>CM060869.1:6981298-7448158 GCA_030737845.1 Acorus calamus | reverse complement strand
AACAGGTTGTCATTGGGGATACTATTACAAAAGCAGACAACACTACTAAATCCGTCCAAGCATAGAACACCATCAACTCCCTCCACCAGGTAGAAAAACACAGAGAAGTGTGCTGTATAGGATATAGACATAGGACTTCCAAATTATTTATATGGTGATGTAACAAGGAGATTGACATGGAACTGTCTCCAACAAAAACACTATCAGACACAACACACCACTCAAACCCAGGCACTGAATTCCTTGTTACATGGATCCACATGGAATCATAGATATATGGAAGGCACTGAAGATGTTACCCCGCAAAGATGGAAGTTTGAAAACTCTATTTGTCATCTCCACAGCAATCCCTTCAGAAGCACGAAAAATCCCAGCCCTTGACATCGTTGTGATACCTTGGCCAATATACATGCCACTTCTTTCAAAATACTGAGGATCTGCCAAAAGGCAACTTTATCAGTACAATTGTTCAGCATATCATATACCTATGGAAGATGTTTCAGGCATGAATATATTATTTGGAGATACATTATTAGAAGGTAGCATAAAAACTGCTATCAGATAATGCTGATCTCAATTCCAGTGATCCAATTATGTTAATACAAGAAAAGAGTAGCATAACATGGGTAAATCTGAAGTGAAAGGAAGTTAACAACAAAAAGGCAGGCGATTGTACATTGTTAAAATTTTAAAAATAATTATTCTGGCATATGAAATAATATCATACAAAACATACAATGGGTGATACATAAAACAGTCCAAGTCCCACCGCGTCGAAAAATCTAAGACCCAACACCCAACATAGAACATACAAAACATATGAGTGAATGATACATCATAGAAAATATATAATGATACTACCGATCTCCAAGGAGGAAGAGTAGCATCAGAATCACTAAGTTACATGGAATATAGGACTCATATATGGTCTCTTCACCACGAGTGCCACCGCGGGTGAAGATGCTAATCATCCCTGCCTCAATAGCATCAAAATGCATGCTAAAGTGAGTACCCAATATACCAAAACTAATATCCAACATGCCAAACTATCAAAGCAAGTATCAATGCAAGTGTCCAATGCATCCAACCGCGTGCGATTTCATCATTGGTCACATGACAATCCTGCATGGGCATGTTTTAATCATAGCCTCCACCCTCTTCTTCAGCAATGCCATCCCTCTGATCTCTAGGAGCATCTCCATGCAAACCAGATGGCGATCCACCAGCAATCAATCTCTTCTTCATCTGTCTACACTTCAATGTCATATCATCTATTGGAAACTTGGAATTCACCATGATTTCAGCACCAAGAATTTTGATCCCACAGAACTGGATCAACTGAATGGACAACACATCAAAGAGAAGAGAATCCACCGTCGACTGGAAGGATGAGGCATCAACAATAACTTACCAAACAATCCTACAAAGATCAAGTGGCTCATTTCTACCAATCAGTGAAGAAGTTTTGTCAATCATCAGTAATATCCCTCATATGCCCAAGAGAAATGATATTATGAGAAGGATGATATTAGAAGGAACAATGGTGTTCAGAAGACGATATCTAGATGTGTGTTGGTGTTAGAAAGGACGGTGAGATATTTTATTGGTATACCACATAACTCTTAGATATAGCAACTTTTCCTATTTCAAATCCTTTCGATTGCAACACAAGGAATGTTAAGGTGTTTGGCAATGGATTGGGCAGATATGAGGACATCACCATTGATAAATGTGTGTCGCATATTTTACACCAGTGTTTAGAAATGTGGTATGTGGTTTGTGTGCGGTTACGGTACCGCATAGAGTATATGCAATATGCGGGAGTATATACGATATTATATTTTTATTAATAAAAGGATATACAATTATTTTCAAGCAATAGATAATAAGATAAATATGTACATCTATCAATAATTTATAACAAAAGTCTTTGGTCACAAATTAGAGAATATAAGACGACATTAGCTTTTTTTTTAACAAGGGACGACATTAGCTTTTTAGGTACAAAATTATAACGCTTCCTAAGCTATAAACCTAGATCTTTGATCAAATGTATAATTGATAGTGGATAGAGAAATAAACATATCCAAGATGTTTAGAAAAATAGAAAGGAAAAATAATAATAGAGAGCCAAAATTTCCTAAGCTATAAAGCGTCCAAAGCAACCCTAACATCCAAGAGAAAAGTCTAAACTATTCAAAGACTTATCCTTCAATAAAATAAAGGCACCCCAAAAGTTTATATCCAGATCATGTGAGCCCTTAAAAAAAATATCTTGTTCAGCTGCATAACCGACCGCATATTGAGCCGCTTGGCCTTATGCAGTTTGGTCTATGTGGCCTCATATAATCCCACACAAACCGCATCATCATCATCATCATCATCATCATCATCATCATGTGAGCCCTTAAAATAAAAAAAAAATCTTGTTTGACTGCATAAGGGAATGCCTTCTTCAATCATGGGAGCTATTTGATTCAATGTTATAAAAAGCGTTAGGCGCTAGTCTAGCGGTTAAGGGAGGACTAGGAATTAATCGGCTAGGCGGGGGATTAATCGAGGGTTAATCAGTCATTATTTTAACAATATAAAATAATATATAAAAATATAAATGTGTGTAGACCTAATTAAACATATAGAAAATCAAAATCAAAACTCAAAAAATAAAAAACAGAACAATGTAAATGTACAAATTAAAAACCCTAATCTCACGTGCATTGCAAGTGAATACAAAACACTACACTCACATTACATGACAGCTGTCAAAGGAAAAAAAAAAGAAAGAAATGACTAATGACAGCTGCCAATTAATGGGATTCATTTCATTAATGAAATGGTTTCCGATTTGACACCAAAACCCTAACACCCATCAATGGTTTCCGATTCAGAGAAGCCCGTGGTCCTCATAACGGGCTGTTCCGAGGGCGGCATCAGCCACGCCCTCGCCGGGGCCTTCGCCGCCGCGGATTGCCTCGTCGTCGCCAACTCTTCCCTTTCATAGATCCATCTCTCAGGATTTTCAAAAAGACTTCGCACTCATCCGTCCTTGTCAACACCACCTCAGGCAGCGCCTCTACCACCTCCTTCGACACCGCGCAAGACACCTGCGGCAACCCCTTCTTCCCCTTCCCCGTCGTCTCTAGGTCCCGAAGCACGTCCTCGTACCTCCAATCCTCCTTCGACACCGGCGTCACATGGATCAACTCCCCCATCGCCTAGCGGCCGATTAGGCCCAGCCGCTTAGGCAGGCCGCCTAGGGCCTAGGCGACGCGGGAAGCAGACACTTCCGCCTAAGGCGCCGCTTTTTGCCGATTTTTAGAACATTGATTTGATTTGGGAGGGGATGATCATGGCAGTCCTCATGAGAGTTTCCTTTTTTATGATCTTGTATTGTACTCTCCTTTCTCCTCTCCACCTTTCCTTTTGCAAGGAGATCCCTCGTCTCCTTTTATCCAGGGGTTTCCTTTTAATAAGTTCTCTTATCTCTTTTCAAAAAAAAAAAAAAAAAAACCATTTGTCAAGCAAAGCCCCGTCTTAGCCTCATTACCAATTCATAAGATAATTCCTCCAAAAACGAGTTCACCACTTCCATTCCTGTCAGCTTGTACTTGGATTTCAATTTGATTTAAAACTTCCCACAACAGTGATAATATCAAACTCTCATCACCCTAACCCACCAAGCATCGATAGTCATTCCCAGGTAAGGCCATATTTATGCATTTAAGAACAAGTAGTCCCAAACCTCCTATAGCTTTCAATAAATGGCCTGCACATTCACCAAGTATAGACCCTCGTACTCAGATTTCAATTTGATTTTAAGCTTCCCACAATCTTGTTAATATCAAGTCCTCATCACCCTATCTCACCAAGCCTCAATAATCATTTCCCAAATAAGGCCATATTTATGCATTTAAGACAAATAGTCCCAAATCTCCTATGCTTTCAGTAAATGGTTTGCAAATTCACCAAGTATACACCCCTCCTACACACTCCCCCCCCCCCCCCCCCCCAAAAAAAAAAAAAAAATGCATGCAAAGATCCTATTTGTTTGAAACATGAAATCTTCAAAACATTGGCTTAGATTTGTCAAACCTCTCAAATCATAAAACAAATGCTAGTCATGCGCCAACCCCAAAGATTTATGTCAAGTTCCTGATGAAAAATCGGTTGGCAGGTAGATAGAGGGTTACCTCAATTAATGACAAAAATTCCTAGCCCTAGTGAGGTAGCAGTTGGCACTATGGGGAGATGAAATGCATCTTTTTCAAAAACAAATCAACACTTTTGAGGAGGTTAGAAATGCTCTACTTTGGAACCTACAGTCAATAATTCATGGGTGGATACCAATGCATATAAAGATAGAAGTTGCATTTTTGACATATATAAAAAGATGGATACTTCCACAAATATCATGAATTAAGAAGATTAAAAAAGGAGAAATCTAGGATAGAATTAGGAGAGGCGGATGAGACATCACACCCTCATGTTTCCCAATACATTCATATATATAGGAAGAGGCATCACCCTCTCACATCTCCCTATATATTGTCACTATAAACTAGAAAATACACGAATATTAACAAGATAATTCTCATTGCAAATGGAAGCTGAACCAACATATAATTGATCTATGTATAATGGGTGAGCAGAAGATGTAAGCATACCAGATTCTAAACCTTGTAAAACAGTCCCACGTGTTATGCCAACACTCCATCCACCGTCAGTGATAGGCTGCTCCACAGCAACTGAAACAGAGACTATTCCCCCTTTCTCAACATGTGCACTGCAAGCCAACACACCAGGGACAAATACCTGAAAGCAAAATAACAGTAAGTTGCAAAAGGAAGTTATAATGGACTTACTTTGATTTCATTAAACATTACTCCAGTATTAACTAAAGCATATAAGCTACAGGGTAATGGCAGGCACCAGTAGACCTTATTTCAACACACTTATATTACATCAGTAAGGAGCAAGAGAAACAACACCAACCAGGTGCAAGAGAATTTACCTTGGTACCTGTAACAAAAATATCATTCAAGTTAACTAGGATGATATACTTAACAACATAGTTTCAATACAAATACAACCTTTTTCCTCGTTGTTTGCCAAGTAATACAAACAAACAGGATGAAATTAGATACAAGAGAAACTAGTATTGACACTACAATCATCAAAATTTCTGATTATAAGCAACACTAGGTTTTCATCTCTTGCAAAAATCAAAAAACAAAAAAACTTCCATTTTAATGACAACCCTATTCAAGCAACATACGAGGAACTCACTGTATCCCAGAGAGATCGTGCTGACGGGCTGTGCTGCTACCCTCCCAGCCTTACGGACTGGCATGTGCACAACCCCTATATGAGACGGGTCAGCACGCATGGCCCACGGCATGGCAGGCCCGTCAATAAGTAAGGCTGGGCCGACTGCTAGTTCAGGTGGATTGGGTCAGGTCTGTGATCCAATAGAAGCAAATCAGATGGGAACTTTTTATTAAAAAGGAAAAATATAAGGCATCAAGAGTGGGAGTTGTGCTCCTCCCTCTGCAACGTCACCCTCTCTTATGTCTGCTTCTTCTCCGATTGACAGCCCGGGTGTTGGTGTCAGTGTGGAATCCTGCACAGGGAGAACCCTGGATGGATGCAGGCAAGCATCCTTCTAGGCCGTGAGGACAGCTTCAGGCAACTACGAAGGAAGCGATTGTGGATGATGATGAGAGGGGTGACTGTGAGGATAGATGTATGAATTATCCACGACGGGAACGGCTGTTAAGTTCGATGTGCAAAGAGGTCGACAGTGGGTCCAAACGAGTGGCGATGATTGGGTCTCAATGGATCTTACGAGGCAGACCTGTTTGCCAACTTGGTGGATGCAATGGTTTGCGATACAGCAATGTGATAAGGATTTGTAGAGAGATAAGAATAACAAATAAAAGAGGAAGATGAGATAGAGAAGTACCAGAGATGAAAGAAAAAAAAGAAGAGGGTCAGTTTTGTTGCAGAACAGAGAAGAAATTAAGATTAAAAAATATAGATGAAGAGGGCAGATTCAAAGGTTTTCAATATTAATACTCAAAATAAACTAAAACACCCACCCAGAAAGCTCTCTGACTAAAATGACAATAAAATCCCTAAATCTAATGGCTACATTTGCATTTGACTTATGTGCAGAGATGGTGTTTCTCATCAGATCAAGGAATGAAAAAAAAAATCCCTCTAACAAATTGATAATAGTGAATGTGAACAGATAGCTCCACCATAATTCTTATACACGTGCAATTACGGTTAGGTCAACCAGAATAGTCACTGCTTCATTTAATCAATTGAAAGTGTTAACCCAAAGAAAACAACAGAAGACCCATCCATTCATGTATGTCATTTTTTCACCCAACCTTTTCTCCACTCCCTTTGTTTCAGATAAAGTCTATTCTGATAGCTTACATAAGGCCATTGCATATGTAATCTACAAGCTAAGGCTCATAAAAAGTTCAATATTTTCAAACCATACAGCATGTACAACAAGCTTCCAGACGTGCCGTATGCACAATAGGTTAGATAAGAGATGTCCATGTACAAATACAGGGAATTATGTATGAGAAAAAAACCCTAGTAGTTACACAAAATCTATTGTCCAATAGTGAAGGTGAAAGAAAAGAGGATAAAAAATAGGCAACAAGAAAAGGTGATGCTCAATATTACACATAACAAGATTACAGATGTGCGGTACAGGAAAAAAAACCCTAGTAATTACACAAAAAATGAGATTACAGATGTAGATTTACAAATACAAGGTAAGAGTTGAAAAAAGAATCCAACAGCTCAAAAATTACTGGTTCATAGTAAAGTGAAAAGAAAAACAAGATAAAAAAAAGGCAATGATGCAATACAGTGCAGGTAAAAAAAAAAAGGTTATTTGCACATCATTACAACTTATTGCCACCAATAGACTTATGCAAGAAAAATAAGAGAATTGAACGTAGACATGTGCATGCATGTACCTGAGCTCCTCGAAGCACTGACTCAGCACATTTGCGGCTCACAATTACTTCCTTCTGAGATCCAAGAGGAGCATCACCATAGTCAACCATATATGGCCCTGAACCCTCAACAAATACAACATAGTCCAAACCAGGTATCTGACACTTGCATATGGTAGAAACATGTGAACTGCCCTTATCCTCAGCTGCATCCCAAATAATCCCATTAAAAGTGTATCTCAAATTTCTAGAATAAACAAAATTGTACTCTTCAGAGGCTTCTTTGTTTCATGTATATACCTCCTCCAGAAGTGCTGCCATTTTCACATATTCGTATGGTGTCCATGCTACTTGTGAGACTTGTTTCGTGTAAAATGGCCTTAAGTTTCTCAATGATGGCATCACTTGATGACTTTAACTTATTCACACGGAGACAAGAGTAACACGATGGACGCCTGGATGGAACAGATTATTAGCAGATGGATCAATGTTAAATAGTCCAAATAAAAGAATACGGTGTACATGAACATTCACCATCCTTTTTCAATTCTACAGAGTACGGACTATAGAAAAAAATAGCTCACTGACTAATCAATTATTCCATATGTCACTGGGACTTGAATTTAAAAAATGCAGTTCAACACTATATGGACATTACCAATAAACAACATCAATCCAAAATTCCAAATCAATCAATGTTCCTATTGCATAGTTCTATAATTCATGCGTACCCTTTTTTCTTTTACTAAATCAATATAATAAAATGCTAAAAAGATGCTAAGTATTAAAAGAGACATTTAATGTAGTTTTTGGAAACAATTATCAAATAAAGTGAAAAGAAATAGATATTTTGAAAAACTCCCACTCACCGACTTTTCAAAAAATCAGCTATATCACCTTTTACAAACAAAATTCAAGGCCAGAAGAGCTTTGGGGGAAAAAACGCTTGGGATCATTTGGAACCTTAAATTAAAAGCCCTTTTTTTCCAAACACAAAATCAACAATTAATTTGTTCTTTTTCCCATCTCAGGACAAGGTCTCATAAAATTCTAATTCCCGCATGATGTTGGTACATTTGGCTATGCAGAAATGAAGTTGAATTCAAGGAAATGACTCCGAGCTTTAAAAACATATGGGAGGGTTGTGCCAGGCTTACCAAGGACAGGACTATGCACTGCATCGGGAGTTGGGACCTCCTCAGTGGTCTTAGATGGGGAAAACCTATCCATTGGTTCCTTTCATTTTTCTTCTTTGTTTTATTTACCTCTTCTTCTTTTTTTGGAATGCATCCCAAGTAGCATTCCTATTAATTTTCAAAAATAAATATATACAACTTGTTCTAATCTAAACACAGCCAAAATCAAGTCTGACTACCGAAGTTTTCAGAATGAAAACAGTTCGAGTTCTTTTCTAGGGCTTCCCATTCCTTGATATCAGAATCATAGTGATACCGAATAACAGATTAAAAGAATCAGACGAAAGAGAGGGGATTACGTTAGGGCTTTGGAGATTCGATCGAAGTGTTCGGCGCCGTAGGCATTGATGAAGTACTCCTCGACCTGGGGGTTCCAGTGAAGGGTAGGGTTGTAGCTGTATCGCTTCGAAGAGTCCATCTATTCGTAGAGAGAGAGAGATCAAACAAGGAAGAAAAGAAGAAGACGAGAAGAAGACGAGAGAGAGAGAGAGAGACCTTGTGATGGATTGAGAATGAGAAGCGCTGCAGAGGCTTCTTCTGGCGATGCTGTGGAGCAAATCCCTCGCTCTCCGCATTCAAAGCGCGGCAATGCCTCTTTTGTCCGGTCGGACGAGGGTTACAACTCGGACGGGTTCACAAGTTAAACCCAGTCTGGGTATGGATCCAGTCAAGCCTAAGTACTATCAATATCAAATTATACATGTTAAACGAAGGCTTATTCTTTGTAAATCGGTGTTTGGTTGTTCCCACCGATTCAGTTCGACCTGATTCAGTCGTCATTTCAGGTTTTGGGCGACCAGACTTGATCGCCATTTTAGTTTTGGGGCGACTGTAATTGGTCGTTATTTCAGATTTTGGGCGACTATAATTGGTCGAACAGGATTCAGAACTATATCTACTTATTCTTTGTAAACAAATAAATTTTTAGATTTATCCATCATATTCTACATTTATTCTTTTATCCAAACAACAGCTAAGGGACTGAAAAAAATGTAAGTAGATACTACTTTCAATTAATTTAATTTTTTATAGAAAAATATCTTATTAGACAAATATATATCATTTTTAAGCTTCATTTGAATTCGTAGTTAAGATGATTTTTTGTTTGAAAACAATAAAACGCATCAGTTGATCCAAACACATTTTATATTTGGCTTTTGAAATTTGTCTGTAACTTATGTAAAAAAAATTGTTCTTATATTCTACATTTAAGAATAATGACTTATTCTCCCTACATTACAACTCAGACTTGAAGTGATATGAAAGATTCAATGAGGATACACGTCCTGAGATTATGTTTTTCAAGAAAAAAAAATTATAAACTTTATTACAAATCTTGTTCGATCAGATTCGGTCGCGCGAAACCTGAAATGACGACCAAATCCAGTCGCCCAAAACATGAAATGACGACCAAGTCCGGTCGCTCAAAACCTGAAATGGCGACCAAATCCGGTCGAACTGGCCGGATCGGTGGGGATAATAAAACACTGGTTTTTTTTTTTAACAGATTGGTGGGGTAAGAAAATCAGTGGGTGGGGCTAGACGGACCCTTAAACGAATTATACAGCTGTACAGCCAATTGTTAGTTATTACAGTATCACTCTTTGTGTAGTTCTATTTATAGGTTATGTAGTTCCAGGTTGTTGGAGTTTTTGAGATAGTGAGAGTTAGATTAAGTAGTATTGTGTAAAACTTAGAATGAGCTGTCTAGGTTAACAAAAAAGATACAAATGGTGTAGATTTATTTTGAGTATTAGTGATCGGACTCAAATTGGGTTAGATTGTCTACAACATCAACCCCAATCCCACCTGATTTTTTGACCAACCTGCACCCATCAACCCTAACTTGAACCCGAACCGAGTTTTTTTTAACCCAACCCATCTAGTAATAAGGTTCAACCCCTTAGGTTCAGATTAGACTCAACCCAAATTGCAGTCCTAACACGTTATAACTTAAAAATTGTATTAAGGTTCAGGTCTGGTGTCCGTTTAATATCCATGGACTCTGGAGCCTTCCATTTTGGTTTAGATAGCATAGGCAACCTTAGATTGTATGAAAAATGATATTTTCAACTCCATATGTGATTCTAAACTGTTTTATTTTCTTATGAGTATATACTGAAGTGCATATTAATATAAAAAGTAAAATATATATCTAGATAAATAAATAAATATTTTTATTTTTTTGAAAAAAATAAAAATTTAATAGAGCACACACTGCACTAGTAGAGTATTATTCACATTAAGACAGTTAGGATATTATATACTCCACTAGTCAATTCATTGTGGAATAACATGGGGCTATACACAATTACATAAATAGAAAAAAAATGTCATTGTGAAAAAAATATCGGAGGGATCACTTATATAAACAGATTGTGAAAAAAATGTGGGGCTCATGTTTCAATCTGTTGTTTTCATGTTTAGCAATTGATTTTTTTTTTGGAAAAATAAGAAAGAACGAAGGATCTCATGATATTGTAACCGCCTCCATCATTAAAGAGATCAATTATTAAAAAAAAAGTAAAAGGGGGTCCCTAAGGGTAAAAAAGATATTACAAGTGTGCCACTTCATGGGACTTCTATGAGACCTATGAAAAAGGGGCTTAAAAATCATTATTGATATAAATTTTACATTTTTTTATAATGAAATATATAATGAGAGTGGAGGCAATGTTTACATTGCCAGAGGCTACATTTGGCATGTTTGGTAATTGTAAATACATCACTTAAATATGCGTTTGTAACCCAACATTTGAAAATTGAAAATCTCACGTTTCTTAGCCTTTTAAATTCTTTTTTTTTTCCTATAAAAGTTGAATCCGGTTTTGAAAAGCTATCAATGTGATTGAAAGAAAGAACATTTTCTATAGATGTTGTCATCGAATACACCTAATATAATATATGAAATCATCTAATGCAGTATATATTCTATTACATGAATATATATTTGATTAAATAAAATATAAAAAGACCTGCATTAATTCATTTGAGTATATGTTTAATTTTTTTAAATTGTGTATTTTATTGAACAATTGAGACAACAAAAATTACTGCATGAGTGTAGTTGTTAATTTTCTTTAAGTCATATATATATATATATATATATATAGAGGGCAATTGGGTGAGGCGAAAACGGCACATGCAGATTAAATGCCCGCCGTCTGATCTGGTGGATTTAAACCTATGGTGGAGATGCATCTCCATCACACCTGTTTCACTAGTAATCAGTCAAACCCTCTCTCTCTCACCTACCTATCTCAATCTATCCCTCTCTCTCCCCTTCTTCGTGTGTCTTCGAAGAAACCCTAACACCCCTGAATCCCTCTCTCGTCTCCCTCAAAATCGGCTACCCCTTCTTCGTATGTCTTCAAGAAACCCTAAAACCCCTAAATCCTTCTCTTGTCTCCCTCAAAATCTGCCACCCCTTCTGCGAACCCCGTGCGGCCCCTCCTCCAGCTCCACCAGTGACACCCCCCTGTCTTTGACCTCCCCCCCGGCCCCTCCTTCGGTTCCACCAACGACACCCCCTGCGGCACATTGAGGTACGAACAATTAATGAATGTAGGTATTGGTATGTCTTATTTTTTTTGAGATTTATGTAGTATCATTGGGGTCTTAAAAATGTTGGATGTTAAAAGGGTTTTTCAAATGTTTGTTCATAGAAGTTTAGGGTCATCTTTTAAAAGTTTGGGGTCTTAAAAATATTGGATGTTGGATGTTTGGATGTTAGAAGTTAGTGCCTTGTTTGTCTGGTGAATAATGAAGAATAGGTTGAACCTGAAAAAATAAACAAAATATGCTTGTTTAGAGTGAATAAATAGTTTTTTCTTTGTAGATCAAATAAATCCTAATAGTTGTACTCAAAGGGAGTGGGTATAGTTTATTCCTCTATTCATACAAAACTATAACTACACTTTATCCATAGAATAGAAAAAAATTACATAAGCTATCCACAATTCAAACGGCAAGTAGAAGTTTAGGGTCATCTTTTTAAAATGTTTGGATGTTAGAAGTTTGGGGTCTTAAAAATAATGGATGTTAAAAGTTTGGATGTATTTGAGTAAAGTGCACATGGTGGGGATGAAAGAGTTGAGATTGATTTTTTAGAGGCCTATATGTGTTAGATGATATTGATGATTTTATTTGTTACAAAATTTGAATGCATTTTCAGTTTGAAACTCATTTCTTTTACTCAATGACTTTCCATGTTGCCCTGTTTCTCATCTTTTTAGCCCCCTCTTAATATCTTTGATTGAATATGTTGTATTTACATACCTCATCCTTTTAGCTCTGCAATTCATGTTGCAGAAGTCTAAGCATGTATTCAACTACTCCGCTTATTATTCATTTATTACATTCTCATCATGAATAACATGAATATGAACAACATGAAAGGGCCTTAGAGCAGCAGAAGACATACTATGCTCTACTTAATTTTGAACCTACAAACACCGTGAACAATATGGATATGACAAAGAAGACATTCACGAAAAAATGATGTCGGTGTTGTTACTCTCGTGCATGTTGTTGTAGAGCTTGAACTTCTGTTAGCTTCTCCACAAAGCTGCAATTACTTGCTCTCACTCTCCCGCACGTTCTTGTCAAACTTCAACCATAGTTAACCTCTCCTCTATAGCTTAAATTTTTTACAACAAGGGTAATTCCTCAATTGGAGCATATCGTTCTCCTCTAGAGCTATTGGCATTGTGTTTTTGCCATTCAAAATACTTGCATCCATTGATGTTGTTCTTGGACTAGTTGGAAATAGACATAAATTAACAAATGATATGAAAATAAGGGCTACTGAAAATAGAATAATCAACACCAATATATACCTTTCTAATCGGACAAGCCCAAAACCATCTCCCTAGATTAGATTCAGTTCTCAATTGTTTTAAAATAACGTACCTCCCACAATAACAATTGTTTTCGGATGTAGGTCCATGAGAGGATGCCGTATTGGAATATTCCATATACACAATTGAAGATTGATGGAACATTCTCCAAGTTAATTGGCATCCATGATAGAAATAGTGAAAGAAAAAGGTCTTCAATAGGAAATGATCACAGATAATAATAATGGATATTCAAATATGAAAAAGGAATATAATCATTAAAACAGAATGTTGACTATCAAATTCAGCATTCATTTCAACTAAAAGAAGAATTAAAAAAACTTTATTGAGTAACAAAATAACAAGATAACAATTTTATCCTGCAACATTAGTCATTCTAAACATCTAAAAGCAATTTAAACCGACCATATTTATGTCTGAAAACAAATCTTGAAAAAAAAAAGATTTGAAAACAAAACAGATAAAAAAACTACAACATGATATGAGAGCGACTGCTCTAAGTTTTACTGTCTGATCAAGTTGAAATTTCTGACAATTTGGAGTTCTTTATAACAAAAATTTAAAAAGAATGATGAGAATGTAATAAATGAATAATAAGCGGAGTAGTTGAATACATGCTTAGACTTCTGCAACATGAATTGCACTAAAAGGATGAGATATGTAAATACAACATATTCAATCAAATATGTTAAGAGGGGGCTACAAAGATGAGAAACAGGGCAACATGGAAAGTCATTGAGTAAAAGAAATGAGTTTCAAACTGAAAATGCATTCAAATTTTGTAACAAATAAAATCATCAATATCATATAACACATATAGGCCTCAGAAAAATCAATCTCAACTCTTTCATCCCCATCATGTGCACTTTACTTAAATACATCCAAACTTAGCATCCAACATTTTTAAGACCCCAAACTTCTAACATCCTAAACTTCTAGCATCCAAACATTTTAAAAAGATGACCCTAAACTTCTACTTGCCGTTTGGTTTGTGGATAGCCTATGCAATTTTTTTCCCACTCTATCGATAAAGTGTAGTTATAGTTTTGTATGGATAGAGGAATAAATTATATCTACTCCCTTCGAGTACAACTATTAGGATTTATTTGACATACAAAGAAAAATTATTTATTCACTCTAAACAAGCATGTTTTTTTTTTCAGGTTCAACCTATTCTTCATTATTCACTAGACAAATAAGGCACTAATTTCTAACATCCAAACATCCAATATTTTTAAGACCCCAAACTTTTAAAAGATGACTCTAAACTTCTATGACCAAACATTTGAAAAACCCTTTTAACATCCAACATTTTTAAGATCCCAATGACACTACATAAATCTCAAAAAAAAGATAAGACATACCAATATCTACATTCATTAATTGTTCGTACCCCAATGTGCCGCAGGGGTGTCGTTGGTGGAACCGAAGGAGGGGCCGCAGGGGTGCCGTTGGTGGAACCGGAGGAGGGGCCGCAGGGGGGGCTGCGGGGGGGGGGGGGGCACAGACAGGGGGGTGCCACTGGTGGAGTCGGAGGAGGGGCCACAGGGGGGTGCCGCTGGTGAAGCCAGCGGAGGGGGGTTGTAGGGGGCTCACAGCATGGGTGGCTAATTTTGAGGGAGACCAGGATTTTAAGGGTTTTTAGGGTTTCTTCGAAGACATACGAAGAAGGGTTGACAGATTTTGAGGGAGATGAGAGAGGGATTCAGGGGTGTTAGGGTTTCTTCGAAGACATACGAAGAAGGGGATAGAGAGGGATAATTTGAGACATGTAGGTGAGAGAGAGGGTTTGACTGATTACTAGTGAAACTGATCGTCAGATTTAAATCCACCATATTGGACGACAGGCATTTAATCCGCATGTGCCATTCCACCTCACCAATCGCCCCTCTATATGTATATATATATATATATATATATATCATTTTCCTTCATAAAAAACTGCATGAAATTTATAGGTGCTGATACTGCGAGTCCTTTCAGCAACAATAAAATTCAAAACATGTTGAAATTGTAAAAATAACTATAGGAAAGTAATATCTTGTATATGTATATCAATTTCTTATTAAATAATGCATCAACTTTATTGACACTTATACACTGAATCAGAGTTTCGTTTTGCAATAGCCCACGGAGGTGGAATTACCTAATACAATATATACTCTACTATGTCACTATGTCACTGAACATCTCACTTAAATGTTAAAATAATGCATTCAATTAATATGAATATGTATTTTATTTTTCATAAATAATATATATAATTATCTAAGTACATATATATTTTAAAAAATAAAAATATTTACATATTGTAAATAAGTCAACAAAAAGATTGAACGGTAACATTTTCCCAACTTTATAGGTGTTACAATGATAAGACAATCAAAGAACTGATACACTTGGTCCCGTTTATCGAACCACGTAAATCTCATGTTCCATTGTGTGTTTTTTAATTAAATTTATTAATTCATTAATCTACTGGTGCTAAGTTTGAGGCTTAAGAGACATCATTACATCAACAATTTGTTTCCTTGTCTACATTTACATATTTAACCCCATATCAACTTCTTGAACTACAAGATATGTGACTATTCTATACTTGTAGAAATTGCTGAATACTTTCCTTAGAGACCAACTAGATAAGATCAAAATAAATATTGACATATATAGAAGGTTCTATTCAGAAAGCCTGTAGCCCATTCCCCTTAAGCTAACCTGTCACATCCTTGTCATCAGCTAAATCTTCTATTGCCATTTTTTTTCCTTCTACCGAGTTGGAGAGCCTTATATATACCCCCTCTTACACAACATTACACATTTCATTTATTTTTGAACTAGATAGACAAACATGGGCATCCACGAAATTCAGGAATCTCTCCCACTACTCTCCCTCAACCATGTCTCCTTTGTGTGTAAATCTGTCATAGACTCTGTCAAGTTCTATCAAGAAGTCCTCGGTTTCGTGCTCGTTAAGAGGCCATCGTCGTTCGATTTCGAGGGGGCTTGGTGAGTTTTCCATTTAATTAATAAGACTTCTTTTATATTATTATTGTGGTCTGGAAATCATTTTCAGCAATGTTTTTCTTCTCATCAGGTTGTTCAATTATGGGATAGGCATCCATTTGTTGCAGTGCAGTTCAGATTCTGCTGCCCCAAGAACTCCTTCTGTCATAAACCCCAAAGATGATCACATATCCTTCCAAGTAAGTTGGAGAAGAAAAAAATTTCACCTAGCTACTTTAATGTAACATGTATAAATCCATTTTACAATCCTATAACCATACATGTTTTTATTTTTTTTAAATCATATATCCCAGTTAATGAGAAATTATTTTTAGAAAAAATGAAATATATACTCCAATGAATTGAATGATATCATTTATATAAATGAATTTTTAGTTTTAAGTCCCTATAAACATATCTATTTAGGGACCAATCTTTCACTTCTTCATATTTCTTTTTAAGTCCCCAAATTCAACCACCTATTTAGTTTTTAGTCATCCGTCAAACGTCTGTCCATACACCGTTAATTTGTGAAATGTGATTTTATTTTTAAGTTCCTATAAACTATGTTATTTAGTGATCAGTCCCTTCCTTCTTCATATTTTATAGGGACTGATCACTAAATAACATAGTTTATAGGGACTTAAAAATAAAATCACATTTCACAAATTAACGGTGTATGGACGGACGTTTGACGGGGGGACTAAAAATCAAATAGACGGTTAAATATGAGGATTTGAAAAGAAATATGAAGAAGGGAGAGATCGATCCCTAAATAGACATGTTTACAGGGACTTAAAACTAAAAATCCCTTATAGAAAATATAAATTTTTTCAATGAAATATATACTTCAATAAAGTAAGTGTATGATCCTAAAAATGTATATAATACTACATTTATGACTATATAAGAAGCTGGACAGAGCTCATAAATCTATGGTTATTTAAAATAAAATTTAGCCTACATAAGTACTAAAAGCAGGGGGTGAAGATAAACGACTAGTGCAATATTTTTGTTATATTAAAAGAAAACTACCAAAATTAAATGTGACATGGCTTTCTAGGATTTAATCTTAATCATATGTTGAACTGTGACAAAAAAAAAAAAACAGATTTGACATGGCTCGACAACTTGTTTTTCAGGAAAGGAGGAGGAGGATCAATTTATTGCAACTACAAGATCTCTCAATTTCTCTCCTCAACACTTCTTTCTCTCTCAAAATACCCCCCAAAAAATAATCTTTTTAATCCCAACAATGAATAGATAAATAAAGATACAAAAAGACCAAAGTATACAAAAAAGAGAAGAGAGAGCCGAAGATCTATTTTTTACTAGAATGCCGCAAGACATCTCACAGTACTGAATGGAATCCTTGTCTAATATTTACACAGTACTGAATGGAATCACTGTCTAATATTTACAGTGTACAAACATAAGTCTGGTGAAGAGAAGGCTAGAAGAGATGGGGATAGAGTACATAACTGCGGTGGTTATCGATGGAGGGATCCAAATAGACCAACTGTTCTTCCATGACCCAGATGGTTACATGATCGAAATCTGCGATTGCCAAAAGCTTCCGGTCCTCCCTCTCACAACACAGCCACTCAACAAGCCTTCTCATGCAGCTCCCATAAAACGTGAGTTTTTTTTTTATGTGGAATGTTTAAATTGATGTAGGAAAACTCCATGTATAGTATCATTTGCAGTCTATTGAAATACATACTGTTATAAAATGATGTATATATTAATATACATTTTTTTTTTTATTTGAAAAAATTATTTTCTTTTAAATTTTCATACACTACAATCACACTGTATAGATAGCTGAAAGATCGTTTTTAGGCTGCAGACGAGACTGTAAAATGGATTGAATTATCAGTGTTAAATTTGATTGTCTGATCTTTTTATTCATTTCTCAATGTGTAGAGAAAAAGCTGCGTTCGGTGGTGAGCGCAACGTCGATTTGTTTCGGCGGTGGAGACCGATTGGATGATG
This sequence comes from Acorus calamus, assembly GCA_030737845.1. Taxonomy (NCBI): domain Eukaryota; kingdom Viridiplantae; phylum Streptophyta; class Magnoliopsida; order Acorales; family Acoraceae; genus Acorus; species Acorus calamus. The sequence goes on along the minus strand of CM060869.1, from coordinate 7,430,125 downwards.
GAGAATTTGATCTGTGACATTGTTGACATCGCATTTTAATTTATGGGGGACGATTTGAACTAGATGTAAATGCCATTATTAATTTGTTGAAGAAATTCTTTTGAATTATATGTGTATTTGTGATTTTAAATATAAGAGCATGCTATTCAATAGATTGTAACATAAACCTATAAAAGAAGAAAGTGTTTCCTTTGCAAATAGATGCCCCACAAAGTCTTTTTTCACGTGTCTTGAAAAGACACAAGGGATCGGACTATCGGAGAAGATGATCATACACGCACAGAGAAATGAAAGTTTACATGTTTCATAGGAGGGTAAAATAGTAACTTTCAATGGGGGGGCTGTTTAAAGGCCAGTCAACCTGGTTGACTTAATTGCCGCGGGGGGGTTGGTTATTTTTGGATTTTCATTGTACTTGCAGTGGCGTTATATGAATTTCAGACAGATTACAAGAGTTATATGGATTTTTTTTCTTGTATTATTATTATTATTTGAATGTTGAAGTATTAAGATACATTAAAAAATATATTACATCAAGTTAGTTTATCCTCAATTTCTTTTTATGAATGTAGGCTTTTTTATTATGTAAGGAGCACACAATTACAATGGCCCGAATCTATTATAAATTTTTCTTTTCTTCATAATTGAAAGGGGGAATTGTCCAAATACCCTTTGATCAGGGGTGTAATTTTTTTTTTTGCCCCTGGACTTTTTTTATTTTTTATTTCCCTTGAAATCTGGTCCTACTTTTTTTGCCCCTGACCAGTGCCACGATTCTCATCCATATATTAATATTACATTTCTGTAATTGATTGTTAAATATATGTAATTGGTTATTATATTTCTGTAATTTGTAATTATCTGTAAATGGTAGATTATGTCGTTAGGTATTACATTTGTAGTTTTTGTTGTAGTTGTTATATAAATTTTAGTTTCTATAATTGTTTAGTACATGGATCAAGGAGTAATTCTACTAAAATATTATAATTGTTCATAAATTTATTTAGGTGTTTGACTGTTTGTTGTATTTTTTATGTTTTTTATAAAGCCCGTTTTTCGATATGAAATACATTGAATTTCTAGTTCAATGATATTTCAGTGGTTTTCATTTCATCCAAAAGAAAATGAAGAGGATTAAGGGGGAGACTACAACTAATCATTAAGATATGAAGAAAGCATCACAATTCAAACAATTGATGTATCTATTTTAATGAAACTTTAGGATTGTATCTATAACAATTTTGCGTACATTTAATGCACTTACAGATGATATTATAATGACATTGAAAATGTATATATGAACATTTTGTATTTAAACATATTTGCGTATTTTAATATTTTTTGTAGGCAACTATTAAATATCTGTAATTATTTGTATAATTTATGTATGTATCACATTATATTTCTGTATTTATGTAACTGTCTGTAAGGGGTAGTTCGGGTATCACATGTTATATATGTGTCACTTTTTAGCCTATGGGTAACATTTGGGTCATTTCTGGCCTATTTCCAATTTTTTATTTTTCGATCGAAGCCGCTAAAATTTTGGGTTTTAGCTATCTACGTGAGTTGGAGTACTCCGATTGGAAATCTGATTTCATATTATGGTTTCTGGTACTATTCTATACTACTCATAAAAATTTCATTGAATTCCGATAACGTTTTAAAAATTATGCACTTCCGAACCATATCCGGGTTTCGTCGTTACTGGTTTTGTGGGAGGAATAGTAATAGATATTTTGGTGAATGAGATCACCCTAGATAACCTTACCCCCCTTTGCTTAGGTGCTAAGTAAATCATTTGTTATTTTGGATATGAGAGGATGAGAATAGGTTAGCGTTACCCCCTTCTTTTTCTCTTGTGTTCAACACCCCCCCCCCCCCCAATTGGAGCATTTGTGCTCCATTTCTCTCTCATTCTCATCACTCTCCCTCTCTCTCTGTTTTCCTTTTTTTTTTTTTTGGCTGCTGTTGAAGAAAGAAAAGAAGCAAAGAAGGAGAAGAAGAGGCACAAGCATGGTTTGTGTGTGTGTTGATGTGTTGTTGTTGATTCTCTATCCTTCTCTTCTCCCAAGCTCTCCTACTTTTTTTCCCTGTTTTTCAGCCATGAAGAGCTGGTGGAGAGGCTGAAGAGGTGGTGGTGGTGGTGGTGGTAGAGGTGGTCGTGGGTGCGTTGCGAGCCCCGCATCTCTCCTTTTTCCTTCATCTCTATTGGTAAGTCCTCCTCCCCTCCTATTCTGATTTTATGGCTGTGGGAGGTGTTAGGAAGGTTATGCATGCTAAGTGAGGGGTTTGGGGGGGGGGGGGGGGGGGGGTTGGTGGAGGGTTAAAGAAACTTGGGCGCGCGCGCGGGCCTGTCCACGTGCGCAAGCAGGTGTGTGCGCGCTCGTGCAGGCGTGCGGGCGTGCGCGTGTCAGGTGCGCGGGTTTGGGTCAGCGGGAGCGAGCGAGCGCGCACGAGCGTGCGCGCGAGGGGGGCTGGGTGTCTGGGCGTGCGGGCAGCGCGCCTGGACGCACGGCCGGGCGCAGGAGTGCATGTATGTGCGCGTGCGTGCGGGGGCCACGCGTGTGGCTGCCCGGGGCTCGGGTAAGTATCGGGGAGCTCGGATATGCGTGCGTACGCGCGTACTCGCACGCGTGTGAGCCCGTATGCGTTCATATCTAAGTCTTTGACATTTTTAGTTAATTTTAAATATTTTTATGTAATTATACTCACCCTATTTGATACCCTTGTCTTGCAGATCTTGGCGAACGGTCACGCAATGACCCGGGTTGTGGTGAGTGGGTCCATCCAACCCAGTTGGGAGGCGCTCGATACACGTTGACGTGTATTGCCCTCCCCTGGGGTACCATAACTGCATATTGACTTGTTAATTAAGAATATATGTTAATGCATGTTTTGCTATGATACACCCATACCTTGTTAGACATTGTATGCTAGGATTATACATCCATGTATCATGTATAGGAGCCCATACATGTCTAGATACCATGTCCCATGTTAGCATACCCTGATCCATGTATGTCCCCACCTAGTTTAATTTAATTAAACAAATAAGTATGTATAAGTGTAAGCATGCCTTAGAAAATATCATAATTTATTGTTATGTTATTAAATGCTACCATGATTAATTCCTTGATTAATTCCTTAATTCTTCATTGTATAATTAATTCCTATTTTCCTACCCAGGATTAAGGGGACTTGCGAAGTCATCATTAAGACCCAGACTAGGGTGCTCCGTGTTCCTTGTTTGGTTGTCAGGATATCCTATACCGGGACCTCAAGGTGCCCTCCTAAGGGGTTCTTTCCCCCAGGCAGGGAATATCTTGAATAATTCTTCATTTAATTATATATTGTACATTTATTTATACCTGTATGAGCCATGAATCTTGTCTAAATGAGTTTGGACAAATGTATGACCTATTAGGGGGTCATATCATGGCATAGTCACTACGAATGACATGTTTTCCCCGCATCTAAGTTATGCGCCCTGAAGGAAATTCATGAGAATTCGATACCCCTTTTGATGTTTATCAATCGACGACGTTGGATCCATGAGGATCGTATTTGCGAGTGTCGAGTGTTCTTCCCTTCGTCGATTCCGAGTAGAGACTGCCCGGCGTAGTAAAGTCTTGTGGGAGTGCTCCCAGACTCTATTAATGACGCAGTGGGGCGGGCGCCCATGAGGTAGAGATAGGAGTCTTGAGAGGCTAACCGTTAGAGGCCAGAACCCTGTGAGATGCTCCGAGGTACTATCAACGATGCTTGCTGGTCTGTCCACGTAGCAGAGATAGTGGACGTAGGAGGCTACCAGGTAGTAGAGGCCACACTGGGAGAGACTACCGGATGACAAATGGTGTAGAAACAATCAACATTATCCCTGAAGTCCTATGTCACCCTGTGGGAGTGAGGATGCAGGAGTGGTGGGCTCGGGTTGATACTCGACCCACCAGCTAAGTAGTTGATTTCCATCTGTTGGAATCTAATCACTTGTTATGATTAATATGAGTTTTGTTGCATAGATTGTTCAATTCATTGAGCGTGTGGCTCACCCCTCGCATATGTTTTCCTCCAGTTGACGCTGAATCGGATCCGAGAGAGGAGCTCCCCTTGGCGCGGTACGAGTAGGGGACCCGCGTTTGCATTGGATGTCTTGTGAGTGAGAGGCTATCAGCATTCCCTTTTCCTTATATGTATTCCACTTGTGCTTGTGCACAGTATGTGGATTGTTGATGTCATTTGTTGTGTATATTGACTCTCACAGAACAGTTGATTGTGTACTCTAGTCTGTAAATATGTCCTTGAATTACAGACTTAGTCGTTTGAACTTCCGCTATTTGTATATATTTGATGTCAGTTACTTGGTTATTGCTTTATTGCTTTTGATGTTGTGGAGTCCTTATTTGATCTCGTGTATGGATTGCTGATATCATATATATATTTGCCATGTCTCGGGGACGGCCGCCCTGGGGCGTAACATCACATATAAATTACAGAAATATAATAACCAATTACATATATTTAACAATCAATTACAGAAATGTAATATTTATGTAACTGGTCAGGAGTAAAAAAAATAGGACTAGATTTCAGGGGTAAATAAAAAATAAAAAAAAGTCCAGGGGCAAAAAAAAAATTACACCCCTGATCAAAGGGCATTTGGACAATTCCCCTAATTGAAAATGTACATATATGATGCTTTGACACAATTACTTAGCTTCTAAATAAAGGAAAGAAAAATATATTTTTTTGAAAAACTGAGGATTAAGTTTAGGCAGGACAAGGTGGGTTCCAATTCCTTAATCATGGGAATAGAACATTCAAACATTTGCGTTCGAACTGTGTTTTGTATTTGTTTTTCTTACTGGGTGTGGGTTTGTGTCTGACAAGAATTCGTCCTAGAACTAAAAAATTTTGTGTAGATAAATCCAAGGAGACACAAAATAAAAATAAAAAATCCAAGGAGAGTATAAAAGTCCCCTCTTAAGGAAGCTTCATCGAAGTATCCTTCAAAAAAATCAAAGTCATTTGATCCACCAAGATGACCTTATTATCAAGTCAATATGAATCTTTAAATCCAGTCTATCAGACAAAGCTGGTTCACTCATTTTTCTATTAAAATTGATGTAGCAGTTGGAGAACTATTTCCAATGACCAAGTAAAAAAAAAAAAAAAAACTGATGTAATTAAAACATCTGTCTAAAAATCTAACGTCCAACGAAGATGATGGATCAAATCAATAGATTTTTTGATCGGATTGGCTGAGTCAAATTGAGTAGATCCCTTAGTTCGTTCGGATCGGTGGTAGAGTTTCCATGACGGGAAATCAGACAAAACATTCGTAGATCCAAGTTAAAAACGGCATCGGAGAAAAAAAAAAACTCAATGTGGTTCACCTAATTAACAACACTTAATATTCAGTCTTCTGGGCTAATCAACGCATGATGAAACCACAAAAATGTCTTGTAACAAAGGACAAAACAAACATATAATTATCTTTGAGTTTTTTGAAAACTGCATTAATTACTTTGGCTTACTCATTCTTCTTAATCTCCCCAAACTCGAGATCATTCAGCAAAAATATTTTCCTTCCTTATATCACCAAAACCACGTGTTTTGCTGTCATAAAATGAGTTTAGCCAGTGTTACGTCAATCACCATCCTCATTCCCACCTGAAATCAGTTTTAACCCAAATCAATAGAATTAACATTAAATAGTTTTCTATAATATCATTTATAGGAAAAAATGTCAGTAACAAACATGAATACCGAGTATCAAACAAGCACAAAAATGTGTATAATTTGGGTCAACACTGGTTACATGATGCATATCTAATCCCAACAGTGATAACATCCTTGGAGACTGCAATCTTTCAGACATTGCAGCGCTCTTTTTATTTTTTTGAAATTACAACATTTCTCAAAAGATTGAAATCTCAAAGTAAAAGCATGCAATTAATCAAGGAAGCAATTCTATAGGCCCTATATCATTTGATTATGCAGAAACAATCATCAGGTTTTTTAAACAGTACTTTAGCAAAGAGTGTTATGAAAAATGTTCAAATTTGTTATTTGCATATTTCATTAAGTTTTGTAATTGTATTATAAAATTGATTTGTTGACTCTTTTGGCAAACTCTTTTAGAGGGGTAAATTTCGCTTTAAGTAAAGCGTTTACGTGCCTCAAAATTAAACTCTTTTGATATAATCCAGTTTTTTTTTATTGACATGTTCTTTCTTTTTAGATGATATGAAATAAATCATGTACATTCATTTTATATATTTTTTTTCTTGAAATTCATATTCATACTGCAATTAAATCTGAACACTATATGCATTATATTTTTTTTGTGATTTTAATTAGTTTTTTATTTTTTTTATTGAAATTCAGTTACATTTCAAATGTATCTGAATTTTATATGTTTTATACTTTCTGTTTTTCATGTGATTGTAAACAATTTTTTTTAAAAGTTAGTTACATTCGTTTTAAATCATGTACATTCGTATAAACAAGTATATTTTCTGCGATGAATCTCATTTTTCAACTCATTTACATTCATACGAACATAATTTTTTATTTTGAATTTAAATACATGTAAGATATATCTGAATAATAAATACATAATGTGTTTGTTTTTTATGTAAACGTTTACGATGTTTTCGATGTACATAATTATGTATATTGAAACTATGAACATGTTTAATTTTTTACATTCATTTTTCAACTCATTTATATTCGTGCAAACAAAAAAAAATTTATTTTGAATCTAGATACATGTAAGATGTATCTGAATAAGTCATGCATATTTGTGTGAATATGGACTCTATCTAAATCTGCATCTGTATTTGTTTTTGTATATAAAAAAACTAATATAGGACTATATCTAAATTTTATTTGTATCTGAAAAAAACTAATATACTCATCTTTATTTGTATATGAAAAAACTAATATATTCATCTATATTTATATATGAAAGAACTAATATACTCACTTATATTTGTATATGAAATTCTAATATGTTCATGTAGTTTGTATTTAAAAAAAGATGGAAGTAGATGTCAGAAAAAGTGGAAGCCAAAAGAGGGCTCGAAAGGTAGCCGATAGAGGGCGACGAGAAATTCCAAGAGTGGTGACACCAGTCGCAGGAGATGAGGAGACCAACCGGAATGAATTTTTGAAGTGACGAATGACATAGAAGGGTAAAAAGTGAATTTTTTTAAAAATGGAATGTTGTATTGAAAGGTGGTTATGCATTACCGATCAGAGATTGCTTTCTTAATAATGAAAATTTCAAATTTAAAGAAAAAATAGTATTCTCTTTGTCGTTTTTATTTTTTTTTAAAGAAAACTAATGAGATAATGACACTTGTTGAGACTTCTCAATAGAGTCTAAACTTTGAAACACCCATGTAACAGGACTGAAATTATATATATTCAATTCACATGAGCATATTCATTTTTATAAAAAAAATTTAAAAAGTTTATTATCATTTTTCTTATCATCTTTTCTCCTCTTTTCTTCCTCTGTCCTGCATCAACAAGGTTCCACAGAGATGTGGATCTGGATTTATAGTTGGAAAAATATTGGCAAGAAATCCTTTTGTATTCTCTTCTTTATATTTAAAAAAACAAACTCAGATAACAGCAAGTAAAACTCAACGACAGATCGAATGAGAGAAAAGGGAAAGAATGTCTGTATAACAAAAAAAAGAAAGATAGCATAACAGTAAAAAACAAGATAATGAAAAATCCATATGATGAGGGGATTCCCTGCCAAGAAATTGAGGCTTCTTTCTCTTGATTGTTTTTTTTCACTATTTTGAAACTACAAAATTTCACAGATACTGTTACACAGGTAAACAGTGATCTTCAGATCAGAAAAAAAATTGCTCAGATGAACTTGCAGAAAGAAGAAGAAAATGAAAATCACTACAATTTAAGCTGATATAAGGCCTACATATCCCGCACTTAAAGCTAATACGCTAGTTACAATATAAGCGCTTACAACAATGAGGGGCTCTTTGAATCCACATAATTCAAGATGGTGATGAAATGGTGCCATACGGAAGAAGCGACGCCCAGTTCCATATGCTCGTTTGGTAGCCCTGAAGAAAATTACCTGATATACAAGAGGCAATTCTTGGGTTTCAAAGACAATATGGAAAGCTCTACAATTGATAAAAGAATTCTTAACTTATCTCAGTGAAACTGAGCATCAATAATTTTTCCCATATTATATCTCTCTTTATCCTGAGCCCAAAAGTTTTTGAAATTTTACAAACAGTATGCAATGATTTTAGAGGACAGATTACTTGCAATCTTAAAAATGAGGGATGCTGAATTTTCATACATAAATATTTTGGTGTCCTAATCCTTTAGATCATCCTATGTACTAATGAGATATGTGAATGAACAATAACTTCATAAAACGCAGAAGTATTTCATTTTATAAAGTAGGAGTTGAGGGTTACATAAATGACATTAAAGAAAAATATATGCAATGTTTTTTTATACTACATATGAAAAGTAAGAAAACATCTGAATAAAGCGAGTGGGGAAAATAGACAATCATTGAAGAAAATGCAGTTTGATATTAAGATCATGCAACAAACCCCAGACAATTTAATAGTCCCGATGATTAGTAAGCATTGAATCCGAAGGCTAAATACAGCCATGAAGTCCTATGAGTCAAGGACATAAATAAAATAAAATAAAATAAAACAAAACAAAAAGCAAAATGAGAGTTCCCTTCTAGATTCTAGCAGAGCATACTCATAATGGAATCCACCCCATCTGTGCTAGTCTTTTAAGAACCACCAAATCTAGTAGCAGAGGTACCTATTTGAGAAGTGTGAATCAATTTAAATTAAAAACTTAAAAATGTTATATATAGTGGTGTTAATCACCCTCACAATTAATTGAATCTATCCAAATTGCAAGCAGTGGTACTCTTGTGCATAACATATTTTCTGTACACCTAGTAGATTTGCGTGTAATTTCCTGGTTTTAGGGTTCCCTCATAGAATTAATCCCTATCACAAACATATGACAAGGGCACCATCTCTTTACTGAAGTTCAAGGTGCCTCCAAAATAAGCCGCATGTTGGAACAATCAAGGAATACCATCCCTCCCTCACTTAACAAACTCATGATTAGGCAGTCATCCAGAATAATCAGTTATTGTTGGAAGCTTTCTTGCAAAGATTGCTATACTGAATTGTGAATAAAAATCTTCTCAGTCCCAAGATAACAAAGCCAATCTTAAAGATGGCCAGGTCTTCCCTCGCTGGAAAAAACATGGTGAGTTGAATCCTTATAAGGCTAGATCCTGCAGACGTTCATTGAGGTCCTAAGGATCCAGAATACTCAGCACCCTCCTCGTCAAAACCTATGATTGATTGTCCGTAATTTATTTATTTATTTTTGGAAAATCTGTGCCCCCCTTGGGTTTGATCCCCTTACCTACTTTCGGGGAGGGGCGGTGCTAACTAGCTAACCAAAGCTCAGTTCACGTATGTAACAACTAAAATATTGTTTAACATTTGCAAAATATTTAGTTTACCATGATTCATTCACATTATGTATATGAAGGATAATCATCCCTTCCTAGGTGATCAAATATAACTTTTTATCATTTGAAAGCTAGCATGAACTAGTCATTGACTTCAAAATTGGGGGTGTCACGAGCTGTTCAACCACTCAGCACCTGTCACTGACAAAGGTTTGTTATGCATTTTTCAAGAATATGAACCATTTTCTATGCGCACCAAAAACAACTTTCAATTCAGGATAGTGCAAAAGAAGTTGCATAATGTCTTTCAAAAGGGAACAAAATGAATACCAACTACCCAGTTCCCACCTTAATTTTGAAGGGAAATCCAGCAACAACATGTAATTGAAAAATAAAAAAGAAATGAAACAATAAAGCCCCGGTATTGTCATACCTGTGTTATAACTGAAACCACTTCCAAAACAAAGACACCAGAAGAAATAAACAGTGGAAGGAACATCCCTGTGCAGGCAGCCATTGCCGCAAGTGCCCCACCCAATGCCAATGCTCCAGTATCACCCATAAATAGGGTTGCACTGTAACCATTGTGAAAAAGAAAACCAATGCAAGACCCAGCCATTGATACTCCAAAAATAGCGAGGCCTGTATGATAGCAACCTAATCAGAAGATAAACTAACTGAAAAAAACCATCAACCTAATGATGAGAGTTCTTTATTCCTTGACAGCAAAGTTATACCACTTAATTTATCTAGCGTGTTTCATTGCATGGAAATGGAAAATATAAATGGAATTAAAATTTGAATTGAAATCAGAAGTAAAATGATTTCACGTGTTTGGATATTATCATACAAATGAAGACTGAAAATCGACTCCATGTTATATTTGCAACAAAATGAGGTGAAATACATGAAATGTACCTCTTTTTAGGTACTAGGGATCAATATCCATAGTGGCAGCAGAAAAAAACTTTTGAATTTTAATCAATTTCACAAAACGCATAAACAGAGAGGTGTGAAAGAAAGTATAACCAAACATGAGAAATGCAGAAATCATTTCCATTTCCACCATTTTCGCACAACAAAACAAGGGGTAAAAGTAATTGTAGGTTCACACATCCTACAGCTTGCTAACAGGTACAAGAAACGAGTGTAGAGGCCCCTGCATAAAAGCGAACTTCATACAATTGTTGTGACTTACACTTTCCAATAAGTTTGCCATAAGTTTACAGTTCAGTATATGAGTGGATGAAATCTAACAAGAATTTGTTCATCAGATACATGCATCCATGTATTTTAGGGATATACCTTTCCTTTCTACAATTTTGAAAGATGTTAAATAGTAAATGCTATTTTTGGTCTATGGCTAATCAACAGATCCTTTATTTTTTTTTCTTTTTTTTAAGAATGGTGCTCTCAGAATTTGATCTCTTGATCTCTTTCATAGAGATGAGAGGTTCTTACCAACTTAACCAAATCTTGGTTCGCATCAATAGATCCTTTATAATTGATAATATCTTTGGTGTTAAAGATATGAGGTCAATCAAAATTCAATTTGTATTTAAGAAAACTTTCACATAGAAAATTTTTGGTTTTATCTTTAAGAGAACTTTCAAATAGAAAAATTATGGCTTTCACTTGAATAAAATTTACAAGGGAGTGCATGAAAATGTGCATCCACTGCATGTTATTTATGCTTATTTTCTGTTTTTTTTCCCTCAAAAAAGAGTGCATCGGTACTCGAGATTTAAAATCATGTAATGACCATCAGAAGAAGAAAAATATAACATAAATAAGGGTCGAGACAAACCAGATGATATTGGGAGAACAGCAATTGACATCCCAATAAAGGCCAATGCAGCTGTTCCTCCAGCAAGGCCATCAAGGCCATCTGTCAAGTTGACTCCATTGCCCATAGCAACAAAACAAAATGCTGACATAAAAAGATAGAGCTTTCCCAAATGCATTAAACCGAACGGTGAAGGGAATGGTACCAGCATTTTCCTGAATTCATCATGACCAAATAACAAACAAATTATAGCTGCAGTTTGTGTCATAAACCCATGTAAAATTACTGACATTTCTAATATGAATAATGAAAAAAACAGGTTCCAGGATTCAGGTTATTTGTCCAATGGAGAGAGAGAAATTTCAGAGACGCTTAGGGAGGACCTAACAACAATGTTAATTGGAGCCCTAGAGATCAGAGCAGAATCAGAAGATAGGCTTGACAAATGTAATACAAGGTGTCCTAAAAATCTCTAGTTTTGCAACTTGGTTTCACACATCATAAAAAACCCATACCAGAGTGATAATAACCACACACAAAATTTTCAATTCATCAGCAGGTAAACATTCAAGCCTGCAATTACAAGTGATCTCTATACAAAAGACAGAATAAGGGTGTTGCACATATTCCAGTGAAAATGTGATCAAGCATATAAAGATAGACACATCTTAAGTTAAAGAGTGATGGCATGCGTTAACATGTGAGGCAATTCCACCATAAGATACATCTATTAGTGATTGACGATGATGAGGAAAATACTGGTGATTTTCTTAAATTAAACTACATGAATCAGAGATTTTTCTATATTTATTTGATGCAAGACTACTTTAAATCCAAAAAAGACAGGTTATACATTAATGGATGTTGCAGCATCTTTACATAAAAAAATGCAGATATCTTTTTTTTATTATTGAAAAGCATTTGCGAGAATGCAACCAAGAAGAGGAAAACCACATAAATCATTAGTTACAATAAATAGATGACAGAAATTCAGAAACAAAATTTCAATGGCTAAATTTAGGGTACATTATTTTTCATGCAAAAGCATTAACTTTTTGGGAATTTATGAAATTAATTAAATCACACAAAAAAACTATGGTATCTCATGAAGTGAATCTGCAATTGCACATAGGATTGCAAATACACATTGCATATTCAATTCGTATGAATTTGAAAAGTATGGAAAAAAAAAAGTATTGAAAAAGTTATCCAAAGGAAACCAAATTAGGTAGAGTATTTTTGTGGAATAATTGGTTTCCTAACTCCTCTTAAGAGATAAGAGTCGGTCTAACACTGGCTTCCAATGTTTCTATTAATGATGGGAGGTTTTATGGTGGAATATGGACTAGCACTGTGAGTTGATCCTGAGGTTTGTCTTGATTTTTTTTCTTGACATTTTTGGCAATCGTTTTGTCAATTCGTATGAATTTGAAAAGTATGGAAAAAAAAAAGTATTGAAAAAGTTATCCAAAGGAAACCAAATTAGGTAGAGTATTTTTGTGGAATAATTGGTTTCCTAACTCCTCTTAAGAGATAAGAGTCGGTCTAACACTGGCTTCCAATGTTTCTATTAATGATGGGAGGTTTTATGGTGGAATATGGACTAGCACTGTGAGTTGATCCTGAGGTTTGTCTTGATTTTTTTTCTTGACATTTTTGGCAATCGTTTTGTTTCACCTCTTGGAGATACCTTATCTCTAGAGTTTTTCCCTCTGTCATATTACCCTTTAAGTGCCTTTCATCAATAATCATTTCAGGTGGTGAACTCCCACTGTCTCTAAAAGAATAGAAAAGAAAACACTATGGAAAATCTTCACGGGAGTATAATGTTTCCTCAGAGATTGAAGTAGGTCCATCTTAGGAGTTTCTTCTGTATCCATTAAAAAGAGAAGCGGATGAGATTACTGTCGAGTAGGGTGGGTATTTGAAGAATCTTCCTTTCATTGTCCTGATTTTCTGTTTTCAGCTTGGAAGATGCCTCATCTGTCATCTCCTAGAGATTTTGAGAAATGAGGCTATCTAATAAAGATCTCACACATCAAGTTTATTAAGAGAACTTTTTTTTCAATACAGCAGCAAGACATACTTTATGCTTACTATGCAAATACTGTCCATATGTTTGCATTGTCCAACAAGGATTGTTAAGAATCTATGCATGCAGTAGACATGAAAGTTACCATCCCTGTATGTCGATCTTATTAATTATGAGAAGGTATACATGCTGTACGGTGTTGATATGTTCGCAGTATCCAACCAAAAGGAAAACCACGTCCCTACTGCCACCTGTCAATCCACCATACAAAACATTTGATGAAGTTACAAGAAAATGCCTATATTTATATGAAATTAAAAGGAACAATTTAAGAATCTGAAGAGGACAAGTAAAGAAGTCGTTACCTGCAACAAAAACTTAATCCACCCTGGCAAGCCATAATTGTGATTTTTGAAGAAACTTAGAAGATCATCAAGGAGGCCAATCAGTCCAAATGCAAGAGTTACCGCTGCTGCTCCATAAACTTCAATGGAAGAATGATTGGCTATGCCACATGCAATGCCAATAGGAATAAAATAAATTCCACCCATAGTTGGTGTTCCCTTCTTGGAGGAATGCATAACAGAACCTTCTTCCCTAATGACTTGATGGAGCCTCAAGCCATCAACTAAAGGGACAAACAGAGATCCTATAAACGTTGATATAACTGCTGATATAGAAAAAGGGCGAGTCAAGTAAAATGGCTCCAGAGGTTGCCTAACAATCCGCCATGACCAAAAGTCCACAAATAAAAGAAACATGACTAAGAAAGCTATCAACGCGAAAGTAATCAAGATTCCTGGTCGAATCCTGTCATTTGTTGTACACAAAAGTAGCTGTTAAATAAAATCATCAACAACAGGAAATGTAATGAGGATAAGAAAATGTCCATCCATCGAAAAGAAAATGCATCATCTGCCAAAATAGATCATTACAGCAATAAACTTCCTCAATTCTTCAAAACAGAACAGAATAAAGGATATTCGAGCAAAATTTGTCATAAGAAAATTGTAACATATTTGCACGAAGATACTTCAGCAACTTCATCACCATAAAACAAAAATATAATAAAATGTCAAATCAACACAGGGGGGGGGGGGGAGTTGGCAAGCATGTATTGTGTCATGTGTCAAAGCAGAATCTAGCTTTAAAACTGGTTGAGAGATCAATTATAGATTCACAGGTACAAAAAATTTGGTTTTTGCCAAACTAAGGTTGTTAGGACTTGGTTTAAAGATGTCAGGACAAAACACCCATGTAGCCCAACCTAAAAACACGCATGGGATAACCAGCCTACGGCTATCTGCTAAATTCGATATGTAAGAGTAGATTAAGAACTTAAGACACACAAACACTACTAAAATGTGGCCTCCAGACATGGAAAGAAGTGCTGGGATGGAAAACTCCTAACACATCAGAGAAACAAATATTTTGGTGGAAGAGCATGCTTTTGGGTACAATATATGTAATTACATTAAAGGTGTTGGCAAGAGACTAATGTGTGACAAGAAATGCAATGCCCATCCATATAAAAGAGGATACTTACCCTTAGAATGACTAGGCTTAAGTTTAACTCTTTGCTTAATGGTATGTCCTCGAGACAAATGCAAGTCCAATGCAAAATGAGCCTTCTTCCCTCATTGTTTACACTTTTTCCAAGTCCAGCAAAACCAAAACTTTGCCCATAAGTTGCATGAGCACAAACACAATAACCACTAAAGTTGGGTTTTTTCAATCCAAATGGCCTTGGGCCTCTCCTACTTATCAACTTCCCTCAACATAAAATTGCACCCACCCTTATGGGTTGTCACAGATATTAATATCGCATGCATAAACAAACATTGATCAATATAATCAACTCAAGTACTTGCAATAGGAAATCCCCAAGAACCAAAAGATTTTCAAACCCTCAAAAAAAAAAAAGCATCTTGGGATCAAAATGTTGAATTAGATTGCTATGCACAAAATTCAACCATCAACACCAGCTTCACATTCTTCAGTCTCAACAACTAAATCTCAGAACAGTGCAACACCCAATCAAACATCAACAATACCATAACCTACAACGCAGATATGGAAATTAATAAAAACCAAACCTAAGTAAAATGCACCCACCTCTTCCTCTTCTTCTTTTGGCCTCTCCGAAGACTAACAAACTGATGAGCCGTCACCGTCAGAGCCTCATCGTACGTGTACAAACGATCCCTTCCCACCGGCAACTCAGCCTCCCCAGGAAGGTTGATCACCAGCTCCGTGTCGCTCTCCTCCCCCTCGCTCGACATGTACGGGCTCCCATCAGAAGCTCCTCCGGCATCATCGTCCGTCTCATCAAGCAAAGGCAACGCATCCATAGAATCCTAAACAACACAAAAAAAAAGGATTCAAAACCAAACATCCAAAACCCTAAATTCCTCCACCGCAAGTAAACCACACACGCACCTCGTCCATCGCCGCCACGATCGGCACGAAACACCGCCGCGCGCGTCGTACACGTGTTCCGGTCACGGATCCGAATCGATCGTCGGACGAGAGAGGGACGGTGGGGACGGAAGCCATCGACGGAGGCGGTGAGGGCCTCGTGAGGGCCCGTCGGAACCCTAACGGGAGGAGACGGTGATTCGTAGCGGAGCTCATTAGGGGGCGGCGGAAAAGATGATGATCGGAGGAGGCGTTGAAGAGATGTATTTATATGTGTATACGGGGACGCGGAGCTTGTCCTCGCACGCGAACGTGATATATTTATTGGAAAATTTACTTTTGCGAGGGAAGCTTTGGCGGAGCGTTCAAAGGTAATTCGCGTATTACGACTTTCTGTGACGACGACGGTTCTGAAAGCGAAACTCAGGTGTTCTTTAACATAAAATTTGGTGGCAATAAGTGGGCATTTGGGAACACTGTTTTCTTTTAGCCCCGTTTTGGAAACAAAATATGATTTATTCTTGGATATGCAGTTATTCCAGCGTAAGTGAATATAAATAAGGATAAAGTGATTTTAAATTATTCTAGTTGGAAAATTTAATAATAAATTTTTTTTGTTTGGATAAAATATGAATAAAGTGTGGATAAGGATTTATAAAACGTAAAAAATAATAATAATTGATTTGATAGATGATTTATAGAAGGTGATGGCAATTGATTTAACGGTGGACCCACATATTCTTGGGATAAAATAACTTAGAATAACTTTAATTCTAAGTTTTATACAAGTTTATTCTGATACAGTTTATTCCCGAGTATTTCCTGTATCCAAAAAACAAAAAACACATATTCTACTTTATTCTCATTTATTCTCTAGGCTATTCCATATCCAAATGGAGCTCAGAAATCATCATATAAAACATTTTTTTTTCCTGAGAAATGACATATCTCATCTTAAAAATCATTCAAATATGCTATGTATTTTTTTTAAGGGAAAAATCCATGTAAACCCCCTCAAAATCCATATAACCGTTCGACTTTTCCTGAAATCCATATAACCACCTAAAAACACCTATATAGATCCAAATAACCCTCTGAAAATATTTATATAAATTCAAATAGCCTTCTAAGAGTCCGTTTGACAACACGTTTGAAAAATAAGATTTTGAATAAAGTGGTTTAAGTAGACTTAATTCTTGGAAAACACATTTTCTGTGTTTTTTAAGAAGCAAGCATTTTTGTATTAAAAACTGTAAGTAACTTTTTAATTAAATCTGATTTATAATGCATTTGGCAACATTTTTCAACTTTCAACTTAATTAAAAGCATAATCACTTTATTTAAGTGTTGTCAAATGCCCCCTAAGTTAAATTTTCGTTGACAAATAAAGAATATTATGCTAATATTTTGTTTGATTAACTGTGACTGAAAATACAATATACCAAAAACCTTTATAATGTGTTAAAAAAGAAGAAATCATATGTAAATGACGATTTTATCTCTCTGGATAGGGTTTTATAATCTATTCGGTGGGGTAAAATCGTTATTTAAAGAGACTTTTCCGCATTTTTAACACAATAGAGGGGGTTTTAACATACTTTGTTTTCAATCAAAGTTAACCAAACGATATATTCACATAATTTTTCTCATTTGTCAATATAAATTTAACTCAATGGGTTATTTAGATTTATATAGGGTTTTTGAGGGGGTTATATAGATTTTAAGAAAAGTCAAGGGGTTATATGGATTTTATAGGGGGGGGGGGGTGGTTTTATTTGAATGTTTCCTTTTTTTATAAAGATTATATATATACACTTTAATGAGTTATTCTTTTATATATTTTTGAAATACACGTAACCTTCAAATAAATGTATACATGATTTGTTGGGAACTTTTGGGATTGGGTGTATTTTTTATGTTTCGTATTAAATAGTTTGATACTTATAATTGAAAAGTAAATCCATTTTCTAGTAAGTTAAAGGATTTTTGGTTCAAGTAAAATGACTCGAAATGTTTTCAGTTTGAGCTTTGTTACATTCAGTTTTTTTTTTAAGTCCAAAATTCAGTCTTATATATCTCGTTAGAAATCTAGTGAAACATATACATAGTTAGGTGATATATATATACCTCGTTAAATATTTTATTATACTTACAAAAAATGGGTTCATTCAACTCAAAATGAAACGATATACATTTTTATTTTATTAAAGTATATACCTCATTAAATGATGTTTAATATTTAAAAAAAAAACTAAAAACATGTGTGATCTGAATTTTGGTTGGTAAAAGTAATTGAGTAACATTTTTCTTTTGAGAAAAATACACCTTTTACGTTTCTTGTTTGCACAAATAGTTTACTACTCTTAGAGGGCGTTTGATAGCACTTAAATAAAGTGATTATGCTTTTAATTAAGCAGAAAGCTGAAAAATATCGTCAAATACATTCTAAAAAACAAACTTAATCAAAAAGTTACTGACGGTTTTTAATACAAAAATATTGCTTTTTAAAAACGTAGAGAATGCGTTTTTCAAAAATTAATAAGTCATTTTATCCAAAATCTAATTTTTTAAATAAGTTTTCATACGGACTCTTAGATATAAACGATAGGCATCACCTTTAGTTTTAAAGAACATAGGTTTATTATTATTATCATGGATGACAATAGATGCACGCTTTCGTAATTAAAAGATTGTTAAGATTCTGATTTGTGATTCTGATTTGTGATATTTTATGTATGAAAAGATCACCAAGAAACCATTGACAATCGAATTTGAAACTATGGTTTTGCTCACAAGTCACAACCAGGATTTGATCGCACCGGTCTATGGTCTTGCTTCAACGCTCATGATGGATTTCTGCGTGTCCAATTTTATCATGTGGACTTCTTCAACATAGGACATTTGAAAATTAAAAGGAAAACATAGACAATACATTTTTTTATGTTCATAGATGAGAATGAGATTACAGATCGAGAGGATATAGAATAAAAGAGAAAACAGAAAATCACCGCGAAATAAAAATAGAAACAGTTCAAATTGGGATCATACATATTTTTATTTTTTTAAATAATAAACATCGTTTAATAAGATATATATTTTAATAAAAAATGTATATCACTTTATTTCGAATTGACTAAGCTCATTTTTATAAAGTATAAATAATATTTAACTATATTTTAAATTATAAAAAAGATCTTGTAACTCGCCCATAAATCTATATAACACCAAGCTTTTTTAAATATTTCAAATGTGGCGCTAAACTTTTTTCACAAGAGAAAACGTTAGACTCAGTACTTTTTATAATAAAAAATAAGACTATATACGTTTTTATATTAAAAAAACATAATAACATCATCTAACAATTTGTATGTTTTAATAAAAAAAATATATCGTTCCATTTTGAATTGAATGAACAAATTTTTGATAAATGTGAAAAAAAAATGATATATAATCCTTGTCTAATGATACATATGATACATATATTTCACTGAATTTTTTAACTATGCATATAAAATTGAAATTTGGATTGTAAAAAGAACCGAGTGTAACAACACCCTATCACAAAATATCCAACTAAGATTCCCATGTTCATAAGAATTAACTTTGGATCATATATCTCATTCACGCAAAAACAATTTTGAGCATGTAAATATACCATATTCATCTCCTTAAAGAGGATAACACAATCCCATGTGTAGCTGCATCAAATAATTAGTAGAATCCAAAATGATTTTGATCCGAAGTTCACTTGATCAAAACCCAAAGTCTCCAACACAAAATGTCACGCTAGGACTTATGTACATGCAAAAATTACTTATTTTGAATAATTGAACTACAGGAGAATTAGAAGATGGAATCCAACAAAGCCAGCATTCCCTCAGAGCTTGTCAATTCCCTAACTCTCACATGGTAATCATAATAATAATAAAAATTCTGCATGGTATACATGCTTAGATATGGGGCAGCTGACACACTCAAATCATTCCTATAGTATTGAGTCATGACCCTATGAAATCTCTAACAGAGTATATGCCATATTAGTCAAAATGCACAAAAGTATACATTCAATTTATGAGGATAGACTTCTTTCTTCTTCTTTTTTTGGTAAAGGTGTATATTCACTAGACAAATGTATACCATCCAAAAAAAAAATCAAAATATGTTGAAACAGCAAAACGACTACAGAAATGCATGTCCCTAACATTTCCTTGGACATGTAGTTATGAGCCTCCTATGTTTATGTGGCAGCCATTGTCATAGGATTGGAGAGCTGAGGCAAGAAGATACTACAACAGGATCCAAATTAAGCTAGCTACTTTAAGGACAAATGTTACAGCCACATTACAATTTGGAATGATAGCGAAGATAAAGGAGGCCTTTGATTGCACAACTCAACATCTTTGATCATCCTAACAATACATTTCCTTGTACACTTTGAGCATTTTTGAGTCTGAACACAACTACTGACATAAAGCAAAGTTGGTTACCATCTTTAATATGAATGCAGTTTTTTTTTTTGAAGAAAATCTGAATGCAGTCGCATAGCAAGAGAAACTAACCTTTGACATCCTACTAGATACATTAGCATGAAAGAAGTGTCTCTTGATTTTCAGTTCTGAATAATGAAAAGGATGAAGGGGGAAAAGCGAAAATTCATAGGAACAAACTTGCATTATGGGGTTGCAATCAAGGTCTATGACTTGGCTTTTCCTGCCTGTAGAGTTTGTATCTTTTGTTGTATCTTCATAACCTGCACAAATAACAATCACTGGAAGTCAAGTCTTTTCATCTGATGGGATAACAAATAACTGTGTTGCATTTGAGAAAAAAAATTGCTATCACTATCATATAACTTCCCTCAAGTCAGTATCACTGCATAGTGCATCTCATTCATGCCATGATATGAAATACATGAAAAGTGTCATTTAAAACTCTTC
This sequence comes from Acorus calamus, assembly GCA_030737845.1. NCBI lineage: Eukaryota > Viridiplantae > Streptophyta > Magnoliopsida > Acorales > Acoraceae > Acorus > Acorus calamus. The sequence goes on along the minus strand of CM060869.1, from coordinate 7,409,441 downwards.
GATAGGAATCCTTATTTATGGGTCTTCAATAATAAGACATGTATTATACAAGCCTATGCCACTCAAATCACTTGTTCAAGGGACGTGCAGAAATATCAGCTTTCCAAGAACCACCTTGATACATGATCAATCCCTAACAATTAAGCAAAACTTTTCCAAATCTCCCAAGGAAGCCATTCATTCAAACAATGGTTGAATGATCCTCTATAAATGTCATGATAGAGGTTTCATCATGTAACAACTAGTATACATATTATCATTTATGTGTGGGAATGAAACAAATTTGGGTAAGCTGGTAATTAAGAGGTTGGAGTCATCAATACTGTATAAAGTTTCAAGCTTAAATGGATTAGGACCGTGGGAGGCGAGATGAAACTATATTGAAGTGTTAATCACTGTTACAAATTGACTTGACTCATCTGGCAATTCTAAACATTGTGTAAGAGCCTACAGGTGCAAATAACATGAGTAAATGACCAAAACCAGACCATGGTTTGCCACGAAATTTTCCATCACCCACACATTTTTCATCTCCCACAGTTACGCCATCCCAAAAACATTGTTTGCACCTTTGCAGTATCATCCAGGACTCAATATATTCATTTTCCAGCTACATGCAGATGATGCACAAATTCATTGGTATTTAAATGAAGGTGGAAAACGAAAGCAAACATCTCTGAAACTATCTGACCAGACACTACCAGTGAAACAAGTTAATCACAGTGTTTTAAAACCATATTTCAAGAAAAAAAGAGACTGATAAATCATAAAACGAATATTTAAAGCATTATCAGGTTGATGATGCAGAATTAATCCCTTATTGGATTAATGATTCAAAATTGGATAAATAAGCCGACATTTACTCCTCATAGGCCAAAATTCCTGACATGAAGGCGGGGGGACATGCAAATTCTGGAATTACTACCTACAACTGTAGAACTGAGTTCTTGTCTATTTCCTCACCCTCAATTACAGCCCCCCAAAACTTAGAAATCTCTTGCAGACATTCAGTAAATCATCTTTAAGGTGGCAACCAGGTATTATTTAAAACAACATTCTGGGAAAGGGTGAATAAAAGACAAGCAGAATGTCCTTCACGAAATCAAATATTTTGAAGCGAAAATCAGACTTAACTGATAAAGGAGAGTTGGCCGTATGCCCTGTTTCTAATGAAATAGCGGTAGCACACCTACCTTTCCTTTAAATAAAAATAAAAAACTGATAAAGGAGAGGTCAGATCTTAGAGGGATTCCGAAATTCCACGTCTAATGAGAACTACAACTTAATGACATTGATAGTTAAGTAAAAATGCCCTGTTTAGGAATGACATGAAGGATAGACTTATTTGGAATGACCATAGATAGAAGATAGTGGCATACTGGGAATATTGATTTTGTTGTGGCCTAGAAGAAAAACAAGTATCATCAGAGGGAGGAAAGTTTTTTATTTATTTAAAGAAGGGCCATGAAGGCATCGAAGAGGTATTCTGAGAACCAGAATAATATAGATTATTATAATCTCCAAATTTTAAAACAACAGGAAAACTAAATGGAAAATTGTCAAATTGAATTCCATTGCCAAGAAGCGCTATTGAAACATAAATCAATACCCAGTGGATAGTTATTTATTTTTATTTTTTTTATGAGAAGAGCTGCCTCATCGGAGATTAGATCAATGATGTTAATTCCCGAACCAAAGATTTCCAATAAGGAAAGGTGGTCGATTCCAAGAATCATCATGTTGGAATACTTTATATTCAGAAACTATCATTTTGAACAACAAGGTGATCCTGAAAAACATGAAAGACACTCGATATAAAATAAATAAAATAAAATAAATCTGTGCACAGTGTGTAGCACAGTTATCTACATCCAAGCGCCATATTGGGTATTTAGGTTTTTGTGTTGGAATATTTTAGTGTTTAGAAACAATCACTTTGAAGAACAAGGTGATACTGAAAAACATTAAAGGCACTCCCTTTTAAAAAAAAATCTCCAGAATTTGTATCACAGTTAGCCATATCCAAGTGCCATTTTGAATCTACTCATAACATATTAACATGAACAGAAAATGCATTTTAGAACACATATTTATGAGGTAGGCCAGTAGCTGGTGAAGGATACTATCATAGTCCTATATAAACCATGCAGCTTTGCATAATATCTGGAATAGAATATTAAGATACTGTTATGTGCATTTGTTTGGCACCATAATGTTTGCTAACTTTGTGACCTTTTACTCAATGTATAAGAAAGAGTTATGCAAACTTTTGGAGTGAGCTCTTCATGGTTGCTCATTGTATCCTCCAGCTGTTTCTTTGGTTTAATGGTGACATAAGGAATACAATGGTGTTCAACAACTTCCCCGTTTAAATTATTCCCTAATCACATTTTGCACCTCCATAAAAAGAAAGTGTGTAGACCCCAAATTCACAATGAACATATCCATACCCAACTTAACTCCTATAATGAGCAAGGCCGGCCCTAACCCTAGGCAGATTGCTAGGCTAGACAGGGGCCTAGGTCCTCCACCCAACGAGGCCCCACCAAATCACAATCTTTTTTGTTGTCCAAGTACTTGTTAAAAAAATTCTGTGGGTACTCGCCAAATTTTTGTGTGTAATTATGCATGGGAGGATTCATTTTAGGAGTTCACCTACTATCCCGCCTATCCTACTACATTCAAGGCCTAACAATAGGCATAACCGTATTCTCTTGTTTTTATTCTCTCAAAAAATTCAGTGCCCCTGCTCCTCTCTCCCATCCCCCCCCCCGCAAAAAAAAAAAAACAGTTCGTTGTATCTTTTTTTTTTTCCTTGAGGGAGGGTAATGTCCACCAATTTCTATTAATTGATCAACAAAGGTTACAGAACAAACAAAAGAAAAAAATAAAGAAGAGAATATATACAAAACATGGATTGAGATTTTAGGAAATAAGGTACATCCCATCTCCAAAACCAGTCAGGTCCTAAAAGACAACCCCAATACAAGAAAGCTACTTCCTACTGAAAATTATTACTGAACACTTTTTTTCTCATTTTCTCTGTAATCATATTATATTCTTATCGCCAACATTATCACCAACAAAGTAGAAACAAATTGAACTAAAAGCGCAAACATCACAAAAAAAAGAGAGAATGCAAGGCAAATCAGTCAAGGAAACAAACCGCAGATTTCTTGCTGTTCTGCTGGTCCTCCAAATCCTGAAGAGACCCATCCAATCGCTTCCTACACCACCACCACCACCACAAACGAATCATTCAACACAAATCAGTATCACCCAAACGAAACCAATCATCAAAACCAGAAACAAAGAGAGAGCGCCACATACAATTCAGCGGAGATGTATTCGATCCTCTTGCGCACGTTGGCGTTGGCCTCGGCGAGGTCCTGCTTCACCAGCACCGGCCCTATCAGCTTGTACACGTTCGCGTCCTCCTTCAACAGGTCGAGCTCCTTGAGGACGAGCTCGTTCTCGCCGAGCTGGATCGTGTATTGCTTCCGAACCTGGTGGTTCTTCGAAATTTCTGGAGAGATCAAGAGACACCGAAGATTCTAGGGTTAGGGTTTCGATAAGTAGTGTGAGAAGAGATATGGGGGAGATGAGAGAGGGATTGCCTTTCTGGAGCTTGCTGAGGAGGTTGGCTTGGACTTCGAGGTCGCGCTGCAATTCCTTCAGAGCAGTCGATGATCCCATTTTTTGAGTTTTTTTTTTTCTTTAATTCTTCACTTGCTTGAGCTTTAATGGAAGGACTGACTCGGGTCTGAAACATAAGGGGGCATTATTTCCACCGTGATATTTATCTAACCCACCCCATTGTCTAACTCTCATTCAGTTTTTTTTAAAATAGTGAGCCCACCCAACAATAAAAGGATGACATCTTGCAACCCCCCCCCCCCCTCTCATTCATCCCTTCTTTCCCAACCTCTGGTACGAGGTGTTGGGATTATGTCTCAATCCAGTGTATCGCATCAGATGACCATGATGAAATCATATTGGGTTGGACACCTAATAAATAAAATATTATTTAAGATTTGATCTTAATTAATATTTAAAGTGAATCTCCTAAAATAGGAAACAATATTTGTTAATTAGGAGAGTGAATATCTCCTAATTAATGAAAACAATATTTGTTTGTTAATTAGAAGAATACTTGGGGATGATCTCTATAAATATCTTCTAGGATTTTATGGCAAGACTAGGCAAACATTATATAATGTAGTAATCATAAGGGATGGTTGAGAGGTTCTAAGAGAGGATAACTCTATAGGAGAGTTTGTGAGTCTCTTAATGTATCTCAACTATCAAAGTGTATTTATCAACAAAAAAAATAAAAATATCAAAGTGGATTCTCTGTTTTTGTCCCGTGGATGTAGGCCTAGGCCGAACCACGTATATCTTGTCTTCTTCGTGTGATGTGGTGTTTCGTTCTTGTGTTCGATCTTGTGTTTATTATTGGCTTCTGTGAATCACCTTCACAACAGTGGTATCAGAGCTCCAGATTCCGACCTAGGAGACGAGCCAAAGAACGATCATCAATAGCGACACGGGTCGATGAATCTATACCATCGATGGATGTATTGTTGGAAACTCCGACAACGGTGTGTCGTACATGATTTCATGTGAAGAAGAAGAAGAAAAAATCATGCAAGGTTGCATGGAGCTCTCGGTGGTGGAAGCGGCACATCTAATTAGGTGTGCAATGATGATACCAATTTGTTGCGGGTCCAAGATCCACCAAGAAGCGAATGCAAGACATGAACGTGCAGAGACGCTCAGGGTGCAAAGTTCGCAGTGACACGCGGAGGCATGTGAACGAATCACGTGAAGCATGGGTGCGGAGTTTGTACAAAAGAAGATGGAACAGTGCAACACGGTCTAAGGCGTTTTGAACCGGGTGTGGGAGGAGCAGCCCCATGTGGTTCAGTTAAAAGAGCGAGTCTAGCCATCTCGCGAGCGCGTGTGTGGCATGTTCAAGGTGGAGGTAAGATCCAGATCTTCTTCGGAGATCCACGAGGAGCGTGGAATAGATGCACGTGAAATCAAGTCATGACATTGACTTGGAGATGCGCGATTACTGAGTCCATCTCATGGGTTGATCCATGATAAGGCGAGTGCAGGCTTATGGATCTAACAAAATTGGGCGGTGCAGATGTCTGGAGGAAGAAGTTCCTAAAATCCATTCAAGGTGGAGTTCTGCTGAGCTGATCTAGTGCACAAGGAGACTCGTGATAGCGACTTGAAGGCTGCTGAAGCTCAATGAAGTCAAAGACCACTTGATTGCAAGTGGAGGTGCATGGTTGCTCGCATGGTCATGCTTCAAGAATGACATGGAGCAAGGTGGAGACATCAACGGAAATCTTCTAAGGGGTTCGAGAAAGTCCGAGCGAACCGGATACGAGCCAAGGTGGAGATTGTTGTGATTATATCTCGATCCGGTGTATCACATCGGATGGCCATGATGAAACCATATTAGGTTGGACACCTAATAAATATAATATTATTTAAGATTTGATCTTAATTAATATTTAAAGTGAATCTCCTAAAATAGAAAACAATATTTATTAATTTGTTAATTAGGAGAGTGAATATCTCTTAATTAATGGAAACAATATTTGTTTGTTAATTGGGAGATTACTTGGAGATGAAGTTATTTATCTCTATAAATATCTTCTAGGGTTTCATGGCAAGACTAGGCAAACATTATACAATGTAGAGATCATAAAGGAAGGTTGAGTGGTTCTAAAAGAGGGTAACAACATAAGAGAGTTTGTGAGTCTCTTAATATATCTCAACTATCAAAGTGGATTATCGTTTTTGCCTATGGATGTAGGCCTAGGCCGAATCACGTATATCTTGTCTTTCTTCGTGTGATGTGGTGTTTCGTTATTGTGTTCGATATCGTGTTTATTGTTGGCTTCCGCGAATCACCTTCACAACACGAGGTACTTTCGAGACATCCATTGCTGTCTCCATCACTCTTCGGTGGTCATTGCCGTCTCCATAGCCCCTTGGTGGTCGAAAGGTCGGCTATTTTATTAGAAAACTTAAACAATTGCCTAAGGCCCTCAGATGCACAAAGGCACCTAAATATTTTTTGGGTTATTTTCATTTATACCCCTGGTAAATATGATATTTTGTGTTATACCCCCCTTAAAATGCTAATTACATCTATACCCCTGAAAAATTCTTTTCTGTTGCATCTGTGCCTTTCCGTCTGTCTCTGTTATCCTGACTAACATAACCATGATTGAAACCCTAACGAGACCCCATAAAATTCCTCTTTTACCCTTGACTAACCTAACCCAAAATGTGAAGAAAAAAAAATAGAAAACCCCAAACACTCTCAAAACCCCTCTTCCCCACGAACTTAGCAAACCCTAGCCCTAGAACCAGTTGATCCCCTGTTGAAAATAAAAAATCCCCTCTTGAAACCTCAAATCCTTCACGTCTTTCGACAATGTGGAGGCATAGACACTCACTGAGGAGCGTAGTGAGAACTCCTGATGGGCGTCTTGTACCTCGTGGTCCGGCCAATCACTTGCCGAGGATGAGTGTAGATGATCCTATCTTGCTAGACACAGACATTGTAAGTAAATCCCTTTAATTTGACTTTTATTTGCTTATTTGAGGCATGATGTTGAGTTTAGGGTTTCTTGTTTCGGAATTTATCAATGTAGATAATGTTTAGGTTTTCAAGAAGTTTTGTTGGAGGTTGTCAATGTGATAATATTTTGAAATTATTGATGTGGAATCTGGTTTTTTATGTATGTTCTGTTCTGATGTGTAGAACTTGTTGAGATTGTATGTTGTATGTTATGGAGATTGTGAATGTTATAAATGATTGGATTGTTATTTTTCTTATGCTGCAGAGATTGTATTGTTATGCTATGTATGTAAATAATATTGCATTGATAACATATTAATAGTATTGAAATTTATGAATGTGGATATTGTTGTTTTAAATGCAGTTAGAAGAGGACACTCATGTTAACATAGTGTTTAGATATGGAGGATTTTGGAAGCCAGAAAAGGGGCCAGGGAAAAGGGCGTATAGGTTAGGTAGGCAAAACAAGGTCAGGGTAGACAAGGATTGTTGTAACATAGATGATATACTTGTGAAAATTGATAAGTTCATGCAGTCTGGTCCAGATGATCATGTGATTATTTCATACAAGTTCCTAGATGAAGATCAATATGCCTTACTTAATTCTGATGCTGATGTCATGAGAATGTTTATTATTCATAAAAACAGCAAACAAATAGATGTTTATATAACATTGGAGAAGAATGTGGAAGTCAATTTTGATGTTTTACCAACTCCAGATGAGGTTGAGGGGGAAAAAAGAGCTGCAGAGGGTAGTTCAGATGATACTGATAGTGATAATGATAGTGACAGTGGTATGGGTGATTGCAATCCTGCTGTGTTTGATGATGCAATTTTTGATGATGCAGTGGAGGAGAATGATGTTGATGTTGAGGTTGGTGAACCAATAGACAGGGAAAAAGAAACAGAAGTTAGGGAAGGAGATAAGATACAAAAAGATAAAGGGAAAACAATTATGGCAGATGAAATGGGTGATATGCAAGCAGATGAAGCAGAAGCTATAGAGGGGCCTGATAGAGAGAGGGCAGAGGAGGGGGAAGTAGGTGAAGCCTATGAGAATGTTTGTAGTGAGTCAAGCTATCATGAATTGTATAGCTCTGAGGATACACAGTTTGTGACTGAAAATGATGGTCCATTTGATCATCAGGATATAGAGGATCCCACCATCAATGTGGGAATTAAATTTCAGAATATTGATTATTTCAGAAATGCATTGAGGCAGCATGCCATTAGAAAAGAATTTTCTGTTAAATATGTTAGAAGTGAGCCATCAAGAGTGACAGCCAAGTGTGCAGATCCATAATGTCCTTAGAGGATTCATGCCTCAGTTATGCATGACAAGGTGACCTTCCAAATCAAGACCCATAACCCTACACACACATGTTCCATGAACAGGAAAGGTACTAGCATGGCCTCTGTTGTGTGGATTTCAAATAAAATTGTTGAGTGGCTAAGGCATGAAGGTGATATTCCCATTACACATATCAAAAAGAGGCTGCAAGGGCATATGGGCTTGATAATGTGCCATATCATAGGTATTGGAGGGGCAAAGATAAAGGAAATTTCAAGATCTGGGGATCCTATGAGGATTTATATGTTATGGTGCCTTCTATGAGAGCTGAATTACTGAAAAGAAATGAGGGTAGTGTTATCCACTACACAGTTGATGATGCAGACTATTCTTTTGAGAGATTTTTTGTGTGTTTCAAGGCCTGTAGCTCAGGGTTTATCAGTGGTTGTAGACCATTCATAGGCCTTGATGGTTGTCATCTGAAAAGCAAGTATTTGGATTTCCTACTGGCAGCAACAGCAATGGATGGAAACAGTGGACTTTTTCCAGTGGCATATGCAATATTTGAGGGAGAAAACAGTAGTAGCTGGCAATGGTTCTTGAAGTATTTACATGAGGCAATTGGAAATGTTGATGGCCTTGTATTTATGTCTGACAGATGTAAAGGGCTTGATGATGCAGTGAAGGTTGTCTTCCCACAGCAAAACCCAGAGCATGTATGAGACATATATACAAGAACTTCAAAAGAAAGTACCCTGGAGAGTTTCTGGAGAGATTAGTTTGGTCAGCTGCTAGAGCTTATACATCACAGTGGCATGCAAAATTTATGAGGCAGATTGAGGTGGTATCAAAGGATGCTTTCAACTATTTATTGTCTGAGAAAGATCATTGTTGGAGTAGGGCCATGTTTGGAGAAACTGCAAGATGTCATTACCTCACAAATAACATGTCATTTAATGCATTTATTAGAGATGCAAGATTCAAACCCATTATCTATTGCATTGATGCCATCAGACAGAAATTGATGAAAATAATGCACAATAGGAGGATAAAAGCTCAACAGTGGACATGTGAGTTATGTTTACATATACTATTATGTTTACTATTTCACCATTTAAATTAAACTTTATTCAATACAGAAGTCTTTGTCAATTGAACAGGAGTTCTGGTTCTAGAGGTTCAGAAACAGATTAATGAACTCAGCAAGGTTAATGGAGGATATGATGTACAGAGATCATCTGATGTGAGGGCTGAGGTTGATGGACTTGAAGGGAGATTTGATGTGATGCTAAATGAAAAAAAATGCAGTTGTAGGATGTGGCAGGTAACAAGCATACCTTGTAGTGTTAGATCATTTGAAGTATGTAGTGATTTGTTTTAGCTAAACAGAATAATGTTGATGTGGGAGGTAACAGGCATACCATGTAAACATGTTGCAGCAGTTCTTTCATCAATCAGAGGTGCGAAGTGGGAGAACTTTGTAGACATTTGTTACACAGTGGACAGGTATATTGGCTATATTCAATATAAATTATATATTCATGGGTTATATTCAATGTAAACTATATATTAATGGTTTTATTGATTCTAAGCATGATCGCATGTTTTATTGATAGATAGATACAAGGCAACCTATGCCTCAGAGATTTCACCATTACCTGACAAATCAATGTGGGAGGCAGTAGACCTAACCTACACTGTTCTACCTCCAAAGTGTACCAGACCACCTGGTAGGCCAAATAAAAAAAGAATTTGTTTTTCTGATGAAGAGACTAATAGTAGCAGCACAGTGAAGAGGGTCCATAAGTGTAAAAGGTGTGGCGAAGTTAGTCATCATAAAAAAAACATGTAAAAACCCAATCAGAACCAGTGAAGAACAATCTACCAAAGGCTCAAGGTAAAAAAACCAGTTATACATGTTTACACTTGTGATAAAGAGACTACTTTAACACTACTAATATAACTTTTGATTTCACTTCTGCAGTTGTCAGAAAAGACCTCCGGGAAGACCAGCAAAAAGGAAAGTCAAAGGACATTTTTCAGTTGGTAGAGGGATTTCAATTGGTGAGAAATCTAGCATTGTTTATTTTGTATCTGAACTTTACAAGCAAGTATTCACTCCTAATATGACATTCTCATTTTTAATATTCATAGATAATGGTAGAGGATCAACTGCAGTTCAACATGAGCCAAGACCATCCACAACTAAATTTAATTCAACCACAGTATCAGAAGAGGGAGGTCAAACAGTCGTAGGAGCTTATATGCACCATCTAATTATTCAACCAGAGGAACCAACAGGTGGTCATTAGGATTGAGGGGAAAGCCGATGAATCCAAGAAGAGGAGGATCAAGCAGTGGGTGGTTCAGTAGGGGTGGCACTTCTATGTAAAACAAACAATGCCTTTGTTAGTCATGTGCTTTTGATGAACCTGAAGACCTGTATGTGTGTGTGAACAAAACAATGTGTTATTTTCAGAGTTTGTTTTGTATGTTTGAACAAAATTCTATTTTGATGTGATGCTACGTATCAATGAATATCTGCTGTTAAGTTTTGATGTGTTGTTATATATCAATGAAGTGAATAACAGGTTCTGCTTTAATGTGTTGCTATGTAATAATGAAGTAATAAACATGTTCTGTTATATGGTTTAGATGCCCGTTTTTTTAAAATATAGCAGTTGTAAAGTTTTAATGTTGCACAACCAGTTCATGTAGCAGCTGTTAAGTATCATTTTAATGGGCTTGCATGTTAGATAACCAACAATCTAACACCATATGTAGCAGCTGTTCTGACCTCAATATAGAGTATATTGGTTCTATCAAAACAATAGAACAATCAGACCTTAAAGCAATATCAAAACGATATTAACACACAAAATCATATATATCACATGACATGAAAATTTACATATACATACATGCCTATTGCATGATAGATAAAATATCCATCTCATTTCAAAATAGGTGACTCTATGACTTGACAAACAACACTACAGTCAATAAGAACACTATAATAAATAGACACAACCAAATATGTCTACGCATTTCATCAATCTTCTTCTCCATCATGTTTCTCACTACATCAAACTTCTCTTCCATCTTTTCTTCGAATTTGTTAATTTGATGTTTCAACGCACATGTGCCTGGATCAAATTCATCCACCCAACAAAAGAAATTGCAGTCCTCTGAGGTCTGCAACATTTAAACAAATCAAAATCAAACCCACTGAGAACCCTTGTCAAACACATTCAGACAGCAAAAACACCCAAATCAAATATAAACCCCTTGAAAACTTACCCTCCATTGTCGACACCTGTAGAATTTTCTCCCCTTGCTAACTTCTCTGTTGGATGTTAGGCCCATAGTGGATGTCCTGCATCGACAGTTTGGGTTTCGAAGAGCACGAACAGAAGAAGATGATTGAGAAGCTTCACTCATCTTTGCTGGATTGGTTGTTGAAAAAGCAATATGTGTTGAAGACGACTGGAGGTTGAAGACGAACAGAGGTTGAAGACAAACGTTGGAGCAAAAGAAAGCAAAAAAAATGGATGTCTGGAGGTTGAAGACGACTTATATGGGCTTCAACGGTCATAAAGGGCAATTTAGACATTTTACCTGAGTCTTAACGGCATTAGAGGAATATTCCCAGAATATTCCAATCCTATCTAACAGAACTTAACCTTAGGGGCACAGATGCAACACAAAAGAATTTTTCAGGGGTATAGATGCAATTAGCATTTTAAGGGGGGTATAACACAAAATGTCATATTTACCAGGGGTATAAATGTAAATAACCCATATTTTTTTTATTTATAAGTTGGTCCACATATTAACCAATAATAGCTTAACACATTGCAAAAAAATATTTATTTTTCAAAACAGTAATAATCTTTTTGATATGGTTAAAAAATAACTAATAATTAAAAAATTGATAATATTTTATGATACCTAAAAAATAGCAAATAAATACATTTTCAATAGGATTCAAAGGCTCTTTTGAATCCCACAAAATGAGAATATAAAATGGCAAGGCCTAAAAAAATGTTGTTATTGTTTTTCACTCTCTCTTCTTTTATTCTTTTCAATCTATTTCTTTTTTATTTAAAAAAAATTATTCTTCTTACTCTATTTCTTCTTTATATAAAAAATCTCTCTGGATTTTTTGTTTGCTGTAGATGAAAAAAATATCTCTGATGTAGATAACAAGAAATAAGGTCTTCTTTTATTTGTATATAAAAACTTAATTAGTATTAAGTTTACATCCCAAAAAATCTATGTTTATTTTACAATCCAAAAAACTAGATGAATGATTTTTAAGATTAAAATCTAATAATTTAACATAAAAATAAATATTATTTAATCGCCTTAGGTCTTTTAATATATTGAGCTGGCCCTGGGTGGTCATCGCCATCGAGAGGTCGGTTATTATATATTTATGTTGTTGATTAACACTACATCACATTTTATTAATAAAAAAATATGAAAGAAAGAAACTGGTACATTCTGTGGAGGCACATGTCATGGAGTCTTCAATGTTGTTATGATTTGGAAGGTGAGCTCCGAAGAATCATCTCGATCTTGTTGAATATTTGACTTTGTGTGTGTGTGTTTTTTATTTTTTATTTTTTATTCGGAGTGATTGTTGAGGTGTTTAAAAATTATGTATTCGACGTATACCCTGTCAACTTTTTTTTTCGCTTGGTGAATACCCTGTCAACCTGGGATACTTAATTCGACAATCACCATTTTGACTTCTTTTATATAGAATTGACAGTGGGTCTATTAAACTGAATTAGTTTCTTCAACAACCACCATGTCGAACAGGTCACAGAAAAATTGAATTTTTGTGTCTCATTCAACATGCACATTGTTGTACTTCTTTTACATAGAATCGACTAAGAATCTGTCTAATTGGGTCATCTAATTTCACGAATCATTCAGGGGTTTCATGCGAACACAATGACTACTGGAGAACTTGTCGGTGATGGAGGGGTGAAAAGAGTATTGTCACGAGTTTACAGTAAGAAGATGTTGTCATTGGGGAAGATTGGGCCTTGGGAGAGAGAGAAATGCCGAGGAAATGTGGTTTTTGATGGATATGAGATACGGGGGTGAAGAGTGTGGGGTGAATTAATAATTTCTCAAGGGGGGGTTCCTCTCCTTCAAATAACCCCCAAAGCATAAACTGATATGAGTTTGATTTCGTGCTTTTTTTTTTATGCTATTAGACTCTGTCATTACTATAGTCATTCATGTGTCTTACCTTTGAAAATAAGCTGATTGATTTTTCATGTTATCCAAAAATTAGATTAATCTTATACAAGTGTAACAGTAACTCACATGTCAAATCACTTTCAATCACCTTTTATAAATTAAGGGTTAAAAAATCAAATCATTTTGTCACATTTTTGCATATCTCATTCTTAATAAACTAAAAAAAAATGAAAACTTCATTATTTTTATCGAAAATAACGAAATACACAACCAAATAGAAAACGAATTATTCTATTGGTATAATTATCAATGTTGGAATAGTTATTTATATTGGAATAACTTATAAACACAAACAAAAATAACTTGATTTCTATGAAGACCACTTTTTTATTTTTATTTTTTTAAAATACTAGTTTTTGGACTAAAAACCAAAATAAATTTTTTACTATGTTTTTAACTCTTGGAAAACACTTTTGACTTTTTTTTTAATTTTTATAAAAACCAAAGCTCACCTACACTTTTGACAGGGCGGATAGGGATGCTCCCATCTGATCGGGGAGGTGGATTAAATCCTACCGCTGGCAAGAAGCAAAAATGGGTATACGGGTTGGGTACCGTGAGTTTTAACCCACTATTTCCTTTGGGCCCTTATTGACCCATGTTTACTTTGTAGTTTATCGTTTAGTCTGGACTATTGCCCAATATAGACCTTTGTTGTACCAAAAAAAAAGTTGTAGCAAAAAAAAAAGTTGTAGCACATAATGGTCACAAGTTAAAATTTACCTAAAAAATTTAATACAAGAAAAAAGTGTAAAATTTTAGATGTGATCGAATTAATGCTTAATTAGATTCTTTAATTTTTTTTATTAGTTCTCAATAAATAACTAACAAATGTTTAAAATTAACATGTAAGCGTAGATACTCCAATTTTGACCGTCCAAAGAGACAAAAATACTTCAAATAATATTTAGAAATCACCACTTTTGGAAGATCATAGAGAAAATTTCCTTAGAAACAAAACTGGAGAAGCCCTAATCTTAAAAAAAACCTTAGGAATTCCTAAGGCTGGACAGGGACAGAAACTTGGAAGTAGCCACCCATCTTTGGCGACTGGTTTTAACTAACCACCCCTCTAACTGACCCCAAACCGCTTATCTTATATAGGACATAAAACAACATTTAATGCTGATGATTGCGACGGTTTATTCCCTCTAGCCGCCCTATCTTGGCTGGTTAAACCCTAGAAACCGACTCAAGCCACCGCTTCTTAGAGATGGGATGTTTGGCAGGTCATCATGGGGGCGGCAACTTAGAAGTAGCCGCTCCTCACTTGGACAGTGTCAGAAGAACAAAGATCTAATGGGAGGTCAAATCAACCACCCTATTATTCAATTTGATCTATTGTCCAATGGACACTCTCCTGCCCCTTTTTTATTATAAATAGGAGGCATCCAAGCATTTCTTTAACATCTCTCATTCAATCACAACATCAATCCACATTTCTCACATTCCACCACCACCCAAACATTCCCTCCACACTACCACTTCAAAACCCTTGAGAGAGAAAGAGAGAAAGAGAGAGAGAGAGAGACCTATTCCAAGCCAAATCCACTCTCCAAAAACCCTATCTAAAACCCAGGTTAAGCTTAGCTTAACCTCTGCTAAACCCCAACCCATTTCCTACCCAGGTTTCGCCTAAATAGAACTAGACACCAGACGGCTAATCCTAACTAATTGTCCACTTTTAAGCGGCTAATTTCCACTAGCCGGCCCTCATCTACACCCCTGACTTTCTAAACCTCCCTTTGTCAAGTCCCGGAAGTAGAAAATGATTCCTCATTTTTACCTCTGTGTGCGGCAGACCCGTATCTCAGAGCGGAGAATCCACAATCCCATCACGAAGACGATCAACAACAACACTAACTTTTCCTGCTTTTTGAGAAAGTAGGTGGCGATCACAACCACACCCCTTCCCCCTTCCGATAGACGATTCGACCAAGCCTACCAAGACGCGCACCGGATCTGAATCCCCGAAGAACCCCCACACACGCGCCCAAAGAAGACACTTTTACAGCCACCCCCTCCAAAATCCGATACCCATAGTAAGCATATCTTTTTTTTTTTGGAGCAACTATAGACCATTTTATAACTAATAAAAGAGTGTTACAATTGGTCTGAAAAATAAAAATAAACCCACAACATGATAGGTGGTACAAGAGGTTTGCAACCCAAAATCCCTGGGCCAAAAGAAAAGAATAGAGGGGAAGGGAGGGGGGGGGGGGGGAGGAGGACACGTAAGCATAATCTTATGTGCTAAAAATGTTATATAACATGCATTACTCTCGTTTGGACTGTTAAAAATTGATGACATCAAATGTATACATCCACCCCAAAAAGCGAGCGTCTTAAGCACTGCTTGTTTGTGGCAACGCAAGTAACCCCCCCCCCCCCCCCCCCCCGGTTGTCTTAGCATTGTGGACACCCCAACTATATGCTTAGGCATCACTGGGGCACATGTGAAGGGATTTTGAATTTAAATGTTTGTACCTGTTTGGATATAGAATTTACGAAACGTAATAACAAAGTGTTTGTTATTTTGATAAAATGTGAAGAAAGTATAGATAATGATTTATAAAATGTGAAAAAATGATAAAAATTGATTTATAATAAGTTATGACAGTTGATTTGACAGTAGACCCACATATTCTTTTGAGTTGAATAACCTGAAATAATTTAATTCCAGGAGCTGGTTAAAATCCATATACTAATTATATCAGTTAATTCTGACATACAGATTCTCATTTATTCCAGTATTCCAAACAGGGGTCTAGAGACTGTTACAACTACTTACTAATGCTCCAGGTCCTCCACAAGTTGCTAGTGAGGTGAACTTCATACACAAGTTAGATAGATAATCAAATGAACGTAATGTCCTGTGTAACATTTCTAGTTTGACCATAAAGTCAACCACATGTCCCTCTGATAATTGTCCCGTGTGAAGGTGCAGAGATGCGGTATCCAGTCCTCAAGCCTTAACCCGATCTGTTGGTTGGTTCCAAACTCACCGTGTCACAGAGTACCTGGTGGACGCATACGTTCCATTTTGGGGTCCGCTGTACAGGCATGTTCCACTAACCCTTCACATGTTCTGATGCATCTTGGTGAAGGTTCAATGTAAACTCTTACAAGGGTTTTTGTTAATAACAAAAAAAAAAAGAAAGAAAGAAAAGAGACGAGCATTCTCATTCGACAAAAAAAAAAAGAGTTTTTTGTTTTTCAATTTCTATAAACTATATGATTTTGTGATCGATCCCTCATTTTTTTATATTATAATTTAAATCCCTATATTTAAATGATACATTCATTTTTTATTCCTCACAAGGACTAATAAAAAAAAAAAAAATTTAGTTATAGATCCCTTACAGGAACTAATAAATAACATAACCTTTAAATTTAAAGACTTAAACTATAATGAAAAAGGTTAAAAATTAATAATTAAATAACATATTTTATGGGAATTAAAAAAATAAAAATGTAAAAAAAAACCCTGATTTGGTAATCGTGAGACCGTGTGGGTCCCATATTTGACTCCCCTCACTCCTCAGAACCTCTCTCAATTGAATGACGCGTCACTAATAAAAGCACCAAAGTTTCATCATAATATCCGAAACATTTCCCAGGAATCCCGTGACTCTTCATATCACCACCCCCACCACTCCCACACTCACGCCCCGTAACCAGACACGAGAGGAGTGACGATAAAAACAAACCCTTTTTCATGATAGGAATTCCAAAGCAGGGACCGACAAAGTTCTTCTTTATTGCTTCTTTATTCAGTGGAGACACGATAAGTAAAGCAAAGCAAAGCAACACTGGTTCCCGAGACAAACAGAGAAGCCATTGAAGCTTACCCAACGATGGGTCGGCCATGGATTTTCTTCTTCTCAGTCTATCTGTTCGTATCCGCTCTCGCGCAGGCCATTGTTGAAGTTGAAGACGGTACGCATTCATTGAACTCAATTTTGTGTCGTCAAATCGGCGCACGCACTGACTCACTCACTCACCCCCACTTCGCACAGGTCCCCTCACCAACGGAGGTTTTGAGGTGGTCCCACCAAACGAAGGCGCCATTCCGGGCTGGGACGTGAAAGGGACGGTGGAGCTGATCGAGTTGGGGCAGAAGCAGGGGGGGATGATCCTGGTCGTGCCGGAGGGGAGGCGCGCGGCGCGGCTCGGAAACGATGCGGGGGTGAGCCAGGCGGTGGCGCTCGAGGAGGGTAAGGCGGGCGTTGTTTCACTCAGTCTTTTTTACCGTTTAAAATACAGTCTTATATACATCGTTCGTATAGTTAAATCGTATAGTTAAATGAGATGTATATGTATATTATTAATTTTTTTAATTTTATTAGATTAAAAAATAAAAGAATGAATAAATGATCTATCGTCGACCCAAATGTATATAGTACAAAGATAAAAACAAATATATGGTTGGCAAGGAACAATAAACTCTTCTACTAGCAACGATTCTACGTCGAAAACTTGTGGGACTCCACCTTTCACTTCATTTCGGACCGGGCCGGGGAGGGACGCTCCGGATAGACAACCTCTTCTCCCCTCTTATTTGCTTTTTTTTTTTTTTTCCATGTACTTTCACCGTTAACTTCTCTTCTCCGGATAGACTCTTGTAACTCTTTTTCAGCTATAATAGTCTAAAGTTTTTTATAAAAAAAAAAAACATAAAGGCTTAAACTACCCTTAGATTAGAATGATTAAAACACCCCTAATTTATTTAACACATATTTATTAAAAATAGATTTATTTATTTTGAAATGAATTAGCGATATACACTTTTTATCAAAATATATAATTCAATAGATGATATTTACTAATTTTTTTAAAATAAAAATACATATAGTATGTATTTTGGACTATCAAAATGACTGAACCTAAATCAAATATTTATAGAATATATTTCATTAACAGGGAGATGTAAATGCATTGTATTATATATTTAGTGAATATATACATAACACCCAATTCATAGGTTTTTTTTTTTTTTCTTTCTTCTTCTCTATTGGGTTGACCTTCTTCAGGGTCGTCCTACTCTGTGACGTTCAGCGCGGCAAGGACATGCGCGCAGCTTGAGTCGCTCAATGTGTCGGTTTTGGGGGAGGTGGAGACGGCATCACAGTCGGTGGACCTACAGACGGTGTACAACGTGGAGGGGTGGGATGCGTACACATGGGCGTTTGTTGCTCCGGCCGGTAAGGGGGGATCCGGTGGCGTGAGGGTGGCGTTTGGGAACCCTGGGATGGAGGATGATCCAACGTGCGGACCGGTGATTGATTCTGTAGCAATCAAGAAGCTCTTCACCCCTGATCGACCCAAAGGTATATATATACACATCCATTTTCTTGTGGTTATTTATCGTTTAGACAATGATATAAACTATTTTGAAAATAGTAACTAATTATACAAAAATATATTAGTAGAAATAGTTAGTTTACATTTGGTTGTATTTTAAGTTATTTTTGTTTTAAACATAATATTGAAATTTTTGTTATTTAATTGATCATGAATAAGTTGCGATAAAAGATAAATAAGGTGTTGACAATGATATATAAAAAATAAACATTTGATTTGACATAAACCTTTGATTTGAAAATGATAATGGTATGTGATTTGACATGTGAATCCATGCTATACCAACAGAATAGATTAGATAGAATAATACATGACCTGAAATACCAATATGAGGCATATATACCAATACCATATCCCACATCTCTAACCAAATAGGGGCTTAGTGTATTTGAACTATGAATTATTGATGCATTATAAAAGTGAGCATGGTTGGTGAGTTGTTACACATTAAGTGTTAGGCATGTGAGATATTCTATTGAGGAAAAGTAACTCAATTTGATTTATGAGTTGTTCAATTCAATGCGTAGATTGTTTGGTTTGATTTAATGCTTAATACAAATTGAGTTCAACTTGATATAATTTTTTTTAAAACCAATTCAATTTAATGCTGCAAAAAATATTCAGTTCAATGTCACCTTGAACTGTTTAGTTCATATAATTACTTAGTTCGATTCAGGATGACTCAGTTTGGTTTATGGAATTTGAGTGATTAAAAAATTATTCAATTTAGTGCAGAAGGTTAATCTCAATTTCAGTTCAATTCATGAATTGCCTGTTGTGCGTGATAATCAAATATAAGGCTAAACACAAATTCTTATAATTAACACACTAAGAATACAAACATCAAATAAATATTAAATCATGCATCCTCTAAAATATATTGTAAAAGCATGAAATAAAAGAGTTAGGGATTAGAAAAATGTATCCGAAAATGTGGAAGCGAGTGAAAACACTCTGTCCTCGGTGAATAAGGCCCCCTCACGCACAGGGTTGAATAGCTCCTACCACTGAGAGATACGACCACAATAGGTTTTGTTCTTCCGGGGTGCGAGCTACGGAAGAACCACGATGAACAGACTACGATCCTTTCAGACGCCCGAATAAAAAAGAATGGCTAGAAATTGATGATAGAATGGTGTACTGACACAACCCTTGAAAAATGTATTTATGCATGGAATGTGTGCTCCATTTTATTTTTCTCTCTTTTCTATACTCATGGGTTGGTGATGGAGAGATAGAATATTACATACTATGTCTTATCAATAGATGCAAGGTGCCTTTTTATAGGCAGCAATGTTAATCAACCCAATTGAATGCACATAAAAACCTTCAAACGTATTGGGTGGTCAATAATTCAATTGTAACTCATGCAATAATTAGTAATTCATGCATGCCAATAATACAATATTAATTGTAACGTTAGCACTCCCTGGAAGTTTCAAAAACCAGTGGTGATTAATTTTTGTAACTCATGCATGCAATGAATTATATGGGCCGGTTACACACATTGTCAATTATGCATATTTGGTCACATAATTCCAACATTGCCATGGTTATCCAGTTAAATGCTGCATGTATAGTAGATATTACATATCATGTCAGTGATGCATCATCCATGTTCATCATCTTGTTTATGCATCAATAAAAAACAGAAAATTTGGTGGTCAATGGGGACTTCGAGGAGGGCCCATGGATGTTCCAAAACGCATCACTGGGCGTGCTCTTGCCCACCAACCTCTTCTCCGAGGCGTCCTCCCTCCCCGGATGGACGGTCGAGTCGAACCGCGCCGTCCGCTACGTCGACTCTTACCACTACAGCGTCCCAGGCGGGAAGCGCGCGGTCGAGCTCCTCTCGGGAAAGGAAGGAATTCTATCCCAAATGGTGGAGACGACCCCCCAAAAGCAGTACAGCCTCACCTTCTCTGTAGGGGCCGCAGGGGACTCGTGCCAGGTGTTAAAAGAGTCATTGACATTATTGCTTTCTTAGTTCATATTTTTTTTTGGCATTTTAAGTTTTCTTTTGTGTATCTCCTTTATGAACACCAGGAACCGATGGCGGTGATGGCTTTCGCCGGGGACCGCGCAGAGAACGTGCATTACGCGCCCATGGGGAACATGACGCACCAGACAGCGAACCTGACGTTCACGGCCCGCGCGGAGAGGACCCGGGTCGCTTTTTACAGCGTGTACTACAACACGAGGTCGGACGACAGGAGCTCGCTCTGCGGGCCCGTCGTGGACGATGTCGGGGTATGGGTTGTATCGGGTTGTTACGGGGGTGGGCGGTGGAGGGGTTTGTGGTGGGTGGTGTTTGTGATGGTTTGGGTGGTTCTTTAGATTGTGATGTGTGGGTGAGGGAAGGGTTTTGAAGGCGAGGGTGTGTGTGTGTGTGTGAGCCTCTGTTTATTTTTGTTGGTTTGGGGGGAGTACTCAAACAATGTATGTTACGTGAGGTTATGAAAGAAATGAAATTGACTTCAATTTTATTTCTTTGTTAACGTGGGAAGTTTGTGACGTAAGATCAATTTTGTTATAAGATGTCTTACATTCTAACATGAACAATCTATTCACGAAGGTTTAAGGTTGGGCCGATATAAGAGTATTTTTGTAATTTTGGTTAATTGTAACTTATTTATTTAGTCTCTACCTTATTAAAAAAATTTAATTAAGAGATTTTTTTGTGAGAGACAGCCATTCTAGGTTTCATCTCTAAAGAGAAAGGACATTGCTAAGACGAGAGAGTTTGAGAGTTCGTATAGTGAATCATTTTCTGTTCTTCTCTGTAGAGTGTAGACATAGTTTAACCACATGAATATGTGTTCTTTTTGTTCTTTTTATCATTAAGTTCTACAAGTGTTGAGATTTAATCCTATAGTCATCGTTTCATCCACAAATTTGATGCATATTCCTATTCTCTTTACTATAATGTCCAAGGAAATTACATTTGAAATCCTCCATTTTTGTTTCAATTTTTGAATTTTTCAAATAAAATTTTTTCTTTCATGAAATTTATTAGAATTGGATTTATGAAAAGGATGAATTCTCTTTTTAGATTGAGTTATCAAACTAGTTCAGTGTCATGGAGTAATTGGAAAACCAAAAGATCATGGGCATTATCATCATATAATGAGTTTTGACGTTTGATTAGTTTGTTCTTCATTAATGGAAAATTCAATGTTTTTTATTGGAATATATGCTTCCATTTTTAATGGAAAATTAGTTTGATTAGTAGTCCAAACACAAAACAAGGAAAAATAATATTCTTCTTATTTTTCTTCTTTGGCATATGTAACATTGATAAAATCTAATTTTATCAACATACCTCTATTAAAAATCTACCTATTAAAATAACGCTCAAGTCTTTGTAACTTGACTGTAAGGTCAATCACAATAGATCCCTCCGATATAAAAAAGAAAAGAAAATCCCTGATCCGATTATTTTGAATAATCAAACACCATGAAAAATCTAAAGTACCTCTAAAGAACGTATGACAAATACCCTCAATCAATGGACGACAATGAAGAGAGGATGAATGGTGGATTGAGAGGATAAACTTAAATACCTCCCCCTCATACTGTAACGGCTTCCCCCGCCTCCGCCACCTCCTCCTCCTTTCGCCTTCGCCGCCTTCTGTCGGCTCAATCCCCTTCTCTAATTTTTTTCCCTCCTCAAGTGTACAGGTGGGAAGAAAGGTCCTCCCCCACCACGGGGAAAAAACAAAGTAGTGACATTATCCGACTAATATTTCAGATCTTTATCCTCTCCTTTCAATAATACGAATCGAAAAGTTATGCATGTTAAGGCGCTTACAAGACTAGAAACAGTCAGACAGTACAGTCACCCATGAATGGTGTGGATAATTTAGAAAGGGTAATTAGCAATAATAGCATTGTTTAAATCAATATTAACAAAAATAACAACAGATGAGAAATATTTGCAACAACTAGCACTGTCCATATTTTTTTACAATATATATATATATATATATATATATATATATATATATATATATATATATATATATATATATATATGAAAATGATTGCATGCGGCGAACGGCAGGTGCGGCCGCGACGTGGGCCGTTCGATCGCGGGTCCATCGCTATATATATATATATATATATATATATATATATATATATATATATATATATATATATAACGCCTCAAGTGATTTTGCATTTTGAAGGGCCTTTTTTATTTTTTTTTGTTGAGATCACTATTTCTTCTCATTTAATTAAAGGGTAATTAGCACTTTTAACCCCGAAAAAATGAATATTCGCAAAAATAGCCCAACCCCTCGAATATTAGCAAAAACTAGCCCCGGTGAGAGATTACACTGGAGACGGATTATATATAATCCATCTCCAGTGGTAAATTTTTTTAAACAAACGAGACCCGGGCAGCAACAAAAAACACAGGTGACGGCATGTATACATGCCGTTCCACTGGAAACGTCATGTATACATGCCCGTCACCTGGAAACGGCATGTGCCTTTTTTTTTTGGTTCACCTGCATGAAATCCTGCTTGAACAAAAAAATTCATTTTAATGACTAATTTCAAAACACAAATAAAAATGCATAAATATAAACACAAATTTGTACATCACTAAATATTCCAAACATGTATGTCGTTCCATAAATACAATCATCCAAATATTTTCATAAATCCTTTCTTTTTAACTTTTCTTGGAGCAAGAGTGCTGATAAAGAGGGTACATCAGTTGCTGTGGATGTCACACCTGATTGTGGCGG
Source organism: Acorus calamus (assembly GCA_030737845.1). Taxonomy (NCBI): domain Eukaryota; kingdom Viridiplantae; phylum Streptophyta; class Magnoliopsida; order Acorales; family Acoraceae; genus Acorus; species Acorus calamus. The sequence goes on along the minus strand of CM060869.1, from coordinate 7,386,145 downwards.
AGTGGTAAATTGTTCGTCCGATCCCCGACCAGCAGTAGTAGAAGAACACCAAACCCTGCGTGGTCCACGAATATATGTCTGGAGTGTCATCTGTGGAGCTTGATCTGAAACTGGGGCTAATTGTTGTGGCTGCTCATCAATTTCTGCCTCAAGTCGTACATCACTGAAGAACTCATCAATTGTGAATTAAGTGTGAGCGAAACTATAATCCACCACATCCTCAGCATCATCAGCATCTGCAGTGGCACTGGAGGTACTCGAATGTTGTTCCCTGTCTCCCATCATCGCCTCCGCATAGTCACATGCCACAGCAATGATACGACCCCACTCATCGCAGTTAGGGTATAACACTAACCCCCTTGCGAGCACCTCACTGATGTTCTGCATAACCCCCCTGTTAACAAAAGGTTAAATATATTAACAGTTGTTGTAAATCCGTGATTAATTTCTAAAAATTTAACACATATAAAATTCTTACCGAGTGAGGTGCGACATAGCCTGGATGGTACTGTGGGGAAGGTGGAGGTGTGATGTGTCTGACTGTTCTCTCCCAGTACCACTCCATATATTTCCTCGAACTCCGGGTGACAGAGAACTGGTGGATGTGATCCAAGCGTTGGTCCCAACGCTCGATATAAGTCTTGTGAAAAACCATCCAATTAACGTCCTGTCTACCTCTCCTGTTTACCCGGTCGATGGCCTCCACATCAGCTGGAATGTCCTAATGCCATCCTAATTGACGTGCGACTCGATCTGGCATGTGCATCTCCACAATATCATAGCATATGAGTGGCACCCTAGCCGTCCACAACTCCATATGATCCATACATGCAGGTGGTAGCGCCTCATATGTGGAAGCATAAGGTTGCCATATAACCTACAAAAAATGAGAAGTTTGTAATTAGTGTCACAATTAACATGTACCTATATGATGTGTGAAATATAAATATAATTGTATACTCACTTGCGAGCCTAGCTGATAGTCGAGTTGTGTCCTGTAGTATATGAGAACTCGTCCATTTTCATCGAACCTCTGAGTCACCTTCTACCTGAAATCCAAATCCAAATAAGTGTAACCTCTTATTTTATGTGAACTGACGAAAGAAGATAAAAATAAAAACATTACCTTGCTCCCAATGGTCGATCTCCAAGAGCAAAATCTGGATCATGTAAATCCGATCGTCCCACGTGTAATCTCTCCCGCGACCATAACTGCGTCAGAAAAAAAATCATAAGTGTGATAGTTAAAAAGCTAAGTAACAGAATGAAAGAAAATTAGGAGATTTAATCTTACTTGTAGCAGAGAATAAAAACCATGAGATCCTGCCGACATCTTCTCTCCAAGCACACTACCTCTATACAACACTCTATACAAGTGGGCCAAAGCAGCTGCACCCCATGAATATCGGCTAGCATCCTCAAGATCTCCAAGCAAATAAAGGTAACACGCATGTATCTTATTTCCTGTGCCATCAGCGAAAATGGTCGATCCAAGCACAAATAAGAGGTATGCACGTGCATACTGCTGGAGGATATCGTCATCCAAATCAACATCTGGTACGATGCTTAAGATTTCTTTAAGCCAGAAGAGATAAATTCTTCCACCCTTGATCTTATCTGCAGGGGGGCCAACACCTAACAGCTCCTCACAAATGCCAGCCCAATCGTCGCAATCAGTGATACCGGTCACGGGCTTGCCATCAATGGGAAGTCCTGTCAAAACAGCAACATCCTGAAGTGTGATAGTCATCTCGCCATGTCGCAGATGAAATGTGTTGGTTTCTGGTCTCCATCTCTCAGTCAATGCTTGTAGAAGATGATGATCTAATCTGGTATATCCCATCTGTGTCAAATAGTACAACCCTTACGCCCTCACGTATGGCTCAATGCGTGGATCCATGACCCAGTGACGCAATGCCAACATGTGGATCGTGAACTTTGAGGTGTCAGTCTGTATGAGGAGTTTAATTTTTAATTAAATAATAAAATTCATATATGAATAATTGAACAAGCGAAAAACTGACCAATTTTCATACCTTGCCCTAAAATCCATGACGACACCTATGAGATCCCTGAAAATACAACAAATCATCAACCATGGGTCCATGCCACTCACGTATGTCCATCACCTGTAAAGAGAACACAAATTTGATGTACACTTAAATAACTGAACATTCATCATATCATATCACAATCATATTAAGCATTTTTACCAGCATTTGTATTTCTGGTTGGACATTTATTTTTTCTGTGGCCTTTCTGGTGACATATTGAACATGTGTATCTTACGCTAGGATCTCTAGAGTCCATGTGCATACGTCGGCGAGTTGACACGGGGTGCCCCGCTTGTCTCCTAACATTCGGTGGGATGAAAATTGGATCGTTTTCTGTAGGAATCGGCCACTGACTTTTATCATCACCAGAATGGAATCGGGGTTCATAAGTGTGTCTATATGACTCTGAGGAAAGCCAATGTGACACATATCTCCCAGGACTGATACGTGCATACCCGCAAGCCGCTATGACATGTGCACATGGATAGTGAAACAATCTCGGAACATGACATTGACAATCTGCATGGTTAGAATACAAGAAGACAGTGTACATAACCGCATTTTTGTCTTGGATATTGAATTCTGACCTATCAAGTCTTCTTACTAGCATCGCCCTTGCATCATGTGCAGTCCTCTCAAAATATTGGTGCATAGATGGCACATGTTCACCCGACATGCCCTCGGCCGACTCACGCCTCGTATAAAAATACTCTGACAACCGTATGAATGTCTGTTGTAATATGGCAGTGACTGTCAATCTTCTTACACCTTTCAATACACTGTTCATGCTTTCTGCTCTATTGGTGGTCATCGTGCCATGACGACGACCATCGTCATAACAAAGGGCCCATGTTTGTGAAGGGACTTGATTAAGCCATGTGTGAGCTTGTGGGGAGGCGCTAAGAATCTTTCGCATTTCACCAGCAAATTGGTTTGGGCACTTCAAAGTGGCAGCCCTCCACACCTGGTCACTCAACTCCTTTGATTTAACATTTTTTTTGAAGTTGCCTATCATGTGTCTCATACAAAAACGATGGTGCCATGTCACATTATTGGCTTCCTCAATATCTTTCATGCCGGCTATGATGCCCAAATGCCTATCAGATATGACACACATATTGTTTATACAACCAACAGAAAAGAACAAGTTCCATAGGAAGAAGATCCAACTGCTTCTGTTCTCAGATTCAACTATAGCAAATGCTATCGGAAGCAAACCATTTTCTGCATCGCGAGCAGTAGCTATGAGGAGATTTCCTTTGTATTTTCCATAGAGATGTGTTCCATCGATGCAAACCAATGGATGGCAATGTTTGAAAGCCTCTAAGGCTGGTCCGAATGCCCAAAAATCACGTTGAAACTGCCGGATTGGTCTACCTATGTCATTCTCTTGTACGACAGGGCATTCGAAGAACACACATGTTCCTGGATTAGACCTCCTCAGTGCATCAACATATAGAGGTAACTCAGCATATGATTCCTCCTAATTTCCAAATATCCTCTCCATAGCCTTCCATTTGGCATGGTGTGCCTTTGAATATGAAATTGTATAGTGATGATCAGCACGTATCCTGTCCATTATCTCAGTAGGACTGATTCTCAAATTATGACGAATTGTTGGCATAATCAACTGTGAGATATAATCAGAAGTAAATTGCCTGTGATTTGAACTGTGTAGAGGATCCAAGCATGTATGAGGAACTCTCAGAGTTGAAATATTAAACATTTCTGAACCACCGACCCTCCTCGCATATAATCTCCAATTACATTCATCGTTTATGCACTGAACGACGTATTTTTCTGCATTTGATTTCACCACCTGATATTGTACACATTTCTTAATGCTCCAAGTTCGTATAGCATTAATGAGTGACTTCTTATTTGAGAAAAGCTGACCAACCTGAAGTTCATTACACGAAGAAGATCCGATTTCATAAATGTGTGGATGGATAATTTCTGCCACTGCTTGCTCCATAAGGAAATGTGTAAGATACATTTGAGGAACACTATATTCATGGGCAACTGTCTCCACATCATGGTCATCCTCAGTATCAGGTCCTTCAACCCAGTAATCTCCCCGATCCTCTTCTCCTTCTTCGGTATCTTCTCCTTCTTCAGTATCCCCTCCTTCAGGATCTTCTTCTCCTCCTCCTTCTTGAACTTCTTGATGTGTTTCATAGTTTACTTGAATATTGTCAGGAATATCATTCCAACCCATGTCATGAAATGGGGACCTATAAATACAAATAGATTATACTTACACATATGAATACCCCCACCAAAAACATTCTATAAATACACAATACTTACACATGTGGTATATTGACACTCCCATGGGCATTGGTCGGTGTTGCATCAATCAAATCTTTTTGGGTATACGGAACGAACGACGACCCTGAATGTTGATATGGATCACGAACAATGGAGGGATATGAATCTTCTGCATCATAATTCATCGCACCACGACCTCTTTGTATGATCTCTTCCTTCTCTAACCATATTTGAATGACATGCACGTGTTTAGGATACAACATTATCATCACTTTCACACCCATATCATCTTTGAGAGGGGCACCTAAACTCTTTCCATCGTGAGTGGGATGCACAGCACTCATGGACAATTTGTAACGACTTGGATCGGTCTCCGTCAAATGGTATATCATTTGGAGTAAATCGACATAAGATATCCTCTTTTTTATGATGGTGGTTTTTCTGGTACCACCTTCATAAAATGAAGTATCTTCACGTTGAACAATCCTCCCGTTAAAAGAGTACATCAACAGAATATTGGATTTCTTCACCATCTAAACCATAAACTATTCAGCTTACTAAATATATTTCTAAACTGATAAAAAAAATTCATCCAACCAATCCATCCATGCCATTATAACATTCATGCAACACATACAAAGTATATTTCCTAAATGGCATTCGAATTTTTTAAAATGTTTTCTAAGCGGCCATCTTATTTTTTCTGAATGCCCCTAAATTTTTTAAAAAGTTTTTATATGACAATCAAATTTTTTAAGATATAAAAGTTTTTTTTTCACAAGTAAGAAATTTTAAATAAATTAAAAAAAATTTACATTTAACTTAACAAAACATCATACATTACCCATGCCAGTACTAAATATATTCAACATTCAACTTTTAGGGTTTTGATAAAAAAACAAAAAATTTATCAATAAAATCAAAACAATTGATAAATACATAAATAAATTTAAGAACATTTAGGGTTTTTGATGTTTACCTTTGGATTAAAAGTTTTTCAAGTGAGAAAAACTGAATTTTCGGGCTTGGTAGGGAGTGGGTGGATGAAAGAGGGGAAAAAAAGGGGGTGAAAATGAGGTTTTTTGGGGATGAAAGATGGCACGGGATGTTTATATCCCGTGCCCTGGAAACGGCATGTATACATGCCGTCACCTGTGTTTTTTCTCGCTGCCCGGGTCTCGTTTGTTTAAAAAAATTTACCACTGGAGACGGATTATATATAATCCGTCTCTAGTGTAATCTCTCACCGGGGCTAATTTTTGCTAATATTCTGGGGTGAGGCTATTTTTGTGAATATTCATTTTTCGGGGTTAAAAGTGCTAATTACCCTTAATTAAATATTAATGATTGAGATTTTTTATCAACTATTTAATTAAATTTTAATGACTAAGATTCCTTTGTTACGAGAGAAAATCATGAAAAATTTGTTATTTTGATCGATTAAAATTTTTAATTAAATTTAAGTGACTAAAAAATAACATATTTCCCTGTATTTCTCCAATAAATTAAAAGCTCTATCCTTAAATCTTTCATGATTTTTTCCTTCAATTTGACCCATTAAAATTTAATTAAATAAACAAATTTTTCTCTATCAACTACTATATTTTAAACCAAAAAAACTCATGATCTTCCATGATTTTATTTTCTCTCTTCTCAACCGAATATGTTAAAAAAATCTCATCCATTAAAAGTTAATTAGATAAAAAAATCTCAACCATTAATATTTAATAAAAAAAGAAGTAATGATCTTAATAAGAAAAACAATGGAGGCCATATATATACGGCGTCTCTCTTTAAAATGCAAAATCACTGGAGTCGCCATATAGATATAGCGTCTCCGGTGTAGAAAAAAAAATGGTCACCGCTGACCAGTGATAGTTTTTGCAAATATTTTTCATCCAGTGTCATTTTTGTTAATATTAGTTTAAATGATGCTATTTTTGTTAATTATCTATTTAAAAAAGAAAACATTGTGTCGGGGGTCACAAACAGTTGTGACAAGACTCCTAAAACAAGAGTAGTGTGTTTCACGCGAGATGTTGAGTCTACAATTCAATTAAAAACGTTTTTCAAATTGAAAGCTCCTTGAAATTTTATGCGACACCAAAATGGCAAGGAAAAGTTAGGAATCTAAATTTTAGAAATCTTTAAGCCTCCGTTTGGATGTCGGATAAACCCCGGATAACCCCGGATAAAATTTGGATGTCGTTTGTAAAGCTCGGATAAACCCAGATAAAGTGTGCTAGAATAAACTGGTATAAAGGGTGTGTTTGTGCACAAAGTTGAAGGGAAAATGAAAGAAAGTGAAGGAATTTGAGTCAATGGGAAAGCGGTGGAAAGTAAAATTTTTTCTCTTTGGCCAACTTTCAAGGTGTTTGTGCATGTGGTGAAAAAATTTTCTATCATTTTCTCTCAATTTCTCATCTATAGGGAAAGGAAAAGTTTTTCCCATTTTTTCTAATAAGACAAAATAAGAGAGGGAAAGTGATGGAAAATTTTTTCTTTTACTTGTTTGGCACAAATGCTAGCTTTTTGAGTGGTCAAAAGAAAATTTTTTTACTTTCCCTCACTTTTCTTCACTTTTCATCATGCACAAACACACCCAAAGTGGTATATGGATTCTAATCAACATTGAGAATAAAATTTATCTTAGGTTATTATACCAAAGGAATAAGTGGGCCCACTGTCAAATCAACTATCATTATCTCTTATAAATCACCTGTCAAATCAACTATCATTACTTTTTTACCTTTTATAAGTCCTTATCCACACTTTATTCATATTTTACTCAAATAACAAAATATTTTATTCTTATGATTCCCAACGAGAATAATTCAAAACACAATCAAATACAAAATCACTTCATCTTTATTTATACTCACTTATTCTCGGATAAATAAATACCTAATAATAAATCTTATTCTGTATCCAATAGGGGCTAACGGGTTGCAGTGTTTGATGTTTGAACGTGTACCACGCTAAAGCCTCAGATCAACCATAGGCAGTGCCACTCGTAGTATTTACGTGCGTTGATTTTTTAAAACTTGTTATCTAAATTGTGTATTTCATCATTTAATGAAGCATCCCTTCTCTGGCAGTCGCCTAAATTTAATTTAGGAGAAATAATATATCCACCCTAATGTGAAGCTCCGTCCACCTCCCATTGATTTATTTTTTTATATAAAAATATATATATTCATCAATTGAAATATATTAAGATATATTATTATATTTTTATTTTAAAAAATAAAAAATTACGGTCTCATGCATACGCTGTGATAATGCAATATAATTGTGTTATTACAATGTATAAAACTTCAGACATGATTGTAAAACGGACTCTATCAGCACTCTTAATTTAATCTATCTTAAATTAGACTTCTGTTTTTAAATACTCATTTATTAAAACATAAATTAAATATTATAATTTTTAGTTTAAAATAAGTCGTTATAACGATTTTGGTTAATATTTTTTTTTGGTGCAGGTATTCTAAAATTGGATCCAATGAGTATGCCACGTGGATGGTATAGAGAACTTTACCCTCATTTGGGGTGGAGAATAAACGCCGGATATGGGAGAATATAGTAGAATAGCCCCCAAACAGCTGTTTGTTTGATAAGAATAAACTTTGATAGTTATGTCTGGATAAACTAGGATAAATGCTGATAACTATTCTCAGAAAAAACTAGAATTGTTTATCAGGGCTTATCTATACCAATGGATAAAAATATCTTTATCTGTCTTTTTAAAAAATTTATCTTACCTAACACTCTCTGCACACATTCAAAAAACTATCACATCTATCATATCATACACATATCTCTCATACTTATTTTCAAACATAAATAATTTATGTAGGGGTATAATTGTCATTTAAAAAGTCATAAACTTTTATTTATCTCTTATCTACCACTTATCCTTACTTTATTAAATGTGAACCAAACAACAAAAATATCAATTTTACGTTTCCCAATGAGAATAACAGAAAAGACAACCAAATAAAAATTTATTTATTCAACATAAATTGTTATCTATCCCAGTATCGCTATCAAGAGCGAATAATCTTATGTTACACCAGGTACCCTTAAAGTGTGTATAACTATTTTATATATACATCCACTGAATTATTTTTTTTGTTACATTTATAAAAGATTCCCGTCATCGGGTATCTCACCTAACCCAGAAAAAAAAGGGTTTAAACTCAAGAAGGTGCACGTAAACAATTATTTAATCTAATAATCACCATCAATTCCAAACACACACACACACCTCTCTCTCTCTCTCTCTCTCTTTCTGTGTATATAAAACCTCTCTCCCTCCACAAACCCCCGACAAAACATGGCCTCACATGTGACAGAGAACCCAAAAGAGGGGGCAGAGATCCACCATGGAAGCTCGGAGTGCAAGAAGCACCTCATCCAGATCCTCAAAGAGAACTCTCTCCCGACGGGTCTCCTCCCCTTCGGCGACGACGACGTGCTCGAGCTGGGCTACAACAGGAAAGTTGGGTACCTCTGGCTGAACCAGAAGAAGAAGAGGAAGCACTTCTTCCCCAAGATCGGGAGGTGGATCGAGTACGACGAGAAGGTCACCGCCTACCTTGAGAGCCACCGCATGAGAAGGATCAGTGGCGTGTCTGCGAAGGAGTTCATGCTCACGTTGGGGGCTGGGGAGATGTACGTGGATGACCCGGTTGAGGGGAAGGTCCATGTGAAGACCAATATTGGGTTGTCTCGGGTCTTCCCGGCCTCTGCTTTTCAGATTGATGAGGAGGAGGAGAAGTGATTGTGGTGGGTTTTTCGTTTTGGGTTGGGAAGATTTTCATGTGAAGGGTTGTTGTGTTTGATGAATTTCACGAATAAAATTTGTTTGATTTGAGAAATTATCCAATCACTTTTGGACTTTGGTACGAGCTAGTGATATCAGCTTTTATGTGATGGGCTTTGATGAGTGACATCACCTTGCTTTTTTTATTTATATATTTGAGATATTCTCAAAGATTTTCATGCAGCTGTCAAAAAGAAAGGAAAAATGTTCGACTCAATCGACACCGTTTGGTCAACGTGTTAGACAATCAAACCGGTGAATCTTAACAGGATATTATTAGGATTAATTAAATTTTAATATTTTATATATTAGAAGTCAATTAAATTTTGTATCTCAAAATGATAAATTTGAACGATCACTGTTGAACCTAACACGATCCTTTTCAACATTAAATGCAGTCTGAATTTAAATTAATTTATAAAAATAATACAAATTATCTTAATGAGTTGTGTATATTTATAAATGTTAAATTGCATGTGTGTAATATTATTATTGTGTTACGCGTGTAATTATGTGTTACACGTGTATTAGGTCATCTATCATTATATAAAGGGTTTTGTCTCTCTCTTAATGAAATTAGGTCATATTATTCTTTTTCCCAAAAGTCTAACATGGTATCAGAGTCCCTTTAAGACCTCAAACAATTTTTATTTTTTATTTTTCGGATCTTTGTTGAGATTCGACGTTTGTTACATCGTGTCGTTGTTCGTAAAGTCGTCGTAGTCGTCTTCGCCGTCCGCCCGTCCGCGCCGCGTCGTCATCGCCGTCCGCCTTTCCCGCAACGGCCGCGCCGCAGCGATCCCGTCTGAGCATGCCCGGTGCCCGCATCCGAGCCGCAGCGATCCACCCCGCACACGCCCGGTGCCCGCAGTCGAGCCGCAGCGCGATCCGAGCCGCACACGCAGAGAGAGATCAAGCCGCACAAGCAGAGAGAGATCCATGGTATGTGCACGTTAGCGGAAATCCCATTTTCCCAGCGCAAGATAGCGCAAATCTGTGCTTGTCAAATCAGCACAACCCGGCCCATTTGCCCGGCCCGCTTGCCCGGCCCGCTTGATCCAATTACCCGGATCCTTTCCGGCAACCGTCAGGCATGTCCGGCAACTGTCCGGTAATCGTCCGGCGCCGTCCGGTCACCGTCCGGCCGCCGTCCGTCGCTGCCGGCCAGTTCTGTCTTGTTTCTTTCCTGGACCGTTACGACTTCGTTCGGACTCCGAATCTAGTCATCCAGGTACTCGTTTTGTTCAGTTTTTCGTTGTCTACGCATTCGTGTATATTTCGGCTTCTGTTGAGATATTTCGATCATGTCTTCGTCTGAAAATCCAATTGATCCGAATCTCACGTTGCCGGTCACCGTTGCTCTTCAATCAATTGTCCCCGTGGACTCATTTGAGCCTCTTCGTGATGTTCTTCCGAATTCGACCGATTTTCTTTTGTGCTCCGTCGAAGATTGGCCGTCTTGGCGCGCCACTGTGAAGAGCACACTTAGTCCACGTGATTTATTCAGCCACCTTGATGGTACTATTGTTGTGCCACCGTCTGACTCTCCAGCATATCTCTCATGGCGGAGACGTGATCAGCGTGCCTCTTCTTATGTGATCAACTCTGTTGATCGCTCTCTTCGGGCCGATCTCAGTGTATTCGATACAGCAGCGGAGATTTGGGCGTCTCTTCTTGAACGCTTTGTGGAGAAAAGTGGCGCTCGAGAGTATCAGTTACTTGCTGAGGTTCAGACAATTGTTCAGGGCGATTAATCTGTCACCGATCTATACAATCGCATGCGCACCTGTTTTCGTGAACTACGCAATCTTGAGCCGGGTCCACGTGCATCTCTAGCCGAGAGAGCTGCCTTTCGTGAACGTCGTGAACTCTACTAGTTCCTTATGGCACTTCGTCCTGAATATTCCACGTTAGCTGGACAGTTGATTCATCGAGATCCTTTACCACGTTTAGAGGTGGTCCTAGCAGAAATCGTTCCCGAGGAGACTCGTCTTCGCACTGTAGCATCTCGACAGTCTACTTCCTCGACCATATATTCTGGAGTTCTTGCTGCTACCTCTCCTGCTGTTCCTTCTGCAACCTCATCACGCTCTACAATTCTGTGTGCGCATTGCAAAAGGTCAGGACATGCCGTTAATAATTGCTGGGATCTTCATCCAGAGAAACGTCCGGTTTATCGTATGCCACAACAAGCCTCTCAAGGACGTGGTCGTGGTCCGGCTCACCGTCATCATACTGCTGCGGTTGCTACCGCCATTGCACCAGGTTTGCCTGCTTCTGATCATCTTGACACCTTGATCAATCAGCGTCTCGAGCAGCTTTTACAGCGTCCACCTCGGTCCGAGTCTACTGCTCCCTCAGCCTTCTCTTCCACTCCGGGTACCTCTGTCTCTTGGATTTTTGATTCTGGTGCATCCCATCATATGACACCAAATAGTTCTATACTTACCGCATGTTCACTTGCACCTGCTCATTTGCCTCCGATTCATACTGCTGATGGTTCCGCTTTAGTTATCACCCAGTGTGGATCTATCACCACCACCTCAGATCCCACTGGTCGTCTCTCCATTCCATTTGTTTTACATGCGCCAGATCTATGCATGAACCTTATTTCTATTAGTAGGCTTTGTGATTCCGGTCTGATCGTTTCTTTCACTTCCTCTGGTTGCTTTGTGCAGGATCCACACTCAGGGCGGAGGATTGACGTTGGTCGTAGAGTCGGTGGATTATACTTCGTGGAGTATCTGCATCTCCCTGTTCCAGATCCCTTGGTCTTCTGTGGTAGTGTCACTTCTAATGCCGATTTGTGGCATAGAAGGTTAGGTCATGTCTCTGAGTCTCGTCTTAAGGGCCTTTTTGAGTCTGGTGTATTAGGCTCTACTTCTTTTTCTCCTTTGTCTGTATGTGAGGGCTGTAAATTGGTCAAACCTGTGGCCTTACCTTTTAGTTCTAGTAATAATAAGTCCACCAGTCCTTTTGAGTTAGTGCATTCCGACATTTGGGGTCCTGCTCCCGTACATTCTCTGAGTGGTTTTTCTTATTATATTAGCCTCATTGATGATTATTCTCGCTTAACGTGGATTTATTTACTGCGTAATCGCTCCGAGGTTGCTCACATCTATGATATTTTTACCACCATGATTCACACCCAATTTCAGACTCGCATTAAAACCTTTCGCTTTGATTGTGCCAAGGAATATATCTCTTCTACAATGCGCTCTCTGATTCAATCGCATGGCACAATCTTTCAGCAGTCTTGTCCCTACATTCATGAACAGAATGGTGTTGCCGAACGTAAACATCGTCACATTCTTGAGACCACTCGCTCTCTTCTACTGTCATCGTCTGTTCCACAGCATTTCTGGGCTGAGGCTGCCCTTCTATCTGTTCATCTCATAAATATCACTCCCTCTACCGTTCTCTCTGGCATGTCCCCTCACGAACGCCTCTATTCTTCACGGCCCAACTACAGTCGTCTTCGAGTTTTCGGTTGTACGTGTTATGTTCTTCTTCCTTCTCATGCTCGTGATAAGCTCTCTGCTCGGTCTGTTCGATGTGTTTTCTTAGGGATAAGTTTCGAGCATAAGGGGTATCGTTGTTATGATCCTGTGGGTCATCGTTTCTGGTTTGCTCGTCATGTTTCATTTGTTGAGGATGTTCCCTATTTTTCGACTACGTCTCGTGAGTCCACTTCTCTTACGTCTCCTTCGGTTCATCCTTGCCCTGTTATTGAGTCTTTTCCTCTTCCTGAATCACCACCTAGTCCTTCCCTGGTTGAGCCTTCTTCGATAGAGTGTGACTCTTTGCCTTCCTCTTCCAGTCCTACTGCAGATACTTCTACTGGTGCATCGCCTACTGCGTCTGACGCCCCTCTCCCTGTCGTGGATCCGAGTAGTGTCGCTCGCTATCCTTAGCGTGAGCGTCGTCCGCCAGCCCGTTTCAGTTTTGATAATGGACCCCCTGATCAGTTTGGTTTTGCCATAGTCAGCTCTTATTCTCCACAACTTCAGGCCTTTCTTGCAGCTATTCATACACATCGGGAGCCTAAATCTTATCAAGAGGCAGTTCAGCACCCTGAGTGGCGACAGGCCATGGATGAGGAGTTTCAGGCGTTTCAGGAGACTCATACGTGGGATATTGTCCCTCTTCCCACCGATGTTGAGTCTATCAGTTGTAAATGGATTTTTAAGGTCAAACATCGACCTGATGGATCCATTGAACGACACAAGGCTCGTTTAGTTGCTCGCGGTTTCACACAGGAATATGGGATTGATTATGAGGAGACTTTCGCCCCTGTTGCACAGATGACCACCGTTCGCACTCTTCTTGCTATTGCAGTGACTCGTCATTGGCCGCTCTTTCAGATGGATGTGAAGAATGCCTTTCTTCATGGGGATTTATCAAAGGTGGTCTACATGCAACCACCTCCTGGTTTTCGCATTCCTCCTCAGCATGTCTGTCATCTCCGACGTGCTATATATGGTCTCAAGCAGGCTCCTCGTGCATGGTTTGAGCGTTTTCGCAGTGTTATTCTATCAGCTGGGTTTGTTGAGAGCTCTCAGGATCACTCTTTGTTTGTGCGATCATCATCGCAAGGTCGGGTGATTCTACTTTTATATGTGGATGATATGATCATCACTGGTGACGACTCAGCTGGTATTGCTCTTGTTCAGCGCCACCTCAGTAGTCAGTTTCAGATGAAGGATCTCGGTACTCTTCGCTACTTTCTAGGGCTAGAGATTGCTCAGAGTAAGCGGGGGATTCTTCTCTCTCAGCAGAAGTACACGGCAGATATCATTGATCGTGCTGCTATATCTGACACTCGCCGTGTTGACACACCACTTGAGCTTCATATAAAGCTACGTCCTACTGATGGTGAGCTCCTTCCAGATCCTACACGATACAGACAACTCGTGGGTCAGCTAGTATATCTCTGCATTACCAGACCTGATATTGCTTATGCAGTCAGCATAGTTAGTCAGTTCGTCTCTGCTCCTCGTTCAGTTCACTACAGTGCTCTCATGAGGATCCTTAGATACCTACGTGGGACTATTACCAGATCACTCTATTTGTCATCATCTTCATCTCTGGTTCTTCGAGCTTACACTGACGCTGATTGGGCAGGAGATCCGACTACTCGTCGATCCATCACTGGTTTTTGCATATTTCTTGGAGACTCTCTTATTTCCTGGCGCAGCAAGAAACAAGATGTTGTTTCTCTTTCCAGCACAGAAGCCGAGTATCGAGCTATGGCCACCACGAGCAAAGAGATCGTTCATCTTAGACGTCTCTTGGTCGATCTTGGAGTTGATGTTATAGGTCCTACTCCACTTCACTGTGATAATCGGAGTGCTATTCAGATTGCTAGCAATCCAATTTTTTCATGAGAGGACTAAGCATATTGAGATCGATTGTCATTTTGTTCGTCAGCACTTCCTTGCTCAGACATTGACGCTTGCGCACATTTCCTCTGCTGAGCAGATCGCAGACTTCTTTACGAATCTCATCCAGTTCCCAGATTCTTGTCTCTCATTCGTAAACTCACGCTGTATGATCCACCTTGAGTTTGAGCGGGGGTGTAAATTACATGTGTGTAATATTATTATTGTGTTACGCGTGTAATTATGTGTTACACGTGTATTAGGTCATCTATCATTATATAAAGGGTTTTGTCCCTCTCTTAATGAAATTAGGTCATATTATTCTTTTTCCCAAAAGTCTAACAATAAAAAATGAAATATATTATATTAAGGGATTGCTCCCCGTTTTTTGTAATTATGGAGAGCTTGATTTGATGTTTAAGAAATCCGCCACTCCCAAACTTCAGTTAGTCGTCACATTATAGTTTTTGTGGGTTTTAGATCCCGTGGTCACAAGTTAGAGGACACAGTTTATGCTCTTACAGGTGCAATAGCTAAGTTTTTGGGTATCCAACTGGAAATCAAACAGGACATCATAAAGGAAATCAAGTTAACTTTCTCCCCCGACAGAGCAGATTAAACTCAATTTAGAAGGATCTGTTGGAGATGATCATAGGTATGGCGATTGTAAGGTCAATTTCCTCGGGTTTCCAACCGAGCACAACTTCCACCTTGGACGAGTGCCTTCAGACTGACCACCAAGTGCTTGAAGGAGGGAGGAGTGGATTAGGGGTGCAATTCAGCAGGTTGGATTCGGGTTGACCTCAACCCGAACCCAACCTGAAATCCAAATTACTCAATCCTAACCCGACCCAATCCGATTTCTAATCCGGATTAGTTTAACTAGAACCCAGCCTGTAATTAAATAAATCAACTTGACCCAACCCGACCTGTAGAGGATATAAAATAAAAACTAAAAAATATATGTTTTATATTTACTGGATACACGTGTCATCCAAAAGATTCTAAATAACATAAACCCTAATCAAGAAATCAAACAAATTAACATTTGCAACATCTAAAAAATGAGATTTAATCGATGGTACAAGAAACCGCTTTCAATTCAAACAAATGAAAACATCCAAGACTGTTTCATTTAAAATGAAAAATCAAATAGCTAACAAAACACCATACCCTAATGAAGAACATTTTAACGATGACACAAGATGTTGTCCCCTTTCACCGTCTCCTCCTCCCCAACTTTCTTGGTCTCATCCAACAACTTGGACAGCGCATCAGTGACGTCCCAACGAATGATCTCCATCTCCCTCACCTTCATCGATGATCGGGTCTCGTACATCCCCTCCTTCCCGACGCAGCCGACATTAATGATTGACTTCAGATCCCCCTCCACCGTCGATTGCAGACCAATCAACACGTCGCATAGGACAACATCCTCCAACAGGCGCGTCTGCTATGCATTCGAGACCGTTTTCATCTTCTGATGGACGACGATGACATTGTAGATGGCGTCCACAATAGAGTATATGAGTCCCCTGATGATGGCCGCCTGATCAGGAAGGCATACGAAATGGACCCCAGAGGAGGTGAAAATTGCGGTGGTTCTCAGGAGGTCTAAGCTGACCAGCCATGGGAGGAAGGTGGAGGAGAACTGGCGACCGCTGTTGAACGGAGAGACAAGGAAAATGAAGTGTTGATGGCTAGGGTTGTGGAATTTTGAATGTGTATGATTAGTTAGGTTTACCTAACCTTTGGATGGTCCAAATTAGATGTTAGAGATTGAACTGCCATTATCATTTTTTATACATTAGTTTACAGGTTCGGGTTGGGTTTGGTTGTGAGTGAGACCAACCTGAACCCTACCCGATTTGTGAGTCAACTTGAATTGCCGAATCTAAACCTGATTTGATCAACCAAATCCATGTAAAAATCGGCTTCAACCCGACCCAAGTTGTAATCCCAAAGTGGATGCTGTTTATATACCTTTTATCAATGAAACAATTCCTTGGTAAAAGGTCTTCAGTCAATAAACAATGTTAATCTAATTATCGACAAGTTATTTTCACGATAAATATTTATTATATAGTTTTTATTATGTTTTACCAATGACATTAGTTTGTTGGTAATTGTATAACTTTTTATTTATATAAGAGCATATCCAATCATATACTCAAACCTTTACTCAAATTCAAATTTGAGTAAAGTCACCCAAAATCATCTCCAATCATTTACCCATACCACATCAAGCTTTTACTCAAACATTTACCCAAATCAAGGGAGACTCAAATCTTTATCCAAATTTTTAACATTTTTTTTTTCTTTTATCTCAACATTTTCTTTCAAATGTCTTTAATTGAATTATATTAGATGTCTTCCCACCCCCAAAATTTTCACCATCTCTTTAAAAAAAAAAGTGGTCTTCTTTCTTAAGTCTTTATCTTTGTTTTTTTATTTTACTTTTTATTTTTACTCCAATAAAAAAATATTATTTTTACTTTTTTTTTTTAAAAAATTGGATGATAATGATTTTAAAATTTAAATATCTTAAATATCTTGAAGGGAAGAAAAATTGAATTGTTTGGGAAAAGAACTTTAAAAATGTTTATAGAAAATAATTAAAAGAAGATGTGAAGTTTTTAAAAGATTTGAATAAAATACAAAGTGTGATCGGAGATACATCATATCAAATCAAGCTTTTACTTAAATTTTAATTGAAATTTAAGTATAGGTTTGTGTAAGGGCCGGAGATGGCCTAACATTACAAATGAACACTTTTCTTTGGTAAATTTTTTACTTTATTTTTAAAAGAGCATAATATGTGTATTACTATTACCGATGAAAGTTGTGCATTGGTAAACATTAACTGAGGACCACGGGAACCATTCAATCATTCAAGCTCCCTCCATACAATGGAACATATCTCACCACTCCAAAACCAGGTAATACATAATTATAAATGACAAAACAAATTTAAACATAATAAGAAATACTAATTAGGGTGTATTTATACACAAATTTATGGCCCCGGGCTGGCCTGGCTCGGACTCACTGGCCAGACAGTCCAACGGGCCTGGGCCCTGTTTCAACGGGCCAGGCCCACTAGCAGTTCGCACAAACCTACGGGTGCAGCAAAAATCTGCATAATCAATGGTGTTTCTTGTCTCTTCCGGGGTATTTATAACATACATTTAAAAGAAAAATCAAAACATGTACGCACATAGGACACATGACAGTCACTAATGTTATTATCCTTTTAAAGGGATTTTTTTTTTCATTCTATCCAATCCATATTGTGAAAAGCTCAAAGAAATTATATAATTTTATTATATACATGGTTTGTATAATCAGTCAAATGCTACAGATTGTTTGCTTTGGAGTCTTCATTGGACCACTACAACAGACCCGGTCCATGCAGGCCTATTTGAGCGTTCACAGCATTTGTTGATTCTTGACTTTGTTCCATTCAAATTAGTTGATAAATTAAATTGGCCGGCCTGAGTGTAGTCAAAGTCCTCTATAAGGAACACCAAGAAATTAAAAGTCTCCACAAATATTACACAACTATGTTTTAAATTATTCGAACACAGCTTCCTATAAATATCCCTTCCCGAGCTCCTTCAGCTCATCATCTTCTCTTCATTATATACTCTTTTTCATCTATTATAACTTCACCATTTCCACTCTAATGGCATCTCAGGCCATAGACAGCCACCGTGCAAATGCAGAGGTCATCCATGGAGACCTCCCATGCAAGAAGAGAATTGTTGAACTGCTCGAGGAGCTCTGCCTCCCAAAGGGTCTCTTTCCACTCGACGACATCGAGGAGTTCGGATACGATCGATCATCGGGGTTCATATGGCTGACACATACAAAGAAGAAGGATCATGTGTTCAAGAAGATCAAACAGACTGTATCCTATGCGACAGAGGTCACCGCCATCGTTGAGAACCGTCGGATGAAGAAGATGAGTGGGGTGAAGACAAGAGAAATGCTCCTGTGGCTCACCATCACTGATGTCTACATAGAGGACCCTTCATCGGGGAAGATCACGTTCAAGACCGGAACTGGTCTCTCCGAGAGCTTCCCAACTTCTGCTTTCGAGCTCGAGTAGGATTAGATGAGAGTTTTACAATTTGTGATCAATTTCATTTTTGCTATCATATGTTGTGGTCTTGTGATTATGGAATAAGTTATATGAATGGATATATATATTTGTTTTTTGTTTATGCAAAAGCACCGTGTTGGAAGCTATATGTAGCAAATACGTCTTTCAAAGAAATTTGTATGTTGATAAAAAAAAAAAGTGCTATACGATTAAAGGTCCATTTGTTTGGACGCATATATAATTAGCTATACATTTTTTTTTAATTGAAGTATTGTGATGTAGGACAAATTTTGAAAATTTTGACTTGTAAGGTTGTCACATGTCAATATTTGACTAGTCTGGATGGGATCTAATCATGATTGGAACTCATAAGGATATGCCTTCAATAGATGATTGACATCTGATGAAAGCTAACAAAATTCATCACAATCTCATATATTACACATGCATTATTACAACAAGCCAATATTAATTTTTTTTTATGAGATCTACTCATTGTTGTTGGATCTCATCTCTTACAATTTTGGATTAAGAATTTGAGACGTGTTAGAATGTTATCATAAAGGTTTTTTTTTTTAATTCCCCACAAACCATCATATTTAATGATTGATCCCTCATTTCTTTGTATTTGGGTTTTAGTCACCAGATTTAAAGGATAATTCATTTTTAGTCCCTATCAGAGACTAAACAGAAAACTAAATAATTTACAGATAGGTCCCTATTAGGGACTAAAAAAGAATTATCCTTTAAATCTGGGGACTAAAAGACAAATATGAAGAAGTGAGAGATTTATAACCAAATATGATGGTTTGTGGGGACTTAAAAATAAAAAACCCTACCATAAAATAGAATAACTTGAAAAAAAAATTATCATCTCTTATGTTTTTTTATTTACTCAAAATATCATATTTAATCATCTCTTACGTTTTATTATACCTCATATACTCTTTACTACACTGCATAACCAGTGAGTGTATTATAACCATTACTTCCTCAATTCCTAGCAGTGAGTGTTTGGATATGTATAAAATAAAAACAATTTTGCAATGGTTTAATTGAATTAGTTGAATATACTTTTGGTCACCGTGAAGAAATTGGAGAAGACGATGCTGACCAGTACTCATCTACTGCTGTCGGGATCACGTGGAAGAAACGTATGTGTGTTATTGTTGATGATGTATTTTATGTAATAAAAAATTAGTTTTTAATTGAAAGTTTTTTTTTTTTACACTCAACATTTTAAAATAACAACCACTTCGACAGATTATTTGTCGACTGTTTTTTTACGTAAACGACACAAGGGTCGTTGAACTGGGCTGACATCATCGACGACATGTTTGTCGAATAGAATAAAGTCATGAGCGGTCCTTAATTTTTATGGTGAGTGTTGAGTAGTGGGATTGGTGTTTGGTAAGTTTTGGGGTGGTGGGAAGTGATAGGGTAGTGGAGTGAACGAGTTTTTTTTAAAACACATAGTGTTGTTATTTGGTAAATATAGGATGTGAGATTAATAATGAGGGAGGTGGGTATATCCGCACCCTTGTCATGAGCCCATCGTTCCATTTGGATTTCGAATTATAGGATGGATAAATTTAAGCCCCTTTGTACATGGTTTGGTATAACTGAAGTATATATAAAATAGAAATGATATCTAACAGACATAGCAGTAAATATGTTGAGAATATTTGTGTGATCAAAATATCGATTTTAAAAAATATTAAACAGGGATTTAATTAGCCCCACTTGAGAGATAGATATAGGGTGTACCCCTTCAGTTTTCCATCCCACCCTTTAAAATATTAAACTATAGTCAGCTCGTTCAATGTTCCTAAAGTCAGAAAGTCTTGCGATCGATCAACTAACAGAAACCATGGCCGGCCTCATAATGCACCTATATATCCTAGTCTACTCTAGTTTGACAAATTAAATATATATCCAATTTGTCCCACATTAACCATCACCCCCATTTAAATACACCAGGACCGGATCCAGTGAGAACAGGATCTGGTCAGTATTGAACCGGACGATGTGAAAATCGAACCGCACTACTTATAAATCGAACTGTACAACCAATTATTGGATATATATTTTACTATCTTATTAGATCTAATCAACTATTTGATGAAATATGAATTCTTGAGTATCGTCAATATTCAATAGAAGAGCGAAATATATGTCCAACAATGCGTTGTACAGTTTGATTTTTATGTAGTGTAGTTCAGTTTTCATATCGTCCAGTTCAGTACTGACCGAACTGACCGGATCCAGTCTTGACTGGATCCGGCCATTTCCCCCTTCCAAATTCACCATTTCTACAATTTCTCCGAAACTCTCTCTCCTTTTTCGAGTACCCTTTCATCACTCTTTCCCTTCTTCAACTCATAATGGCATCTCAAGCCATAGACAACCATCGAATCAATGCAGAGGTCATCCATGGAGACCTCCCATGTAAGAAGAGAATTGTTGAACTGCTTGAGGAGCTCTGCCTTCCAATGGGTCTCTTCCCCCTTGACGATGTCCAGGAGTTCGGATACGATCGATCATTGGGGTTCATGTGGTTGACACACAAGAAGAAGGATCATGTGTTCAAGAAGATCAAACAAACAGTGTCGTACGCGACGGAGGTCACCGCCATCGTTGAGAAGCGGAGGATGAAGAAGATGAGGGGTGAGAAGGGAGCTCCTTCTGTGTCTGACCATCACTGATGTGTACATAGAGGACCCTTCGTCGGGGAAGATCACGTTCAAGACCGGAACCGGTCTCTCCGAGAGCTTCCCCACTTCGGCTTTTGAGCTTGAGTAGAGAAGAGTTGGTGGTGTACAAGTAGCTATCGATGTCTTTTCATTACATTACCATGCAGACTCAGGAACTAAGGACTTCGTTGAGCCCTTCCTCGATGGTTGTTCTTCTTTGTTGATAACTCATTGAACTCAGTATCGATTGATGATCTTAACTCATTTTAGTCTCTTCGAGGGTTTACCCCTAATGGGGGGTGGCTTGTTGTTGTGTTTGGCCTTGTTATAGATGTGAGGCTCTTGTTATATGCTTTGTTTTAGTCATTTTTATGTTAGGAATAAAACTATAAAAGGGACTATTTGCTTGTCATTTAGAAATATCCACCACTTTTTGAAAAAGATGTGTTGTAAATTCATTATGTATAGTATATGTAATAGTGAATGAACACATTATAGTTGGCACATACGTTAGTGTGCCAATCAATATAAGTGGTATACCCTCCCTATGCACCTTTTATTTACATCATGCACCTTTTTGTTTACCCTATGCTCCTCTTGGTTTGTTTTTATTAATTATGACTTTGACCTTATATAAAGTGGATTTGTCAAACATGTAATGAAAGGTTTGAGAGAGAGAGAGAATGGAGTGAGGAAAAGAATATAATATATAAGAGAAGTTTCTGAAGAACTTTATATTTTCATCTCTTGTGTCTCCATCTAACTCTCTCTCGTGTTTCTCTTTTATTTCATAACAATATGTATATATTTGTTAAACAATTTTATATATATATATATTTTTTATAAATGAACAGATGTAATAAATGATAAAAGTTGGGACTTAAAATGAAATATGAAAAATGAGGTATCGATCACTAAATAATATAATTTTTAGGGACATAAAATAAATACCTTTCCTAAAATCCGAGGCTGCCCTAGGCAGAGGCCAACAAGGCAAACTGCCTGGGGCCCTATCTAGGAAAAGCCCCCAAGCCCTGAAGAGCTCAGTAGGATTGGACCCATAGAAAAAAAATGTTAAGCTGGACCCTTGAAAACCCACCACAGGCCAAGCAAATTATATTATCCCAAAATCCCAAAAAAAACCCACCCTGCATTTCATATTCTCAGAGCATCTTTGTCAAAACGTTTCATCCCCTTTAAAATCAGCCATGTCTCCCTTTTGGTTAATTGTTTTATGCTATTTTATTTTATTTGATATAAGTATAACCCTAAGTTTGTGTGGATATTTATAAGTATTTTTTTGATGTAATTGTCATAGAAAACATTATTTAATAACAATATAGGAGGTCTTAATTTTAATTAGCGTACAATGTTGTATTTATAATTTTATAATATTTTATCTTAAAATAAAATAATATATCAGATTCAAACAAATTTATTTATTTTTAATGTATATGGACTCCACCTTAAAAATTCGCACAATTCCAAGTAGACCCATATATTATTTTAAATAAGGAAAATGATACGCCCTGTCCCCATTGCAATCCCAATTATAATCTACATCGGTTTTCTTTTTCTTAAAAATCTTACACTCTTCAAATAAAATGCATGCTATTATATGAAATGAAATATATACTAAGATACATTAATATATTTTTTCAAGTTAAAAAAATATAAAAAAAATTATGCCACATATTATGATATAATTCCATATACTATGATATCGGTATAACTCCATACATCATAATATCACAGTATATATTATATTATTATATTATTATATTGTATAAAACTGTAACCGCCAGACTGAGTGTTTTGAGTGTATCAACACTCTATTAATAAAATCAAAATATTTACATATTGCAACTGTATGCATGGAAACCAACGACAGAAAGCTGATGCGGACAAATCCAAAAAAGCGATATCACTCGGCTACAAAAGTGACAAAACACGTATCATCTTTATTTGAAATCGTTCATTTTGATCCAGGATCACAAGACGAAAGAACACAAAACAAAGTACATATAATATAAAGATCTTCCCAAACACAAGAACCAACAACCACAATCACTCCTCCTCCTCCTCATCCTCATCAATCTGAAAAGCTGAGGCGGGGAAGACCCGAGACAACCCAATGTTGGTCTTGACGTGGACCTTCCCCTCAACCGGGTCGTCCACGTACATCTCCCCAGCCCCCATCGTGAGCATGAACTCCTTCCCATACACGCCACTTATCCTCTTCATGCGGTGGCTCTCAAGGTAGGCGGTGACCTTCTCGTCGTACTCGACCCACTTCCCGATCTTGGGGAAGAAGTGCTTCCTCTTCTTCTTCTGGTTCAGCCAGAGGTACCCAACTTTCCTGTTGTAGCCCAGCTCGAGCACGTCGTCGTCGCCGAAGGGGAGGAGACCCGCCGGGAGGGAGTTCTCTTTGAGGATCTGGATGAGGCGTTTCTTGCACTCGGAGCTTCCATGGTGGATCTCTGCCCCTTCTGTTGGGATCTCTGTCTCATGTGTGGCCATGTTTTGTGTGACTGTGGGGGTGGGTCTGTGTGGGGGGTTTTTTTTTATAGTGTGTTTCGATTATTTGTTTTCTTTTCTTTCATTTTTTGGATTTTTTTTTCTGGCACAGAAGCTACAAAGTCGATGCATGTAAATGGTACGTGGACCAACATAGACCGAGAAGTAATAACAAATGGCAGACTCAAACACACGTGACTCAACTCTGGTCATGGCAGGTTTAGTTCGAGAATAGAGTCGGAATAAGTGAGAATTAATTAGAATAGCGTTAAAATGGGTGTTTAGAAGGCTGTATCTCTTTCAATTATCTAGAATAAAAGCAGAGATGTAATTTTTCATAAATTTGTTTTCCTCTCTGTTTGTTTTCCTCTTCTTTGCGCTATCTTTTATATTTATCTTCGATTTAGATTTTTTTACATGGTATCAGAGCATATTAGATTTTGATTTGATGTGATCCTTTTTTTATTAGTTCAATAAACAAAATTTAAATTTCTTTATGAAGCCCCATGTAATTAATATATTTATTGAGGGAGATTGTGATAGATCTGATCTAGTGGACCACCGACTCCGACAGACTCAAGAAGAGCAGGAGCGAGGGTGGCCCAATCCTTGTAAGAACGGTGAAATTGACATACTCATGAAGAGCGAGAGTAAAATGATGGATATCAAAAGAGAGACGACGATTATCAATTCAATTTCATTATTCTATTATTGAAACATGTGATTGCAAGAGCGTATTAAAAATAAGAGTTTGACTGAGTTGTATTGGATAAGATCTTTGTATATTTGTGTTCCCTGTTTCTCTCCTCCTCTCTACATTATCCTTTGTATATCTCTTAGATTTAGATTTTCTACATAACCAACATCTAGAATTAAGTTATTCGACCAAAAAGAATATGTAGGCTCCTCTGTCAAATCAACTGTTATCATCTCTTATAAATCAACTGTCATCATTTTTTTACCTTTTATAATTCCTTATCCACATCTTGTTCACATGTTATCCAAAAAAACAAAACTTTATTATTACGTTTCATAACGAGAATAATTAAAAAGACAACCAAACAAAAAACCATTTATTCTTATTTATACTAAAAAAGTCATAAATCTTAGAATAAGTAATTCTCTATCCAAAGAAGGGTGAGAGTTTTGAACAATATTTTTTACATGGTTTTGACATGGTTGGAGTCAGCACTGACCTAATTAGAGGCAATCAAGCCGGCTAATCCCATCTACAGAGGGCCTTTAATCCCAAATTGACTTTTATTTTCCCCTTTCAATTGGTTTTTATTTTTATTTTGTTTTAAATTTCTTATTGTCTTTTTAAGGCCTATCTATTACTTTGTTACATTTTATTTATTTTCTTAAGATTTGCTTTATTTTGATATACTTAAATAAATTAATGTTAAATTTTTGAGTGCCAGTGTTCCATTCATCAATTCATGTCACTCTTCAATGAGATGCTGACATATATCTCAAATAATCTTAAAATCTTATATATTTATCATATGTATCATATGCATATCAACTCTAACTCTTAATTGTGAAGTAACAAGTACTGATGAAGAATCTTATCTATGCTAACAGTGACTTCTGAATCGGGTGGCTCTCGATAACAAACCCTTACCACCCTCGACCAATGGCAATGGCCTTGGTACAGTGTTCTTAGAATCGATTGTAACTTTTTTGTCAGTAACATCGGACTCGATAGTGATTTGAAGTTGCACGATTTAAATAAATATAATTATATATTCATGAACCTCCATGGTACAGTGTTTTTGGAATCGACAGTGACTTTTTTTTTTTGTTAATAAGAATGGAATTGATAGTGACTTGAAGATATCGGATTTGAATAAATATAAGTGGGTTCATGCACATTCCGTAATTCGATGGCCAAATTATTTTTAGCAATATTGGAATTGATAAAAACTTGAAACTTTAATGCACTATCTTGATGAAAAATGGTACATCTAATCTTCATTGTACTTTCATTTTTAGTTTATACTATTTTTATAGTGGTTTGTTGTGAACAAACCACTACTTTGTTCATAATACGAGTTTAAGACCCACAATATGATAATCATTTATCAGCCTTTTTAGACTAAATTTTTTTCGTTCAATCATGCTATTATCAGGGGTCGTACCTTGGTCCCCCACGGGGTGATGTCCTAATACACCACTAAGCAAGTGGCGCTTGGATCATGCATCTTTGAATTAACCTTTTTTTTTATTTTTTTTATTTTACATTGATGGATTCAATTCGTTTTATTCCATCTGCAGCCCTAGTGTTCCTTTAGTAACGTCTATACAGTGTGCTAGTAGAGTGTATACTGCATGACCAATTATGAGATTAGTGAATTGAGATGGAGCCCTAAGGTATAGTTTGACAATTTGACTAGAAGTATTTCTACAAGAAGCTCATTCTCAAAGAAGTTACTTTTAAAGAAAAAATTTCTTTTATTTATAGTAGAAGCTGTTTATGAACACATATTGATGAATGCTTTTAAAAAGTAGTTTTATAATAGAAATAACATGAATTGTTTAAAATACCCTTGATCCTATTTTATACAATTATTGTAAAAGATCAATATAAATAAATAAATATAATCAACTATATAGTCAAATAATGATCAAAACACACATATAACTATAATAATATTTGCCTACAACACATTAATAATAAAATTATATAAAAGAATATTATTAAAATAATAATAATCTTATTAAAATCAATATAACATGATCAATTTAAAAGGGGATACAATATAACATTATCAATTTTTAATTTTAAAATGAAAATTTATAATACAAATCTTATAAAAAGACTGAGATAAAAATTGCCCCTTGTTCATATGTTGTTCATATGTTTATATATCAAATTTATATTTAATTTTATATTTCGTTTATTATATATTCATGTGTGTGTGTGGGGTTTGTTATCAGGTGTGTGGTTTGTTATATATTCGTTTGTGTGTGTTATATATTCGGTGTGTGTGTGTTATATTCGTGCGTGTGTGGGGGGTTTGTTATTCGATTTTATATATATAGTTTGTTATGGGTGCGTTTGTTTTATATTTGTTTGTTATATATATATATAGTTTTATATATATAGTACATACTTTAGGGGCCGTTTGGATCACGGGCTAAGGGAGTATAAGAGGGTATAAGAGTGGTATAAGAATGGATAGGAAAAATGGCTGTTTGTTTGTAAAATATAACTTGGTATTATTACGTCAGTTTAAACGAGTATAAGAGAGTATAACAATTCTACGTAACTCCTAGGATAAGCTATAGTCAGTTTATCTATTCCCATGGATAAGTGGGGCACACCTACAAATAAAAAAAATACATTTTATCATATCAAATCACCTATCAACACCTCTTATACATCAATAGGGCCCACATGTCAAATCAACTTTTACACCTTATTTATATTTTATTATTCATCTACTAAACAACTCAACTTTTATTCTTACTTTTTCCAATGAGAATAAAAAAAAACACAACCTAACAGAAAATCTTTTATTCCTTTACCCCCCGTTTGTTTCATGGATATACCCTTGGATAAACCCGGATAACATGGAATAGGGGTACTGGGGGTGTTTGGAATGCTTGCATAAGTCTGGATAACTTGTCCCTGGATAAGCTAGAATAACCTCGAATAGTCATTCCGTGGAGAAGGTGGAATAAAATTTATTTAAATGGTTGGCATAAGTGGGTCCCATGTTTTAAATGTAAAATCAAGAAAGTAAGGGCATCTCTCTCATCAATCCCATCCACTTTTGCTTTTGAGAAATAATTGAGAAAGTGGGACCCACGATTTAAATAAATAATTGAGAAAGCCATTGTTTTTGCTCGTCCTCCTCTCATCGGAAGTGGGACCCATGATTTAAATGCAAAAAAATCATTATTGTTGTGAATATAGTGGATATCCACCACTCCTCCTAGTCATAACCTTCTCCACTCTTCAACTCCATAACTCCTCTCATTCAACTGCATAATCCCCACTATGTACCCCCTCACCTCTATGGACTTGTAACTTCTCACCTTTGGCATTCCTCCATGCACTCTATAAATAGAGGGGTATCTTATGTATTCCACAACCAACCAACAAGTGAAGAATAGAAAATCTCTCTCTACCTCTCTTCTCTATATGTCTCGTGTGCTTTGTTTATGCATTCTTATGTTCAAGTATTTTACTTAGTTTACAACACGTTATCAGCACGAATAAGCTCTTATTCGATTCAAGCACTCAAGAGGTTAAAGAGATCTCCAAAAGTTTGTAATTTGGTGAGTTTATTGGATCTTCAAAGATTTGTATTTGGTGGGTTCATAAAACTATATATTTTATTTTAAAATAATAAAATTCACAAAGATTTATAATTTTGGTGAGTTTATGATGTTCAAATCATCATAAACTCATCTTATGATTATTTTTATAGAGAGGTTACATGGGATATTAGCATATCTGTATTTCTGTATATGGATTTGCTATGTAAATGAATGTCTGTATATGCTGTGGTATCATAAACATACAAGCAAAGCATTTATATTTAATATATAAATGAATGTATACGCATATCTGTATATGCTGATACGCATACCCTTGGAGACTATCTGTATCAGACTCTATTTAGAGAGGTTACAAAGTATATTAAGCTGTAATTGAATAATCATAAATTAAATATTTTATATTTTATAGATTTATTTTAAGAATGCATTTCTTTATTCATTTTCTATAGCATAATATTATATATATATATATATATATATATATATATATATATATATATATATATATTCTGCCATTTAATCTCATCTTCTTGATTAATATACACATATATCCATGATTTATAATAACCCTTAGTCTCTACAGGACTAAGCAAATGTTAAGCTCTTATTTTATTTCATACACTCAAAAAGTAAAAGTGATCTCCAAGATTCCAACATCAGTTTTATAAATAGTGATTAATCTGATGACCATGGATTTTGTAGCTTTTCTTTGGGATCCAATCATTCAATAGCTTGTGAAGTGTACTGGTTTTGCAGCTGTTATTGCATTTTCTATTTCCAAGTACCTAATATGTTGATTCACTCAACTATACAAGTAAAGATGAAGTGTGGATTTGGATAACAGAGAAATGCATTTAAATTGAGGTTCATAGATGCTTGAAATTTTCTTTTACGTTTACTATTATCCCCTAAACTATTGATATGATTGCTAACAATCTTTTCATGGTATGGAAATTTTGATGTTTTCTTTACTTGTGTACAAACCTGTTAACTTGTATAATTTTTTATATCTTCTATGGATCCTTGAAGGACCATGCAAAAATTTTATTTTATCCCTGACGGATTATACAAAAAAAAATTATGGCTTCTTGTGTCCTTGTAGAACAATAAATTTTTTTTTATGTATATGGATCCCTTAAGGGTAATGTAAAATTATGATTATATTAGTCCCTGAAGGACCAAGTAAAAATCATTATATTACTTTATAGGAGCATACAAAAATTGTGTTTACATGGATCCGTGAAGGACCATATAAAAGTTATGAATTATGTGTCCCAGTAGGACCATGCAAATTTTATTTTATTTTATCCCTGAAGGACAATACAAAAATTATTATTTGGATATTTGGAGGATCATGTAAAAGGGTTTCGCAAATGTTTGTATTTTATTTTTTTTGGTGGATCTCTAGTTCATTTGCAATACGACTCCACCAGTAGGTTTGTTGTCTTCATAAGTACTAATTCTTTACAAACATTTTTTATAATAAGACCTTTGTTGATATAGTCTTTAAAATAAACGGTGAGTTTTCTCTAGTTAATAAGAAGGTATGTATTATATCATGCAATATGTTATCTATTAAATAGATACATGAATCTTATTTTTTCACATATTGTTATGCATTTTGTCACATATGCATTAGAAGGAATTTTATTCATGGGATGTCCCAATGGACACATCTTCATGTATTTGATGTGTATCCCGGAGTACCATGTTCCATCCATCCTATAAATACAAAATTCATATTTCATATCATAGTAAGAATTATTTTTCATAGATAATTGATGTAATATCAATTTCGATATTCAAAGTTATATGTTCTATATAATAATTATTGTTACATAAGTCCCTAAAGGACTATGTGAAAGTTATGATTACATGGATTCATGAAAGACCATGCAAAAATATTTTATTTTATCCCTGAAGGACTACATACAAATTTATTATCCCTGAAGGATTATATAAAATTAATGGCTACTTGGATCTGTATGAATATACAAAAGCTATGAAATTTTTATGGGTCCCTGAAGAATCATATATAAAAAAAAAAGTGGCTACATGTATCCTAGTAGGAACATGAAAATTGTGATTAGCTTTCACCACCATAATATAGAGGATTTAAATATTAATACCTCATTGACGAAGGTCCACCGACCATTATGCCTCAAAGATGCTCCAGTGGTAGCAATATCGAAAGCAAAAAATATTATTATCAAATTTTATATCTTTTCATTGCTGAACAATGAGCTTTGATAATAATATAAATAAAAAATTTATGAAACCCGATCTATTAACTCAGCATCGTTGCCTGAAGCAAATGCATTTTATTTTATTTTATTTTATTTTGTGCAATGAACATGGTCAAGGGTTATTTCATGGTTTATATAACCACAACAATAGTAGAGATGCCAAGTTATTTGAAACCACCAGAAGTGGAATGTTATTGAATGAAAGAAAGGGAAATGTTTGCATAACAAATCCCTAAAATGCAGAAGAAAATTATTATCATCTATTTGGTATTTCATAACATAATTTTGATCACGTACCTGAAGTACGCTTAAACTCTTTATTGGTCATATACTTCATATATTATTAGATATTTGTCAATTATATATTTATGTCTTTATTTTTCTTTATTGTATAAAATACTCTTTCATATTTATCTTATTTTTTTATTTAACATTAGTGAATGCAAATGATAATATTATTTTGATCAAAGCTCCGGAAGAGCAGATATCATTTTATCAAGAGATACAAAATTTTGTATCAACGATGCATTATATTCATGTAGATCCAGAAGAAGTCTACTGAATTTTAAAGATACCTATCTCAACATATGCCATTTTAAAATTATGGAGTATCTATGCATTAATAATGTCTTATGCTAGAAGCATACATTATAACAGTTTTATGCTCTCTCCTAGGGATTTATAATAAATATCCATAATTACTCATATGAACTAAAAGTTCTATGATCTTTATGATTTGGCATGACCATTTCGGATATCCATGGAATAATATAATGCATTGAACAATTCATTTGGGCATATACTAAAGAACCAGAAGATTCTTTTGCTCGATGATAGTTTTTACCGCATGATTTGTGGATTCTCATTTTAATGAGACAATATTCGCGCCGTTAGGGGGAGGGAAGAACGTACATGAAGTACGATATGTTCTTGAAGAATGACAAGAATTATCGTGGAATATATCCACTCTGTCTCATTTAAACTCATGTACCGCTCAACGTGAAAATCAAATTCCTAATGCACGCTAGAAGCGTGACAGACCTATAGGTTCAAAAGATTCAGCTCCCCATAAGTGGTGATCAAATGAAAAATAATGCTCCAGAAGAAGTTATACATAATGCTCCAGAAGAGATTATGAACAATGGATCCACTTTCTCTAAACTCTAGAAGAGTATAATGTCCATGAAGAGAAATGAGTTTCAGAAATGACTATACAAACTCTTGAAGACGAAAAGGTACATAATAATATTGAGATCTCTATATTTTATATGCATATAAGAGAAATGTGGAATCGCAAATAAATGATCATCGATGTCATATTTATCATACAAAATAGCTACTGAAATTTCAAAGGGAGATGATTACAATGAACCACACAGCATAAATGAATGTCGACAAAGAAATAATTGGCCAAAGTGGAAAGATGCTATTCAAGTAGAATTGGGTTTTCTTGAAAAGTGTGGTGTATTCGAACCTATAATACATACCCCAAAAGATGTTAACCTTGAAGGTTACAAATGGGTGTTCGTAAGAAAATGAAATGAGAAAATAAAATTACTAGATATAAGGCACAAGGTTTCCTACAGAAACCTGAGATTTGACTATGAAGAAACATACTCATAAGTCATGGATACAATAACGTTCCATTACCTGGAAAGTCTCGAAGTTTCTGAAAAACTTGATATGAGACTAATAGACGAAGTAACAGCTTATCTGTATGAGAATTACATGAATCCTTGAAGGATATAAATTGCCCGAAGCAAAATCAAAGAGTATGTTCTCAATAAAGTTAAGACGTTTATTGTACAGCTTAACGCAGTAGGTACAACTGTCTTAGTGAATATTTGATAATTAACGCAGTAGGTACAACTGTCTTAGTGAATATTTGATAATAGTATAATATGAAAACAATCTCATTTGCTCGTGTGTCCTTATAAATACATCCAGTAAGGGATTTGTTATTTTGACAATTTATGTTGATAACATAAATTCAATTGAGACTCCTGAAGAGCTCAACAAAACTGCAGAATATCTTATGAATGCATTCAAAGTGAAAGACCTTGGGAAAACTAAATATTGTCTCGGCCTGCAGATCAAGCGAAGCTCAAGAGAGATACTTGTCCATCAAACAACATATATTGGAAAAGTTCAGAAACACTTTAATATGGACAAATGTCATCCATTAAGTACTCCTATGATTATCAGGTCACTTAACCCAAAATCTTCTGGTCCTGAAGTACCATATCTTTTTGCAGTTGATGATTTATTATATTTGATATAGTGTACTAAATTTGACGTTGCATTTATGGGTCAGATATAAATTTGCACCAATTTGAAGGCACTGACATGATGTTAAACACATTTTTCAATATATTCGTGGAACAACATATGTTGGTTTATTCTACTCAAGGATTCCACAAGTGGTCTCTTGTTGAAAGAATATTATGTGCATATTTAAGATATTTTTTCAGATCCTCACAAACAGGTTATGTATCTACATGTGGTGCTACAACAATCTCTTGGAGTTTTATTTTACAAGTTGTTGGTAGCCACATCTTCTAATCATTGTGAAGCTTGTGAATGTGAAATCGATGTTGGACAAATTCAGTGGAAGGACATTCTCACCGATTTGTTCATTAAAGCATGCCCACATCAACATTAAAAAAGGTGGTGTACGACATCAGACACAACATATTTGTAACCAATCTTTTTGGCCATATTATGAGGGGGAGTATATTTTTAGATGACATTTGCGTGTTGTACTCTTTTTCCTTCGCCTAGGTTTTGTCCCATTGGGTTTTCCTGGCAAGGTTTTAACGAGACAGTATTAAACGCATACACCATTATACGATTAAGTTTCATTGTACTCTTTTTCTTTCGCTTTAGTTTTTTCCCACTCAGTTTTCCAAGCAAGGTTTTAATGAGGCAATTATCTTAGCGTGGTGGTCATCCAAGGGGGAGTGTTGTGAATATAGTGGATACCCACCACTCCTCCTAATCATAACCTCCCCCACTCTTCAACTCCATAACCCCTCTCATTCAACTCCATAATCCCCACTATGTACCCCCTCACCTCTATGGACTTGTAACTTCTCACCTTTAGAATTCCTCCATGTACTCTATAAATAGAGGGGTATCTCATGTATTCCACAACCAACCAATAAGTGAAGAATAAGAAATCTCTCTCTACCTCTCTTCTTTATATGTCTCGTGTGCTTTGTTTATGCATTCTTATGTTCAAGTATTTTACTTAGTTTACAACAATTATCACATTATCTAAACATTATTCATATATAACCTATCATCTCCCAAACAACAAACTTCTTATTCTTACGTTTCCCAACGAAAATAACTGTAAACTTAACCAAACACAAAATCTATTTATCCACGTCTATACCATGTTATGCTGGAATCAATCTATACTTAAGAATAAATCATATCCTTATTCTAATCTAGGGTATAGAGTAATGATATGATGCGGTCTGTGCGAACCATGCATATACCTTACTTATCGAGGTATATGTGTCGATAGAGAAAACATATCAACTCATCGAAGCATATACCTCATTGGGCTATATGCATCATTTATCGATGCATATACACTTTTAAGGGATGCATATACGTGGTTCGCACGGACCGCATATTATCACTCAACTATATATATATATATATATATATATATATATATAGGGAAATGATATCGTGCGGGTCGTGCAGTCGTGCGGCGTCGACCACGGGCCGTCGATCACGGGTCCATCGCGGGTCCATCGCATCAGACGGTCGGGGGCGATTCATCTCGACCGTTGGATGCGATCGACCCGCGATCGGACGACGCACGTCGAATCCGCACGACCGCACGACCCGCATATTATCATCGGCGTATATATATATATATATATATATATATATATATATATATATATATATATATATATATATATATATATAGGGAGCCGATTACATGCGGTTTACGGTCGGTGCGGTGCGCGATCACGGGCCGTCGATCATGGGTCCATCGCATCGGACGGTCGGGTGCGATTCACGTCGACCGTTGGATGCGATGGACCCGCGATCGAACGGCCCACGTCGTAAACCGCACCGACCGCACACCGCACGTAATCGCGACCATCTATATATATATATATATATATATATATATATATATATATATATATATATATATATATATATATATATATAGAGGAGTGATTAGGTGCGGCGTGCGGACTCGTGCGGCGTCGATCACGGGTCCATCGCATCGGACAGTCGGGTGCGATTCACATCGACCGTTGGATGCGATGAACCCGCGATCAGACGAACGACGTCGTTTCAGCACGAGTCCGCACGCCGCACGCTATCACTCGACTATATATACACGGTCCTTTTAATTTTTTGTGGTAGATTGATTTTAATTAGGGCTCATATATCATAAGCTCCACCTACATATGAAATTCTCTAAACAGCAACAATAAATAAATAAATAAAAATAAAACAACCTTCTATTATCCATCTGGACCATTCACGTATATGGTATGTCATCACCTTTTCTTTTAATTAACTCTCTCATCCACATAAAACAAAAGCCATTTTTTACTCTTTTTTTCATTTACCATCAAGCATCATTCTATCCATATCCAACAAACAGCCATGAAGGGATGAATCCCTCCTCGGTGTTCCCACCTAGACACCCATCTTAAAAAAATAGATTTTTGAATCTCTTTTTTTCCTATGTTTTTGTATTTCAATTGCTCCTAATATCAATCATTATCTCTAAATTTTTTTATAATTTTTACTTTTTGTTTCACTAACTGTCCAACAATCACGGAATCTACAATTTGTAATCATCTCCTCTCCTCCATCAACACTTCAAAGGTATATAATTTTTTTCTTTTACCTTATTGTCATTGTTACTAATTTATTTAAAATTTAAAATATTTATATAAATATCTAAAATAATCAAATCATTTAACATTTTCACAATACGAAACCTCGTTGAGATCAAATTTAAATGTATGTATTATTTATTAGATTTATTTTTTTGACATATTTTTTTTATAAATGATTAATATGAAATATGACATATCATTTTCAAATATTATAATTATTTTTTTTATAATTATTCAGTTATTTGTTTTATATGAATGTCTTTATATCATTTTAAACATATTATTAATCTGTGCTATTGAAATTAAAAAATGTAAGGATATAATTTTTAAAAATATTTATATAAGGTCACATGAGGCCCCCTCTTTGTAAAAATCCTGGCTCCGCCACTGATTACAGACATTATTATGCTTGTATCCAACTACAACATTCATGTTGAACATTTTGCACATCGACAATAATTAATAAGTTTTTTTCATGTGTCCCCATTGACATTTCCCGGATACAAATAATTGACAAACGAGATAAATCTCAGTTGGTTGCATATAAATAAATAATAATGGCACATGAAACATGAAGGAATGGATCTCACAAACTCCTCCAATGAACTGGTTACTGTAAGAAAACACACTAGGCTAACGTTATGTCCAACTATGGTTCAGCTCCGCACGTGCTTTCATTTTTTATAAAATCTTATATTTAATGTAATAAAACATATATATACACTTTCACATAATAAGGTATATTACCCCAGTGAAATGGAATGAATCCAATTATAGAAGAAATAAAAAATATTTTAATGGGGGTATATACCTCGTTGAATATGTGTGAAACTGCGGCTACGGGTGTGTGTGTGGGGGGGGGGGGGGTTTAAATGTGACTATGTGTAACAGTATCCAAACACATGCAGTATTGTGTATTCTCATGTTTCAACTTATTCAATTTGAGGAACAACAAAGCTTCATGTGTTATGGTACAACATTGCTTGATATAATGCCATATATCCTTATTAATTTGATGGACTCAATCAATTATATTTTATTGTTAGTCAGACAACTCATCATGGGCTCTTTGGAGAATATGTGAGAAATTGTGTCTCTCTCTGTTATTGAGTAGAGCCGAGGGATTGCAGGGGCTAAAGGGGTTTCTCTCGACAGATGCCATTTGGACATCATCTTGTAGTGGCATAGCATAGTTTGGGAGGTCTTTTGAAATAATCGGTAGAAACTAAGCCTATTGATTACCCCCGCCTCCCCCCTTTGTTTCTGTGCCATGTTGTTTTTTTTCTTGTTTATTTTTTGTATCCTCTCATCCTCAATTCGTATTTGTAATCTACTTTTAGTAATTGAAGTGATGATAATAAAATCAATATTTAAAAAAAAAATCATCATCGGCTCAACAGTGCACACATCATGACCTCCCCAAAATAACATTCTCTAACGTAATCATGCTTGCTTTATTGTTTAAAATATTAAGGACCAGCTTGTAATAGATTCTCTTAAGGATGGTAAATTCATAACAAGAAAGATCCATTAAACATTTAAACAAATTAAAGAAAACACATAATAGCAACACATTCAAACATTACATATGACAGTCTAACATCCCCTAATCAAGCTTCAAAAGCTGAAGTGGGAAAGCTCTCAGAGAGACCGGTTCCGGTTTTGAACGTTATCTTCCCCGACGAAGGGTCCTCTATGTACACATCAGTGATGGTTAGCCACAGGAGCATCTCCCTTGTCTTCACCCCAATCATCTTCTTCATCCTCCGCTTCTCAACGATGGCGGTGATCTCCGTTGCATAAGATACAGTCTGTTTGATCTTCTTGAACACATGATCCTTCTTTTTTGTATGTGTCAGCCACATGAACCCCGATGATCGATCGTATCCAAACTCCTCGATGTCGTCGAGTGGGAAGAGTCCATTTGGGAGGCAGAGCTCCTCGAGCAGCTCGGCGATCCTCTTCTTGCACGGGAGGTCTCCATGGATGACCTCTGCGTTGGCACGGTGGCTGTCTATGGCTTGAGATGCCATTAGAGTGTAAATGATGAAGATATATGAAAAGAGAAGAGTGATGAAAGTGTGGTTGATGAGATGAGGGGGGCTGAGGATGGGATATTTATAGATCAACGGTGCTTGAATAATATATTGTTTACAAATTATTTGTGGAGACATTTATTGGTGTTCCCTTATAGAAGACTTTGACTGAAGACTTTCTCTATGCTCAGGCCGGACAATTTGTCAACTAATTTGAATGGGACAAAGTCAATAATCAACAAATGCTATATACAGTCACAAAGGATGACAAAAAAATGGCTCTAAGTATGGCCTGCGTCTGTTGTGGACCCGCAATTGTGTGATTTGAAGAATTTCAATTTCCCTCTCTGAATTCTTAAATAATCCTTCTGTTATAGACACATGCTAACTTTGGGTATTTTGGTGATGTATTTGTGAAATGCATCATTATTACTTATGACATGAAATATTCAACAAGGGTTTGCTCAGTACGGTAAGTGCACACTCGTCATTCGTGAATGATGCACCGTAGGTTAGACAGAATTACGAATTGCACTCTCATCGTTAGCATAAGAATTAGCGGATGCCTCGGATTTGGCTAGTGGGAGCCGTTCGTTGGAAGAGTTGTGGAGAGTAGGGCGGTCCCTTCGGGCGGGAGGCAATAGAAGTCCGAAGGCAAAAATATCTTAGCAACTCATTTCAGCAGTGATGTGGTCTCTTTGGATGGGGCAAAATCACCTGGTCTTCGGAGGCTCTCAGTTTATGCAGAGAATACATGAGAGATGTCCATGTATTGGATTAGAGTTTGGGGGGTAAATTGTGCACAAGCACGAATGGTTTCTTTTGTCGGGGGTTCTCTTTGTATCGAGGAGTAGGCCCTCAGCTTGGTATCTTCCTTGGGGTTTCTTTGTAGATATCTCTTCTACTAAGGAATACACGGGGAGGGCAGAATGTCTAAACTGCCAGGTTTGATTGTATTTTGTTTGAGCGTTATCTTTCTTTGAATAAAACTAAGACAACCAACCGCCTACCATTCACTCCAAAAAAAAAAAAAAACACAAAATTAATTATATTGTTGAATGTGAAAAAGAGAAGCAACAACAAAGATATGTAATTAAAGATAAAGACTAAAGCCTCAATTTGTTCGAGAATAAGGTCTAAAATAAGTGTGAACTAGTAAGAATAGCTTTAAAATAGGTATTCAGAAGACTGAAATAAATTAAATGAGAATCTGTATGTTAGAATTAACAAGTATAAAATGATATATGGATTACAACCAACCTATGGAACTAACTTATTCCAGATTGTTCAATCCAAAAGAACATGTGAGTTCATTGTTAAATTAACTGTCATCATCTCCTATAGATCAATCATCATTATTTTTTATAAATCATTATCCACACGTTATTCACATTTTATCATAACAACAAAAACTTTAGTATTACATTTCTCAACAAAAATAATTCAAAACACAATAAAATAAAACAAAATATTTTTTATTTATTTATAAATAATCATAAACCTCGTAATAACTTAATTTTATATCCAAACGGTTCTAAAAATGGAATGAATTTTTAATAATAAAGTGCACCTAGTCAACTTGTCTGGTTCGAATCCAGTGTCGTGTGCGGACCGGCCGGGAAAGCAAGGGGCGCATATATATATATAAATTTTTTTTAAAAAGGACCTGGTCAAATTCGGACCGTCGGCTGGTTTCAATACACAGTTTCGAAGTTTAAATTCTGGTGATTCATGAATTGCAAAAGTCAATATGTGATACCCAGGCCACAACACGTTATTGCCGTCCAACATAAATTTTTTCTGTCAGATCGGTCGGTTAAGAGAAGACTTGCATCCAAGTATTAGTAGTTCTATGTCCCTTTATACACTATATAAATACATCTTCCATCCCATCCTCTCAATCCATCATTTCACTTGTTCATACATCCACAACTCTTCTTTCCTTTCCTGTGTGTTCATCACTTCATTTTATTCAGTCTTTTAACCAATAATATATATGGCATCACAAGCCATAGACAGCTACCGTGCCAATGCAGAGGTCATCCATGGAGACCTCCTATGCAAGAAGAGAATTGTTGAACTACTCGAGGAGCTCTGCCTCCCAAAGGGACTCTTCCCACTCGACGACATGGAGGAGTTCGGTTACGATCGATTATCGGGGTTCATGTGGCTGACACATACAAAGAAGAAGGACCATGTGTTCAAGAAGATCAAACAGACTGTATCCTATGCGACGGAGGTTACCGCCTTCGTTGAGACTCGGAAGGATGAAGAAGATGATTGGAGTGAAGACAAGAGAGATGCTCCTGTGGCTCACCATCACCGACGTATTCATAGAGGACCCGTCGTCGGGGAAGATCACGTTCAAGACCGGGACCGGTCTCTCCGAGAGCTTCCCCACTTCAGCTTTTGAGCTTGAGTAGAGGCTCTCTCTATGGACTTGTGATGTATTGGGATTTGTTGTTGTGTTGTTACCTGGTTGTGTTGTATGGATTATTGTAATCAATTGTTATGTTGTAATAAAAATGGATTATTTGCTTGTCATTTTGATAACTTGATATACCCATCAAAAAGAAGTTATGAGCTTATAACACTTCAAATTACGCATAAGAAAGATTGTCTTACACACATTTTTCAAGTCTTGGTAGGGGGTACCATTTTTAATGAGATGATTTGAATTTCAGTCTTACCGTCCAAGATTTGACAAAAAGAAAAAAAATACCGAAATAAAAAAAAATTGGAGGAATTGTTAAAATACCCCTTGACTAAGGGTCAATTTTTTTTTACCAGTGGACTTTTTTTTACTTTTTATTTACCCCTAAAATCTGATTCTATTTTTTTTGCCCCTGAATTTTCATAATACTCAAACTATCCCTGACAGGCAGAATTACAGAAATACAGAAATATAATGTTATACATACAAAAATTATACACATAGTTACAAATATTTAATAGTTATCTACAAAAAATATTAAAGTACACAAAGATGTTTATACACAAAATGACCATATATACATTTGCAGTGTCATTATATTATCATTTCTAAATGCATTCAATGTAAACAAAATTGTTATAGATACAATCTCAAAGTTTCATTAAAATAGATACATCAATTGTTTGAATTATAACGTTTTCTTCAAATCTTCATGATTAATTATTCTCTCATTTAATCATCTTCATGTCTTCTTAGGTAAAATGAAACAAGAATATCGAACTAAACATTCAATGTACTTCATAACAAATAACGGACTTTCCAAGCTATATAAAAAATACAACAATCAAACACCTAAATAAATTTTTATTTAGCAATATGAATAAAATTAATAATAGCACGAATTTGAACTGAAAATTTATGAACAATTGTAATATTTTAATAAAATTACTTCTTGATTCATGTACAACTACAACAAAAACTACCAATGTGATGTCCAATAACATAATATACTATTTACATAATAAATGTAGTATTTTCTATTATTCTTATAACAATTACAACAGAAATTACAAAAACCAGAAATGCAATGGAAATGATACAGGGATTAGCATTCACATATCAAAACTCGGACATGAAGTGTTTTTATTTTATTAAAAATAATAAACATCATTTAATGAGATATATACTTTCATGAAAAGTGTATATCGCTCAATTTTAATTGAATGAACCCATTTCTAGCAAGTGTAAGAAAAAATTCAATGAGGTATATACATGATCTAACGAGGTATATACTTAATTAAATATGTAACGAGGTATATAGGGTCTGTGTTTTGGTTGGTGAATGTGACAGAGTGTAGCATCACTCATAGAAAAATGCATCTGATGTACTAAGTGTGGGTACTAATTTTGTGGCCCACCAAAACGGGTCGGATCCGGGTGGCCCTGTATATCCGACCGCACGGATCAACTATCCAATCGTTTCAGACTTGACAAGGTTCGGCCCATCGACCCACGCAAATTTAACAGCAGCAACCCAAGTCAGTATATTTTTAATGAGTATTTTTATTATCCCTAAAAGATATTAACTTGATTTTAAATCATCACTATTTAATTTTCAAATCACAATAATATATTACAGGATCAAAGCCATCATCGACTGATCCCTAAAATCCCAACAAAATAAATATTTTTGCTAGGATATAATTAACAAAATCCTTGATATATATATTTTGTCCCTTGAAAATCATAGATCTCTTCTTATCCGTTCGATAAGGAAGAGATCAACTACAAATCCTGGGGCAACCCTAATCTCCCGTCTGGAACGGGGATAGGTTTTATTCTTGGGTATACATTGTTAGAATATATCTTAAAGTGACCCACATAAAGAGATCCCACGTGTAATATTTTGAATTTTAAATATTGGATTTATCACTTATGAATAACTTTATCTAAACTTGGTCAAAGAGAAGATAATTCTATATCCTAACAAACTCCTTGATAGGAGGATTATAACTGAGTTCAGGTTTGGGTTGGGTCCTCTCTCCACCTTATAAATAGAGCACATATCCCATTAATTGTGTATCATCAATTAAGAAGCACGTACGAAAGGTGTCTGAGGTGAGGAGAGAGAAACCCTATTCCATAATTGAAGACTCAAGAGGCATCATCAATGGAGTCAGATATGTTATTGTTGTGAACTAAATAGAAT
Source organism: Acorus calamus (assembly GCA_030737845.1). Lineage (NCBI taxonomy): Eukaryota > Viridiplantae > Streptophyta > Magnoliopsida > Acorales > Acoraceae > Acorus > Acorus calamus. The sequence continues at coordinate 7,344,195 of CM060869.1, read as the reverse complement.
ACATGAACATAATAATATACATAAACAAAGCACACAAGACATATAAAGAAGATAAGTGGAGAGAGATTTCTTATTCACTTGTTGGTTGGTTGTGGAATACATGAGAGACTCCTCTATTTATAGGGTTCATGGAGGAATCCCAAAGGTGAGAGTTACAAGTCTATAGAGGTGAGGGGGTAGATAGTGGGGTGATTAATAGTGGGGGTTATGGAGTTGAATGAGAGGGGTTATAGAGTTGAAGAGTGGGGGAGGTTATGGCTTAGAGGTGTGGTGGTTATCCACTATTTTCACAACACTCCCCCTTTGATGACCACCACGCTAAGATAATTGTCTCATTAAAACCTTGCTTGGAAAACCCAGTGGGAAAAAACCAAAGCAAAGGAAAAAGAGTACAATTTAACTTAATCGTATAATTGTGTATGCGCTTAACACTGCCTCGTTAAAACCTTGCCAGGAAAACCCATTGGGACAAAACCTAGGCGAAGAAAAAAGAGTACAATTCGCAAAATGTCATAAAAAATTTATTCCCCCTCATAAGTACAAGATTTCAAGAATTTTGGTCGCTAACTCGTCGCATCCCGATGTTATACACCAGCTTCTTGAATGTTGACTTTGACAAAGCTTTAATGAAAAAATCTGTAAGATTGTCCTTTGACTGAATTTGTTGAACATCAATTTCATGTCTCTTCTGGAGCTCATGAGTGTAAAAGAATTTTAGACAAATATGTTTCGTTCTATCACCCTTGATATATCCCCCTTTGATTTGAGCATAGCATGCTGCATTGTCTTCATAAATAGTTGTTGGAACATCTGTAATGAGAGATAGTCCGCATGCAGTACGAATATGATAAACCAAAGACCTTATCCACACGCATTCCTGACTTGCTTGTGAGCGAGCCTTGTGAGGATCTGAAAGATATCCTGAATCTACATAACCCTTCAGTTGTGCACCATTATTGGAATCTTTTGCATAGAATATGCACATGTCTCACGTTCCACGAAGATAACGAAAAATGTGCTTCACATCATTCCAATGCCTTCGAGTTGGTGCATAGCTAATCTAGCCAATAAGTTAACTGAAAATGCAATGTCAGGTCTAGTGCATTGGGCCAAATATAATAAAGCATCAATTGCACTAAGATATGATACTTCAGACAAGAAGATTTTCAGTATCTTCTTTTGGACGAAAAAATGTCATTCTTTGGGTCAAGTGACCTTACCACCATAGGAGTACTTAATGGATAACATTTGCCCATATTAAAACGCTTCAGGATTTTTTTAGTATATGTTGTTTGATGGACAAGTATTTCACTTGGGCTTCACTAGATCTACAGGCCGAGATAATATTTAGTTTGTCCAAGGTCTTTCACTTCGAATTCATTCATAAGATATTTTGCTGTTTTGTTGAGCTCTTCAAGAGTCCCAATTGAATTTATGTTATCAACATAAACTGTCAAAATAGCAAATCCCTTACTGAATATATATAAATATATATAAGGATACACGGGCAAATGAGATTGTTTTCATATCTTGCTTTTATCAAGTATTCACTAAGACGGTTGTACCTACTCTGTTAAGCTGTACAATGAACGTCTTAGCTTTATTGAGTACATACTCTTTCATTTTGCTTCAGTCAATTTATATCCTTCAGGGATTCATGTAAATTCTCATATAGATAAGCTATTACTTCATCCATTAGTCTCATATCGAGTTTTTTAGAAACTTCGAGACTTTCTGGTTAATGGAACGTTATTGTATCCGTGACTTATGAGTATGTTTCTTCACAGTCAAATCTCAGGTTTCTGCAGGAAACCTTGTGCCACAAGACATGTCTTATATCTAGCAATTTTATTTTCTCATTTCACTTTCTTACAAACACCCATTTGTAACCTTCAGGGTTAACATCTTTTGGGGTATGTATTATAGGTTCGAATATACCACACTTTTCAAGAAAATTCAATTCTTCTTGAATAACACCTTTCTACTTTAGCCAATTATTTCTTTGTCGACATTCATTTATGTTGTGTGGTTCATTGTAATCATCGCCCTTTGAAATTTTAGTAGCTACTTTGTTGATAAATATGTCATCGATGATCATTTATTTGCGATTCCACATTTCTCTTATATGCAATAAAATATAGAGATCTCAATATTATTAAGTACCTTTTTCCTCTTCAAGAGTTTGTGTAGTCACTTATGTGACTCGTTTCTCTTCGGAAACATTATACTCTTCTGGAGGTTTAGAGAAAGTGGATCTATTGTTCATAATCTCTTCTGGAGCATTGTGTATAACTTCTTCTGGAGCATTATTAGAGCATGATTTTTCATTTGATCACCACTTCTAGGGAGCTGAATCTTTTGAACCTATAGGTCTGTCACGCTTCCAGCGTGCATTAGAAATTTGATTTTCACGTTCAGCGGTACGTGAGTCTAGATGAGAAAGAGTTGATATATTCCATGATAATTCTCGTCGTTCTTCAGGAGGAGATCGTACTTTAGGTACGTTCTTCCCTCCCCCTAACGGCGGGAATATTGTCTTATTAAAATGACAATCCGTAAATCATGCGGTAAAAACTATCATTGAGCAAAAAAAATCTTCTGGTTCTTTATTATATGCCCAAATGAATAGTTCGACGCATGATCGTGTACCATGGATATCTGAGACAGTCATGCCAAATCATAAAAAGCATAGAACTTCTGGTTCATATGTTGAGACATTATTAATGCATAGATACTCCATAATTTTAAAATGACATATGTTGAGATAGGTATCTTTAAAATTCAGTAGATTTCTTCTGGATCTACATGAATATAATGCATCGTTGATATAAAATTTTCTATCTCTTGATAAAATGATATATGCTCCTCTAGAGCTTTCGATCAAAATAATATTATCATTTGCATTCACTAATGTTAAATTAAAAAAATAAGATAAATATGAAAGTGCATTTCATGCAATAAAGAAAAATAAAGACGTAAATATAAAATTGAAGTACATTGACAAATATATAATCATATATGAAATACATGACCAATAAAGAGTTTACGCCTACTTCAGGTGCGCAACCAATTTAAAGATTTGGACGTACATCAGGTACGTGATCAAAATTATGTTATGAAAAAAAAATTTCTTTTTCATTCAATAGCATACCACTTCTGGTGGTTTCAAATAACTTGTCATCTCTACGATGATTGTGGTTATATAAACCATGAAATAACCCTTGACCATGTCCATTGCTCAAAATAAAATAAAATGCATTTGCTTCAGGGAACGATGTTGAGTCAATAGATTGAGTTTCTTGATTTTATTAATATAAATATTATTATCAAAGCTCATTGTTCAGCAATGAGAAGATATAAAATTTGATAATAATATTTTTGCTTTCGAAATTGCTACTACTGGAGCATCTTTGAGGCATAATGGTCGGTGGACCTTTCACAATGAGATGTTAATATTTAAATCTTCTTTATTATGATAGTGAAAGCTAATCACAATTTGTACACGTTCCTACTGGATACATGTATCTTTTTTTTATAATCCTTCAAGGACCCATAAATTTTCGTAGCTTTTGTATATTCCTACAAACCCAAGTAGCAACTAATTTTATATAATTCTTCAGGGATAATCAAATTGTATGTAGTCTTTCAGGGATAAAATAAAATAAAATTTTATATGGTTCTTCAGGGATTCATATAATCATAATTTTTATATAGTCCTTCTGGGATAAAATAAAATAAATAAAATTTTGCATGGTCCTTCGGGGATCCATGTAAACACAATTTTTTTTATTTCATTTGGTCCTTCAAGGACCCAAAAAATATATCATATAACTTTTGTTTGTTCCTACAGGGACACGAACAATCATGATTTGTGTATATATATCCTTCGGGGATAAAAATTATATGGTCCTTCAGGGATAAAATTAAAAAAATTTGCATGGTCCTTTAGAGACATGATTTTCTTTAGATCATTAAAATAAAATTTTACATCAGTATATGTAAAATAAAATTATAATTAGGCACCCGTGGTAATGCAAATTCCCCGTGAGGGAAGAAAAAATATAATTTGACAAATCTTTAGTCAAAATATGAAACGTGTAAAGAATATAGAGTGTGTCATATTAAAATGTAAAAATACACAGAGAAAAGGAATACAGGTGTCTACATTATTTCGCCATCAATATGATAAGGATGAAAATATTGTTAATAATTACACTGAATGAAAAAAACAAATCTTCCATTGCAGAGAAAGCAATTTCACTCCCTATTTTCTTTCCAGCCATAATACTCACCAAAACAAAATGATCTAACATTATACATAAAACGGAATATATGGCTTTAATATAACAGAATATGCTTAAAAGAATTTTATGTCGGGATTTGTTTAATCATGCAACAAAGTTTTTTTTTATATGGTGAATCCTTTGATCAAGATGCATCAATTGATGATATATGAAATTGTCAACACATCAAAAATGTTGTAAACAAAATAAAATCATGATTATTTGAATCATCATGAACTCACCAGAATATATACCATAGCTTATAAAATAAAAAATTTATCACTCCCTCTACAACAAAAATACATGAATAACATATGACGCATTTAATTATTAAAGGCATGAGATTCATAATTCATGTTATTGTAGGTCGTAATCAGATATGAAAAATAAAAAATACCATGCATAGATGTATGATGAATAAACATTGATCATCAACCGAAATAACCATGAAAATAGCTAAATCAACTTGAGATGGCATAAGGAATAAATAAATAAAGGAATAACCATGAAAACTAATGTCACTAAAGGAATCGTGCTAATATTGAAATGAAGGCATACAATAAGAAAGGTGTTCCCAAACCCCATCAAAACCATCATCCTCCAAGAAAAAAAATGTTGTTGTATGAATTAGCATTTACATACCCGAGGAATAACCAGATAAGCTCACGGTTTATTTTAAAGTCTATATCAAATATCTTAGTAAAAAAAATGTTTGTAAAGAATTAGTACTTACACATAGAGCTTCTCTTGAAAAACAATGAAAGAAATATTAGAACTCAGTAACATATGAAAGCAACAAACTTAATGGTGGAGTCTTATGCAAATGAACCAAAACCCACCAAAGAAATTACAAACCTTTGGGAATCTCTTTTACCTCTTGAGTGCTTGAAATAAACTAAGAGCTTATTCGTGCTGATAACGTGTTGTGAACTAAATAGAATACATGAACATAATAATATACATAAACAAAGCACATAAGACATATAAAGAAGATAAGTGGAGAGAGATTTCTTATTCACTTGTTGGTTGGTTGTGGAATACATGAGAGACTCCTCTATTTATAGGGTTCATGGAGGAATCCCAAATGTGAGAGTTACAAGTCTATAGAGGTGAGGGGGTAGATAGTGGGGTGATTAATAGTGGGGGTTATGGAGTTGAATGAGAGGGGTTATGGAGTTGAAGAGTGGGGGAGGTTATGGCTTAGAGGTGTGGTGGTTATCTACTATTTTCACAACAGTTATTAAATTATTTACGATTGTGAAGATCATGAAAGTTTAAGATTTAGGGCATAATGAAATTATATTAAAACTTATATACATTTATCCAAGCATAAGTGAGTATAAATAAGGATAAAGTGATTTTGTGTTTGGTTGTGTTTTGAATTATTCTCGTTGGTAAACGTAACAATAAATGTTTTGTTATTTAGGTAAAATGTGAATAAAGTATGAATAATGATTTATAAAAGGTAAAAAAGTAATAATAGTTGATTTGACAGATGATTTATAACAGGTGATGACAATTGATTTGACAGTAGACTCACATATTCTTTAGGTGGAATAACTTAGGATAATTTTAATTTTATGGGTTGATTGAAATCCATATACCACTTTATCAGGGTTTATTCTGGCATACTTTATGAGGGGTTATCCGGGGTAAACAAACACTTAAAAATTATTATCCGGGGTTATCCGGGGTCTTATACCAGAAACACTTGAAAAAAATTTCATGTTACTACTATGCAAACACTACAAGAAAAGTGACCTATGGTGGCATTTCTAAACCGTCACCATATATGGAAAAACCGCAGCAATAACTTATACCAACGGTTTTCCAACCGGCTTTATAAATGGTGTCTTATTAACCGCCACTATAAATGGTTTGGTTTTACTACGTTTCTATAAACCGTCACCATAGAGTGTTCTTTGCAAATCACACTTTCCTGCTCATACCTACGGTTTAAAAACGAAGCAGAAAGTTTTTTAGTAAATTTTGTAAATCATCCCTATATGTATTGATTCATAATCAAAATCTAAAATTTAATTTAAAAATCAGAATACCTAAATAATAACAGAGCGATTAAATAAAAAATAAACACCGTATCAACATAAACTTTATTTAAACAATATTTGAATTTACATAGAAAGAAAAATACAAAAAAAATAAAAATACAATCAACTTTGTAAATGAGAATGTTAACAAAGTTGTTCCCGTATCTATTGCAGTTTATGCATTTTTTCAACTTTCATATGTTTTGTTATCTACATTTGTTGCTCCATGTCTTCTACTCCATTTTCTTCTCCATCTCTTACATCCTCTTCTCCATATCAACCAAAGCATTTTATAGAACATGTGATCCTGAAAGAGAATATTTCAAATAATGAATAAAACTTAAAGTTTATTTGAAAAGTATGTTGAATGAACAAATTAATCATATATGTACAGTAAAAAGGGAAAAACTATAAATTACAAACGTTCATCACAACATGGAATTCATGTTAAATATATTATGATAGTGGTTATAAAAAATAAAAACAATAGAGACCAATGAGATTTTGATTACCTACAATAGGATCACACGGATTTGTGTGGAGAAGAAATTTTTTACATGATCCATGATCTTTTTGGAGGAGCTTTATGGAGAAGAAGATGATGGGGCCGCTGTGATATAAAGGGGGGAGGAGTTAGAAAGAGTGAAGGAGTTTCATAGTGGAGGGAAGAATTTTTGGAGTGGGGGGGAACAGGTAATTCGTAGGATTTGAAGAGTTTTTTTATAGTAATTAATAAAACATTAAATTTGTAGCAATTAATGACTTGTGCACCTAATTTTTTTATGTGCCATAATTGTCAAAACGCCCCATTAAATAGCATTACAATCCCCTTAATTTCGGGTAAAATTTCAATTTTAAGATGCTGCTGTTTTAAAACAATTGTTGCAATATGTTAATTATAGTGGCGGTTAAAAAAAATGCAGCCATATAAAACACCACTATATCCCACTTTTCTTATAGTGAAAATGTAATTATCTTTGAAATATAACTAACTAAAAATAATTGCACAGAAAACGTAACTAACTATTTGGGTTACGTGCAGGTAGATTTTTTTCGTGGATCTTTGCAATGTCAAAAAATTTGTCTATGAGCAAAATTCTTATAAAACAATTACGTCTTCTTCTATATCAAATGTCATTCCAACACTTGGCGCAATTGTTTATGCACATTATTGCTCAACTTCAACAATGAAATCTTTCTGCGGACTACCTTCCACAGAAAATGGAACTGAGTTCATTGTATTTTCTACATGGAAATGCAAAAAAATATCTTTAAAACTAATATACCGTTAGTAATCACTAAAAATCAGATAAACAAAAAAAAAACTAAAAATGGAATAATATGACTCATAGTTCCACTAAGATCATATTAAGAGTCGTTCATATTTTGAAATGAAACTTTGTTTCACAATTATATTGTTACGAAGTTAGTTACATTTGTCTGCAGAAACATTTAATAAGTTAGTTACATTCACAAAAACATAGCCAAAATCACTGAAAACTGCATAGAAGTCCAGAAAGGATAAAAATATGTAACTGACGTTCAAATGTTAAACAATTGATATGCCATGTTCAAAACCACATTTCACATAAACAAATCATAATTAACATAAAAAAATTCTTAAAAAATTGAAATAATTGAAAAAAAAACATACAATAAACAGACACCACACCTGAATCGACAGATATTTCAAATGATAACCAAAAGAATTCAATTGTTATTTTTCAATAAGATAAAAAACTTAGATAGTCGTCTAATGAACAAATCCGATTCTGAATGGCCTCAACAAAAAAACTCTCAAAATTTACCATGTAAATGAATGCACAATTCAAAAACTGAAATTTAAAAAAGGAAAAAAACAGAATTAAATGCCCCCTCCATGCGTGATTCCAAAGCAGCATAATAGCTGTGGCGGCCCGTGCCCCAAAACGTCGACGCGTGCACGCCACCATCGCTCTGATACCAACTGTGGCGGTCCGTGCCCCGAAACGCCAACACAAGCGCGTCACGTGCCTCAAAACTCACAATTAACTCTCTTTTTTTTTCTTCTAAAACATCGAAATGTCCACTCTATATAATCGCATATGATAACAACCCTGTGATAACAGATAATCAACAAGATATGTATAATCACCTATATCACAACACACCCAGGAAAGTTTAAGCAGTCAACAGAGTATCCACACACCTCATATACAGTCATCCATATATACAGAGCAGTTAACATTGGCATAGTTCGCTAGACCAGCCTCTACCAAAATAATCATATACAGATCCAAAACACCAAACTGTACACATATATATATATACCTATCACCAGCTGGACGTGGCACCAAAAGAAGACTAAGCCAACGTCCACCAACCCCGCCTCTACTCTGCAAAGATAAGAGAAAATAGAATGGAATGAGCGAAAGATGCTCAGTAAGTAACCCAGACATTCCACGCATAAGGAAAACAAGAATGACATCCAAAGTCAAGCTCAGTAATCTCAATAAACACCAGGTCAAAGTATAATGATAAATGGAATCACTGTATAAGCATCAGCGGAGAACAATAACATCGCTGATATATAAACATAGGAATGAATAGCCCAAACTTACACCTCACAACTGATAAAGCCAATGAATATTATCAAGATGTATCACAATTGGACTGAAAGCAAATACTCTGAAATTAAATCACTGATAGCCCTGAAAATGTCACAATGCTACAAGAATGATAAGAGAATCACAATTCTGGCCCCCAAATGTCCAAAGCGTAGGATTGACCATCTGCATGACCCCACCATCTTGGCCCCTAGGTCCAAGATATCCACATACCTCGCGTGTGGCCCTCGAAACGTCCACCGCGGATTCACTACCTGGCCCTCGGAACGTCCAGGCATGGCAGGGTATTCTCAAGTCCCCCTCGCTGGACCGTACGTACTTATGCGCGCTAAGGAGGCAAACCTCAACCCTCACTGTAAGGTCTATGGTCATCCAACTCCAAGTACACAAGAGGTAATATAGAAGCAACAATGTCAATCACACTACAAGGCTTCATGGTCAAACAACATGAGCATACAGATCATAGGTTCATGGCAATACACTAAGATGGATACACATCATGATCAAAGGAAGGCTCACGATACTAACAAGTCAATTATAAGCTCACGAGATATAAATAAGAAAAGTAAGCTGGAATCCAATAAAGAACAACTCCAAGATACAAATAGATCAATTATAAAGAATAACTCCAAGATACAAATAGACCAATTATAAAGAATAACTCCAAGATACAAATAGACCAATTATAAGAATATTTTAGAATCTCGAACAACCACAGTCTAACAACAATGAAGGAATATGTCTCAATAATAGGTCATTTAAATGTGGTACTCACAATCGAAATCATATGGATTATCAAATACAATTGAATAGCCTCAACAACAATAAAATGTGGGGTGAAAGGAATAAGTAATGTCAAATCAACAATACCACGTGGAATGGGATGGAACAAATAATGGAATGGAATGAAACAAGCAAATATCGATCGGGTTACTTACAACAATACAACGTGGAATGAAATGGAACAGGTAAAAGTCAATCGGGTTACTTACCTCACAATACAATTCAAGCTGGACTCACCCTAACCCAGCTCCTAAACCACGCAGACAGGAATCCACTGATAAAATTATATTCTCAATCAGATACTAAAATATAACCCTAATAATGAAGAAATCATCAGTTCCCCCAAAACAAATACAATATCTCCACTACAATCCCCAAATTGATAAAGAAAATCAACCTTCGAATACCTATTTCTCCAGCCCCTAAAAACATAATCATATTCCAGCCCCAAATCACAAATATGATTCAAAACTGAAATAAAACAACCCTATACGAAGAATAACAAGGAAAAGAACTAGAATCTTTACCCAGTGTATCACGAAAAAATAATCCACTAAGCTTTTTCCAATTTTTCCTAATTTTCCCTGATTTTTCCCCTTTTTTTTTCTTCAAAGAGAGTCTCGGATGACGACTCTCTCTCGCTCCCCGCACATATATCATCACTCCACCGACTACCAAAAAAATTAAAAACTTTAGGTCCGCCAAATGACGAAAACGCCCTTCCACTAAAATCTGCGTAGCCTCGACTTAAACAGCCATATCTTTTCGCTGGGAAATCCACTTCAGATGAAACAACTTTTGTTAGAAAGATAACGAAAATATCTTCAATTTCTATGTTTGAGTCAAGATCAGAAAAAGCCTCTAACTATATTTAAAATAACGACGAACAGAAGACCTCGCGATTTCTTCTTCTAAGAGCATAAATGGTAAAACAGCCATAACTTTTCCAATTTAACTCCAAATAACGCCAAACTAATTTTATATGAAAGGTAACTCAAAAATGAAGATTTTATATGTTTAGCACAAATCCTAAATATGTCTCAAATATGCTTTTTAAAAATTAAACCAAATGTATGACTTCAGGGAGAATAAAGACCAAAAGCCCAATAACATAAAATTATCCTCTCCTGTAAACCAAACACGTAAATATTAGCATAAACCGGCATAAAAGGGTCCCGGCTATTACAATAGCTGTGCCATTAATTTTGAATGCACAATTCTGATTTTTTTTGTTACTATGATGTACATATTATAATAATATACTAGTTATTATTTTAAAACAAATAAAAAAATTAATTTTTCATACACTAACATTAACTAATGTATGGTGTATATGTTGAACAGATCGTAATATGTTGAGGTCGTTAGGAATAGTCTCACAATCGAAGTAGAAAATCATTTTTCACTTTATATATACTCAGAGAGCGTTGTGAGTGGGGGATATAAGGAAAAATGGTCCACACATGTGCGTACGTGCGTAAGCACGCAAGCGACCATTCATTTTCTGTCTCCTAAATTATTTTTATGGTATATACTAGACTAGCCGCCCTAGGTATAGGTTGCCACCTAGGGCCCCCTCCTCAAAGAGGGCCCCAAAATCTGAGATTTTTTAATATATATTTTGATAAAAAAAACTTAAACATATCAACTCATTTACTTAATTTTATATTTTATAATTTTAAAATCTTGTCCAAATTTTTTATTCCTATTTTATATGATTTATTTTTATGTATATAAATAAATGATATTTGATCTTTTTGTAACAATAATTCTCTTGATTTAAGGATTTCTTTTTGTTCTTTTTTTTTATAAAAAAATGAGTTTTCCTCTTTGAATATGTTTAGTTTTCCAATTTATGTTTAATTTTTGGTTGTTTAGTTTCTATTTTTCTATTTATTATTTTTTAGAAACATATTTTTTTTAAATTTATTATTCTTAATTTTTTATTTGACATTTTTGTTTTAATTTTGATTTTTATGTACCTTAAAAAATTATTTTTGTGCATTCAATTTTTTTTAGTGTAAATGAATTGGGGTTCTATTTTATAAGTTAGCTTAGGTAGCGGTTTACAACTGCTCAGAAGTATTTCTAGACGACTTCTCCTTCTTAGAAGGAGAAATGATTACGTTTGGGAATCTGATAACTATCAATTCTCCTTCAGCAGAAAGAGAAAAACTCTTTTTTCGCGAAGGAGAAAATAACTCCTTCTATAGAAGTGGTTTTTTCACTTCTGCAGAAGTTTTAAAAAATTGATATTTTGACAAAAATACCTTAATGAAATTTTATAAATTTCTAAAACACCATTTAAGTACTATAAATAACAAATTTTCCCTCACCTCTCCATGTGACATTGATCTAGATATACTATATATAACAAACTCACCCAAAAAAGTTTCCCTCTTATTTATATATATATATATATATATATATATATATATATATATATATATATATATATATATATAAAAAACAAACTATGTATAACAAATATGTGTGTACTATATATAACAAGTTCACAAAAAAAATTCCCCTCTTATATATATATATATATATATATATATATATATATATATATATATATATATATATATAAGCGAGCGATTAGGTGCGGCGAACGACAGGTGCGGCCCGCGACGTGGGCCGTTCGATCGCGGGTCCATCACATCCAACGGTCGACGTGAATCGCACGTGACCGTCCGATACGATGGACCCGTGATCGACGGCCCGCGATCGACGCCGCACCTGCCGTTCACCGCAGGTAATCGGCCCTATATATATATATATATATATATATATATATATATATATATATATATATATATATATATATATTCGAGCCATTAGGTGCGGCGAACGGCGGGTGCGGCCGCAACGTGGGCCGTTCGATCGCGGGTCCATCGTATCCAACGGTCGACGTGAATCGCACCCGACCGTCCGATGCGATGGACCCGTGATCGACGGCCCATGATCGACGCCGCATCTGCCGTTCGGCGCACGTAATCACCCCTCTATATATATATATATAGTCTCAATTTGTTCCTTCTTTTATCCACATTTCAGAGTTTATTACAGCATTACTATATTACATATTTTGTGTTAATGTTCTTTTTTTTTTCTTTGAGAACCAATTATATACCAGCGTAGCTACCTGGTGAAGTTATCTATTTACCCCCCGTTTGGATAGCGGAATTGAGTTATTCTGGATAGATAACTATGCCAGTATAGATAACAAATCTACAAGAATAAAAGATTTTTTGTTTGGTTGTATTTTTTTTATTCTCATTGGAAAACGTAAGAATAAAAGTTGAGTTGTTTGTTTGATAAAGAATAAAATATAAATAAAGTGTAAAAAAGTTGATTTTACATTTGATGTATAAGAGGTGTTGATAGGTGATTTGATGTGATGAGGTGTAAAAAGTTGATTTGACATGTGGGCTCATGAAAATAGATAAGGTGAGTATAGCTTATCCTAGGGGTTGCTTAGAATTGTTATACTCTCTTATACTCGTTTAAACTGGCTTAGTAATACCAAGTTATACCCTTCAAACAAACAACTATTTCTCTTATCCATTCTTATAGCACCCTTATACCGCCCTTATACTCACTTATTCCGTTACACAAACGGGGGGTTAGTGTTGCCTGTAACCTCCTGGGCAATGCATGCAATTTGCATTGAGATGTGGCAACCAAACCACCAACTCATCTTATCAAGTATGTGCTAATTTAAGCCAGATCTGGCTTGGTCATAGCTTAGTTGATATATTTGTATAAATGAGTTCATTTTCTTTTCTATTTTGTTGAAGATGATCTTCATCTTGGACTTTGAGCTGTTTTTAGTGGACATTTACAACATTGATTTGGATTTAGAGTGCATGGTTACAATTAATTATAGTGAGTTTGATACCAAATTTCTAAATCTTTGATGGTCCACTGAGTTGTGAGTCTATTGTCCAGACTGGTGTACTTAGAAATTTACAGATACTTCATGATTTTTCATGAAGCATTGCTAATAATGAAACATTTTTATTTCAGGGAGAAAATTATGGGGTATCTTATGTTTGTTTGTGAACCTTTCAATGAGACGGGGTTACAAGATATAAGATTGATTGGCTTTTATTGAGGGATGGTGATTCCCTCCAAATGTTTTTAATTCATTGCCAACACTGGGAGTATGGATTTTCTGACAATGTATAATCGTGTCAGAGATATTAAGAAATGCAATTTATAAGTCATGATGCTTCAATACTTCTGCTGCAATTTATAAGTTATCTTCAATTGGGTTTAATTAATTAGTTTTTTCCTCATGATGTCGTGTTTTGTTTTGGTTTAATCAAGAATTGAATAAATCAATAACTACCGGACTTGGGTTCTTGTTATTTTTGCAGTTCCAGGCTTGGGTTCTATGTCTCAAGCAAACAGAGAGGTGAGAGCAGTGAAGAGCAAGAACAAGTTGTGACTTGTGGTGCAGAGGGTGCTCTCAAATTTCAAGCCAAAGAGGGAGCCACAACAAATGAAGAGGAGGATGACTTTGGGACATTTTGAGGGGGTTCAAATCTATGCATCCTCCTCAAGCATTGGTACCACCACCACCAACTCAAAGAAACAGAGCTGCTTCTTTCCTTCCCCTCCACAAACAGGCCCCAAAATCCTTGTGTACATGAGATGGTCTCATACATTTTTTTTTGTACATGAAACTTGTGTCTTTTTTGGATATGTATACTGAAGGGTATCCTTGTAAAGCCTATTACTTTCATGTACAATCATAATATTAATTATGCAACCTATCACTTATGTTTCATAAATATAACTGCAAAAGTAAACAAATATGAAGGTCTTTAAAGGTGATGTGAAAATCCAATGCCCTTCAGTTGATCTTGATCACAATTTGAGTGATGAAATCAAAAATATCCCTGCAACATATAAAGATGGATTTACATACATCAATAAAAATATATATATATAAAGATGAGGGACTGCAAAAGATATTAGACTACATATTCAAACTGTCAGAAGCATTACAAGAAGTAAAACCATTTACAATATTGGATTACATACATCAAGTTCTCCTCTAACTACTACAACAAGTTCAACCTTTACAAGAACAACATTTGGACCTTGAACATGTGGACCACTTCCAAAAAAAACAGAGAGCATTCAAACATACAAGAACTCTGGCAGTCAGAGACCTGCAATGGCATCTTGTGGACAGGGTATTGAGAACCACCTCTGTTGTTGCATTTTCAGCCTGTCTAAGAGTGGTACATTTCAGGTTGGGCACTCAAAGACCTCACCATTGAAGTTAACAACCTGGGTGCTACGGGCCTTCTCTAATGCATGTGTAAGAGGGGAGGTTGAAGAAACTCCTCTATGCGAATTCTTGAAGCTGGATTTTATACAAGGCCTGGAAGAAAGCAGAGAGCTTTGGACTAAACAAAAGGGATAAATTGACAAACCCAATTTCAAAAGATGGAAGAACCAAGCTTTTCAAAAACCAATTTCCAAATATGGAAGAACCAAGCTTTTCAAAAACCAATTTCCAAATATGGAAGAACCAAGCTTTTCAAAAACCAATTTCCAAATATGGAAGAACCAACCTTTTCAAAAACTAATTATAGTGGGGAAGCAAACAATGTACATGAAACATGATCTTTGAATATCTTACTCGTGCACAGTAGAACATCTCATGAACCAAACAACCAGATACAATTCAATCAAATTCATGCTTTCAAAATAAGAAATAGTAGACCAAAAACAAACCCAACATTGGAAGTTCTCAACAAAATGGCAAAATCCATCTTTCAAAATCTTCTAAAATTGGATTTCCACACAAGATATCATGGGGAAAAAAACTTATTGTAAGTGGGAAAGCAAACAAAGTACATGAAACATGATTTTTTTAATAACTCAGAATTGAGTAAAAAAAGAAAAGAAATCACACACAATTTTTTTTCCTGGTTGAAAGCAGAAGAACAAAAATGTGTACATAATCACAAATGTGAACAAAACTTGTGTAAATAAAGACAAAGCACATAATTAGGAATTGCAAGAAATGAAGCTTTAAAAAAAGGGAAAAAATGGAGGTTCATGTTCATGAAAAGAATAGATTCAGTAAAAAAAAAAACACACACACACACACACCCACACCCACAAATTCATGCAATCCCTGTTAAAAAAACTATCACTTAAATTTTTTTTATGCTAGTCTTCATTTAACAATTTAAAAACATGTATGATTAACACTTCCATTTCAATAGGAAAGAAAGAATAAAATGTTGTTTTATTCAATAGAAACCCAGGGTGATTATTCTGAACTCTTATAAGATGCTCAGTCTTAATTAATATGCTTATCATACCACAAAACAATGTGTTAACATTAGTATCTGTTTAACTTAAATACAAACTAAGGGTGGCTATGGCTCATTCTACCACCTATGGATCATCTTGTCCTTTTTCACCTGAAGATGAGTCAAATCTTTTTAGAACCAGTATCAAGTAAAACCCCTATAGTAAAACTCAATTTGAAGTAATGGTGGATTGGCCAACAGAACTCATAATAAAATCAAATTGTAAAAGATGACATTCATGATATTATGAGTTCCTATAGTTACTATGGGTTCTTATGCATTGTTACCCTCTTATAAGTGTTAAGATACATCTCTATCTCTTTTAGAAACAGTTCTACTGCTGTTATTCAGTGGCCTAAAGCTGAATTAAACACTGTAATTCAATGACTTTTTAACATGTTTATTCCCTTCAATACACTTTTTTTTGTGAGACCTAAAACAAATATTCAATACCAATAATATTTTTTGGTGAGACTCTAACAGAGCCATGATCCTGAACTAGCAAAAATTGTCATGGGATAAAGGGATATGTGAAACAATCTCAGATTCAGTAAAAATAAAAAATCACACACACACACACACACACACCCCACAAATTCATTCAATCCCTGTTAAAAAAACACACATATTCAGCCATATGAAATTCAACAAAGTGGCTACACGATCACACACATTGAGGCATATGAAATTCAACAAAAATCATACACATTCAAACATATTCAGACAAAAATATTCACAAGCTATTTGAGGGAGAGAGAGGAATGACCGGAGGATGATCGCAGGGGAGGGCTTCTCCGTGAGGTGGTCGTCAATGGGGTTGCAGCAGGGGACGTGGAGGGGGTCACCAAGGGGGGACGTCGGGGGGTCGTCAAGGTGGTCGCCGATGGGATTGCAGCTGGGGACATGGAGGGGGTCACGAAGGGGACGTCGGGGGGTTGTTGAGGGGGCCAAGGGGGTCGGAAGGAGTCGGCGTCGCCGGAGGGTTTGGATTTTCGAGAGAGAGAGAGATCAAGAGGAGTACGACAGAGAGAGAGATAGGCATACGAGAGAGAGAGAGAGAGAGAGAGAGAGAGACGAGAGAGAGAGAGAGAGAGAGAGAGACACTCGTGACCCCTATTGACCCCTTTTTATAAAAAAAACAAAAAAAACGTAGACCGTGCGATTGCGAGATCAGCGATCGCACGGTCCACGACTCTGGGCGCACGCTGGGGTGCACGACCGCACGGTTTCACCCCAGCACTTCCACACATATATACTATATACTATATATATATATATATATATATATGTGTGTGTGATATATATGCAGAACGGTTATCACAATGAAGAGGAGTGTGTGTGTGTGTGTGTGTGGCCATGGCTCGATATATATATATATGTTTCTTGCTGCGCCATATATCTTCAAGTGCAGAACCCAGCGGTGTATGGTCGGATAGCCCAATATATAGGCACTATATAAGAGGATATATATATATATACCGCATATATATATAAGAGCACCATATAACAAACTAGACAAACTATATAACAAATATGTAATAAACTCTGTCTGTATGTATATAAGGATGAAGCAAATAGTATCTACACTGTGTGTGTGAATTTCTGTTGAAACTGGATTGCTGGCAATCTGAGTAGCAGAGCGGTTATCACAATGAAACATATAATAGAGGAGTAGGACCACAAACATATAGTCATAACAAAACCAGTAACTCCTAGGTCCACCAGAAAGAGGAGAAAAGGAAACATGATAAATCCTAAATCACTAAAGAGAGGCCAGCGACGAACAGCAACAACTTGAATAAGGGGGAGTGAAAGTCTTTAAGTCGAGACTCAGAAACATGACCTAACTGATATGTGTAACTTGGAACAACATTTTGTGTCTGCTCATGCCATATGGCCTGCTGCCAATCAGCATCATAGATGACAACTGTGGAGAATATGTACCAGAGAAAGCTGAGGGATCGAGTATAGGAAGATGAAGATACTCAGAGGGAGGTGTGTCACATAAGCGGAGTATAGAAACAAGAGGAGACACAATCCAGGAGGACCAGGGGAGTGCTGTAGGAGTGCAATCCTATGACCAACACCAATCCTGAGAAGAGGTAGAGACTGCCGGAGGAGAGGCCTGAACAGGAGAAGGCAAAGGAGGAGAGATGAACAGGAGAAGGCATGGATGGGTGTAGAAGAAAAATAGGGAACCTGCACAGAACACCCAGAAGAGATATCCCTTGTGTTCGAAACTAATCCCCAAGAATACACACTTGTAACAGTGAATGAGGAGGGAGAAGCCAGAATCACACAGTTTGGAGGAGTAAAGGCGATGAGGAGTCTACCAGAGAGGACAGAAGAGGGAGTAGATACAAGATTCATGCAAAGGTAATTAAGAGGGAACAGGAGAATATGGTGATGTTTTCATGCAAAACAAATGGAGATTGAAGAAGAGAACAATGAAAGTAAAGATTTTGATACGGCCTGGGTGTGAGTAAAAACCTCATATATTTTTGGGTCAGACACAATAAATAAATCCAGGTGGTAATAATCGATATAATATGAAAAATCCATGTGATATGAGAAGGACACTACGTGATGCTAATGATTACTAGAATGGAATGGAGTAGCAAAGGAGAACCCTCACAAACAGCCATTAGCAGTATGAATCGATGGTAGGTGAGAGGGTGCAGGTCCTATGAGCATGCAATGAGGATAAAACTATCAGGTGTCATGTGATGTGAGGCACCTGAATCAAAGATCCAACAAACATGAGTACCTGTAGTAGAAGACAATGCAAAGGGAGTAGAAGAACCAGAAATAGGCTGCTGCAGAATCAGGTGATCGAGGCACTGACTGATCTGATCAGGCTGACCCAATTGTGGCTGAATGGAGTCAAGCGGAGTAGCAGTCGCAGCGGCAATAGGAGGAAGACGATGTCCATGTTTTCTCGGTCTATGACGCTTCTTAGTAGGTCTTCGTTTACGCGGTTTATGGTGATCCACAGCAGGAGCGGCCCCCAAGATTCACTCATAGATGAAGGATGAAGAGGACTGAGCAGACGCCATAGAATAGTTACTTTTTTTTGCTAAAGACTGGATGATGATGTCGGAGACGAAACGGACTCCTCGAACACCTTAATCGGACTACCAGAGAGGAAGTCATGACAGGTTTAGTGATTCGAAGTCTCGAGGCCAGGAGGCGGCAAAGGGCGGCCGGAGGGCGACAGAGGGTGGTCGGGGATGCCGCAAGGCGATCGGAGATGACCTGAGGTGAAATCTGGATCGGGTGACCGGGCCGGGTTGGGCCAGGCCGGGTTTCCGGGTCCGGAGCTGGTACCGAGTCGGGTCTCGGGTATCCGGGTCGGGTCCCGGACCTGGTACCGGGTCGGGTCTCGGGTTTCCAGGTCGAGTCCCGGGACTGGGTCTGGAGCTGGTACCGGATCGGGTCCTGGAGCCGAGCGCGAGCGAACACGTGCGGACTCGGGACGAATTCCCGGGAGAACCGGGATGCTGTCCGGGACAAATTCCCGGGGGATCCGGGATGCTGTCCGGGACAAATCCCCGGGAGATCCGGGATGCTGTCCGGGACAGATTTCCAGGAGATCCGGGATGCTGTCCGGGACAAATTCCTGGTAGATCCAGGAAGATCTGTGCGGATCTGCGCTAATCACGCGACCCGGGCGAGGCGCGGACGACGCGCGGGCAGGCTTCGGGTGACGCACGGGAAGGCTGCGGACAGGGCACCGGCAGGACGCGGACGGGCAGCGCACGGACGGGGCGCAGGAGGGCTGAGCACGCGCGTACGGTGCGCGGATGGGCTGAGCACACGCGGGCAGCGCGCGGACGCGGATGGGGCACGGGCAAGCTGGGTGGCGCGCGGGAGGGCAGAGCATGCTCAGACAGCGCGCGGGCGGCTGAGCACGCGCGAGTAGTGCGCGGACAGCAGCAGGGCGCGTGGGCAGGGCGCGCGGGAAGGGGTGGTGCGCAGTGGCAGGGGCGCGGTAGGGGGCGCGCAAGCAGGTGGCACGCTCAGCAGCAGGAGCACGCGCGGCACAAGGCAGGGGCTCGAGCGGGCAGGGGCAGGGGCAGGGGCGTGTGGGCTGCAGGGCACGCGAGCAGTGGGCACACGCGGCAGTAGGAGCACGCGCGGCGACAGGGGCGCGGCGGCAAGGGCAGCGCGGCGCGGCAGGGGCGGCGCGCAGCGTCAGGAGCGGCGCGGTGACGACCAACGACGATGACGTCGATGAATGATTGAAGGATTTCAAAAAAAAAAAATTAGGGTTTGTGAGGTGGTGGCTCTGATACCATGTTACGATGAGAGAATGGAATAATGGAAATCCTTGTATTCCACTTAGGGTTAAATCCCTTTATATAGACAAATGAATGGGAGTTACACGCGTAATGCTCTACACACATTATGAGATAACACATATAATCTAACAGATGTCTATATAGAGAATGTAAAATAAATCATAATAGTACTTAGGATCTTGATTAACATGTTTATGAATACTATAATTATATTTTACAATAATGCGGAATCATTATATTATATTATATATATATATATATATATATATATATATAGATTTCCGATAATATGCGGTCGGTGCGGTCGTGCGGATTCGACGTGCGTCGTCCGATCGCGGGTCGATCGCATCCAACGGTCGACGTGAATCGCACCCGACCGTCCGATGCGATGGACCCGTGATCGACGGCCCGTGATCGACGACCGCACGACCGCATGACCGCACAGTATCACGAGTCTATATATATATATATATATATATATATATATATATATATATATATATACACAAACCTTTCTCCATGGTAAGTAATCTCCTTTTGGTACAAGGACTTGAAAAAATAGAAGGATTCTTCACTCTCCTATCTCTCTATGGAGTGGACTTACTCTTGCTTGTGCAAACACAAGATGTTGTGAGACATGAAGAATGGGTTGTGAGTCCACTCCCTTTTATAAATGGAGAAGGGGAACCCTCCTACACTCAAACATAAATTGGATTATTAAACCAACTGAAGAATCCAATTAACCTACTAAATGTTTGGGAATGTATCCAATACTGGGTGGATGTTGGGAATACAATGACATTGAATATTTTTCTCATTCCAATGGTAATTCATGTACACAATTATTTCATACATTGTGTGCCACCTTAAAAAGAATGTATATACATTGTCTTTCACTTAATGAGAATGTATATACATTGTGTACCACTTAATGAGATACACACAATTACTCTACATTGTGTATTTCTAGATTCATTATTCAATGGATAGTCATGCGAGTTGAATCACATAAAAACTTAATTAATTTATACTTAATTGATTCACTCTTCCAATGTAACCTTTCATGAATCAAATAATGAAATAGAACATTGATCATTATATGTCCACATTCATTTCTTAATAGGTCACATTCTTACATTCTGCCACTTGACCCATTAATCACTCAGTTTATAATATCATAATTAAGCAAAATTGCTAATGTGAGTCATGGGGGTTGTACCTTAATAAACAAGTAGTCCCTTCCATGTACTACAACATTATAATTTTACTAAACTTAATCATAAGTTGGATATCAAATAGGCTAGATTACACAGCCTATTATAATGGTTCCACATAAGTGTCTTGTCAGGATATTTTTCTATTATCATTCATCCATTACAATTCATATGTACACATTATGGAAAATAGGAAATAACAGAAGCACATTAAACTTGAGATCTCAGTAGTGTCAATTATACAATAAGTTCATAATACATCATGGATAGCGGCCAAGACCCATTCTTTCAACATGTTCTTTAAAAAGTTTGGCCCTAAACCTTTGGTTAATGGATCCGCTATCATAAATTTGGTACTTATATTTTCTATTGACACTCTTTGCTTTTGTACTTCATCTTTAATCGATAAGTACTTTAATTTCATGTGTTTGACACCATTAGAGTACTTGTCATTCTTAGAGAAGAAGACTGCTGCAGTATTATCACAAAAAATTCTCAACGACTTGGCAATAGTATCGACGATCCCAAGTCCGAGATAAAATTTTGCAGCCATAACGCATGATTCGTAGCCTCGAAACATGCAATGAACTCGGCCTCCATGGTGTGTGCAGCGATACTTCTTTGTTTTGTACTTTTCCATAATATAGCCCTCCACTAAGCAGAAAGACATACCCAGAGGTAGATTTTTTGCTATCGGGGCATCCAACATGATCCGAGTCTGTGTATCCAACCACTTTCAAGTGATCAGATCTTTTAACTGTGAGCATGTAATCTTTTGTTCCTTGCAAATATCTCATAACCTTCTTTGCAGCCTTCCAATTAGCCGTTCCTGGATTGCTTTGGTATCTACCGAGCATGTTGACTGCAAAACTGATATCTAGCCTCGTACATGTTTGCGCATACATTAAACTCCCAACAGCTGATGCATAAGGAATGACCTCCATTTATTTTCGTTCCCAATCATTTTGAGGACATTGCATAATACTGAATTTATCACCCTTTTGTACTGGGGCGTCTGAAGACGAACAATTATACATTCCAAACCTTTCAAGAACTCTTTCAATATAGATTTTCTGAGACAATCCCAATATTTTTGTGCTCGGTCTTGAATGATTTCGATTCCAATCACAAAATTTGTCTCTCCCATATCTTTCATTTCAAAGTTTTTTGTGAGGAATTGTTTTGTTTCGTACGATAGGCCTAAATCGCTGCTTGCAAGTAAGATGTCATCTACATATAGGATAAGAAAAATAAACTTGCTTCCACAAACCTTCAAGTAAATACACGATCAACTGTATTTTCTTTAAAACCGAAGGAAACAATGGTATCATTAAACTTAATATACCACTGACGTGAAGCTTGTTTAAGTACATAGATTGACTTCTTCAACTTGCACACAAGATGTTCTTTCCCTTTTTTGAGAAGCCTTCAAGCTGCTCCATATACTACAACAAAATAGACTTTTGGTGACAGACATTTTGAATAGCTGTCCCCTAAAACTATTATAAGGTGACAGTCAAGAAAGCATGTCACAAAAAACAAAGTTTTGTGACTGTTATGTTTGTTTGACACAAAATTCTATTTCTGTGACATTTGCTTAAAATGTCTGTCACATAAATACAAGTTATCGTGACACACATGTTAAAATTGTCACAAATGAAATTTATTAGATGACAAACATTATTAGAATGTTACCATTTTATTGATTAGTGACACACTATAATGAATGACACAAAAAGCATATTGTACAATTAAATTTGAAAACTATATTTAGTATCCCTATAATTATATTGTAATTATAAATCTTACAAATATATGACAATCAAGATATCCAAAAAATCAGCCATATCTTCCCCATATTTAATTACTACAATTCCCCATTATTACTCCCCCATAAACAAAAAAAAATGGCCGGTCTCTACCGTTTTACATTGTTGCACCACCAAATTTGAAATTAAAAACCTCCCCTCTCTCATCATCACCTTTACATCTCCTCTACATCAGCCTTTCATCATCTCCTCTGCGTCCTCCAACCCTTCTCCATCATCTCCTCTATATCCACTAATCCCGCACGGCCAAACTACCACGAGGTCCTCCCCCTCTCTCCTTTGTTTTTTGATTTGTAGGAAACACCCATTAATAAGATTGTTCTATTTTTATTTTATGAATTTTTATATATACATGCAATAGTAATTTACTAACTTTTGTGATTTTTTTATGACATGTATAATAGTTGCGAGAAGAAACTGTTGACAAATGAGATGTTGAACAACCAACCAAAATTGTTGAGGAACATCGTTGGGTGATGGATGATGTGAAGTAGTGGTCAAATCTCTATTGGATTCTACAAGAAAATTGATAAGGCGGCATAGAACACTTAAACCATCAAGGATGTTATTGGACACCATATCGCATGGCCTCGAGCATTTGTAAGCGTGTATTAGTTTTTTATTTTATCTTAATTAATTAATGTTTCATTAATCAATTTTTTGTAATCAATATTTTTGTAGGTGGAGATAGATTGGACGAAAGTGAAGAGGGACAATATTATTGAAGGACGTTGATATTTTATTTTTGCACATCGGAAGTCTTACAATAATGTAGTAGAATATTGATTGAAATAATGTAATGAATTGTTGAGATTCTCTTAAATATGAAAAGTTTTGAATATTTTTACATTTTAATTTGTGATTGTACAAATTATGATTATATTTTTTTAGTAAAATAATTATTTATAAATTATGATATCAAAATGTTTTATTATTGATATAGCAATTGACTGTCACATAAAATTTGGATTGAAATTATATATTCTATAATAATAGTGATAATATGTCATTAAATGTCAACAAAAGGTGACTGACATTAATCACCAATCTGTTATTTATCGGCTTATGGTGACAGATATGTCTGTCACCATATACTACCTATGGTGACAATCAAGTGTCAACCGTCATTGAAAAATATGTATCGCATGCCACTAAATGTCAGTCAATGATGACAGACATTTGTGTCCGTTACGTATTGTCGACCTATGGTAACGGGTGTGTCTGTCACCATATGACACGTACGGTGACCGATAAGCTTTGACCGTCACGAAAACCTATGGTGACTGGTTCAGCTGCGACGCACGTCCAAATGTCACTATAGGTTTTTCGTGACAGACATAAGGGTTTTGGTGACAATTTTAGCCGGTCATCAAAACTCTATTTTGTTGTAGTTATATAAACATTTTTCTCTAAATTCCCATTCAGAAATGCAGTTTTTACATCCATTTGGTGAAGCTCTAAATCAAAATGAGCCACCAATGCCATTATAATTCTGAGAGAGTCCTTCTTGGATATAGGAGAGAAGGTCTCTTTATAGTCAATGTCTTCTTTCTGAGTAAAGCCTTTAGCTACAAGTCTAGCTTTGAATCGTTCAACATTGCCTTTAGAGTCACGTTTGGTCTTGAAGACCCATTTACATTCGACTCTCTTTGCTTGTTCAGGCAATTCAACGAGATCCCAGACTTTATTTTGAGCCATGGACTTTAACTCTTCTTTCATAGCATCTATCCATTTGTCAGAATTATCTATTTTTATGGCATTTGCATATGAAATTGGATCTGCATTCATTCCTATGTCAAATTCAGACTCTTGTAGATACACCACGAAATCATCTGAAATAGCAGATCTCTTTTCTCTTTGAGATCTTTGTAATGCTACTCATTGTGATGTTTCTAGAGTTGAATTATTATTAGTGATTTCATTATTGAGTGACTGATCATTATTTGCATCTCATTATTATTTGAACGATTATCAATAATAGGTGCAAGATTCGATTCAGAAGTCATGGGCAAGGGAACTTGCACCCTTACTTCTTCAATGACCACTTTTCGTGGTTGATCACTCCCACTATTCTCACCACTTTTAGGAATTTTGCATTTTCAGTTTCTATTATTCTCGTGCTATGGTTAGGACAGTAAAATCTATACCCTTTTGATTTTTCTGGATACCCTATAAAATATCCACTTATCGTTCTAGAGTTCAACTTTCTTTTCGTGGATTGTAAATTCTAGCCTCGCTGGACAACCCCAAACATGTAGGTGTCGTAAATTCGGTTTCCTACCAGTCCAAAGATCAAAAGGAGTTTTTGGAACTGACTTACTAGGAACTCGATTCAATATATATACAGCGGTCTTAAGGGCTTCCGTCCACAAAAATTCGGGTAAGATAGAATTACTTATCATACTCCTCACCATATCCATTAATGTACGATTGCGTCTCTCAGCTACACCATTCTGCTAAGGAATACCGGGCATCGTATACTGTGCACGAATTCTATATTGTGCTAGGAGTTTAGCAAATGGACCGGGGTGTTGTCATGTTTCATCATATCTCCCATAATATTCACCACCTCTATCAAAACGAATGACTTTAATCTTTTTATCTAATTGTTGTTCAACCTCAGTAATATATACTCAAGGGTATCCACAGCCTGAGATTTATCATTAGGCAAATAGATATATCCAAATCTAGAAAAGTTATCAATAAAGGTAATAAAGTATTTTCACCACTAAAACAGGAAGAAGAAAAGGGTCCACATATATCAGTGTGAACAATCTCAAGAAGCTCATTAGCTCTTGTGGCAACTTTCTTAGTGTGTTTGGTCTATTTATCCTTAATACAGTCCACACACATTACAAAATCAGTAAAATCTAAGGTTGAAAGAACCTTATCTTTTACCAATCTTTCCATCCTTCCTCTGGAAATATGTCTCAGTCGTTTATGCCACAAGATGGAAGAATTTTCATTTATCATGTTTCTTTTAATTCCAATATTTCTATCAGGATGCAAGGTCATTAAGGCTTCAGAAAAACAAGAATGAAATTCAATTTGTATAAGCCATCACATAAAGTTTCACAACCCATAAAAACATTATTCTTGAACAAGTTAAATGATTTATTTACAAAATAAAAGGAATAACTATCAAGGTCTGGTTTAGGAAGAGAAACAAGGTTTCTTGAAATAGAGGGAACATGAACAGTATTTTGCAAATATAAATAAAAATCACTATTCAAAGACAGACGATAGATTCCAATAGCCAAGACTTCAACTTTCATGCGGTTCGCTACTAGGATGTATCTTTCATTTGGATTTGGGCTCCGAGTTGTAAGGAATCCTTGCATCAAATTGGAAACATGAATAGAGGCATCTGAGTCAATCCACCATGTATTCGAAGATACTTAGCAAGATATGATTCGAAACATACATAAGCAAAATGCTTACCTTTCTTTTCAAACCATGCCCTATGCTTCGAACAGTCCTTCTGTATGTGTCCATTCTTTTTACAGAAAAAACACTTTGGACCTTTATCAGTCTTCACATGAACCTGAGGAGCATCAACAGGACCATGGACCTTTGGTGGGGCTTGACCTTTGCCATTTCCTTGCTTTCTTCCCTTTTTAACATCTTTATGAGCAACGAAATGAACTGAATGAATCCCTCTCTGCTTAAGTCTGGCCTCTCTTGAATGGCCGTACTTGTTAACTCATTGGTATTCCATTTATCTTTATTCGTATTATACGATATTTGGAATGCCTCATACTATGGCGGAAGTGAGTTCAAAATAAACTGCACTAAGAAGGATTCATCCACATTCATTCCCAATGTCTTGAGTTTTGCAGCGATATTAGTCATTTCTAAGATATGTTGTTGCATACCTCGCACCCCATCATATTTCATAGTTGTCAGTTGTGCCATAAGTGTCCCCGCTAATGATTTATCAGCAGCTTTGAAACGATCTTCACATTTTTCAGATAGATCTGTGCATCAATAGCTTTCGAAAGTGATGACTTGATGTTATTTGCAATAGTCATGCGCATAAACATTAGGCTAAGTCTGATGGATCGCTCCCACTGCTTAAATAGATTTTTGTCATCCTCACTACTAGCCTCAGTGAGTTCAGCGGGCTTTTTAGTTTGGAGAGTCAAATCTAGATCTAGAACACCAAGGGTGAATTGTATCTGCTCATTCCAATTTGAAAAGTTCGATCCATCGAGAACGGAAACAGACGAAGCATGCACATGAAGAGAAGGGGTAACAGGTACTGAAATAAGATTAAAATACTCACCAATTAGTTTGCACAATTATAATTATGAACAAATAGTATCATCATGATTTCTTCCTTTGGGCCGAGTCATGACATACAAAGCGTTCCGTTTTTACATAATGAATATGACTAATTAATAACATCATCCATAATCTGATAGACTTTTGACCTTTGGACAACAAAAATCAAATCTGATTATGGGTGCATACAAAATTATTTTATTCAAATTTCTAATTATTTGGTTATAAATCCACCTTTGGGTCAATCTACAACTTCCTAAATAGAAATTGTTAATCTATCTTCATATAATATATGGTTATAAAATTTTATAGCTGGGCCACTTTGGTGACTACCAAACTATCCATTTTATAAACATATAATCATAAATAATAAAACATAATATGATAGTTCTAACATAAATACTTTCTCAATGATAAAAGCATAAGACAAGAAAGTCATGACCCATATATTCAAATTTTAAATATATCCACTTTTATTTCAAAATTCCATGGTTGTTTTTTCATTTATACAATTTATCAATAATGTGCAATAAACAATATGTGCATCAAATTTGACTAACATTATGTGGATGGAAAAAACTTATCAAATATGGAGAAAGACATGCTTAAACTTTCAAAAACAATCTTACAATCCGAAAAACATGAAAATCACAACATGGCTCTGATACCACATGTAAAATAAATCATAATAGTACTTAGGATCTTTATTAACATGTTTACTAATACTATAATCATATTTTACAATAATGCGGAATCATTATATTATATACATATATATATATGTGTACACAAACCTTTCTCCATGGTAAGTAACCTCCTTTTGATACAAGGACTTGAAAAAAATAGAAGGATTCTTCACTCTTCTGTCTCTCTATGGAGTGGACTTATTCTTGTTTGTGCAAACACAAAATGTTATGAGACATAAAGAATGGATTGTGAGTCTACTCCCTTTTATAGATGGAGAAGGGGAACCCTCCCACACTCAAACATAAATTAGATTCTTAAAACACATTGAAGAATCCAATGAACCTACTAAATGTTTGAGAATGTATCCAATAATGGGTGGGTGTTGGGAATACAAAGACATTGAATATTTTTCTCATTCCTATGGTAATTCATGTATACAATTATTTCATACATTGTGTACCACCTTAAAAAGAATGTATATACATTGTCTTTCACTTAATGAGAATGTATATACATTGTGTACCACTTAATGAGATACACACAATTACTTACATTGTGTATTTCTAGATTCATTATTCAATGGATAGTCATGGGAGTTGAACCACATAAAAACTTAATTAATTTATACTTAATTGGTTCATTCTTCCAATGTAACCTTTCATGAATCAAATAATGAAATAAAAAATTGATCATTATATGTCCATATTCATTTTTAATTGGTCACATTCTTCAGAGAATCCATCATCGGGAAAGATCACGTTCAAGACCGGAACCAACTTGTCTGAGAGCTTCCCCACTTCAGCTTTTGAACTCGAGTAGGAGCTTTTGAACTCTGGAAATGTTGATTTATGTGTCTATATATGGATTGGTGGTTGGTCTGGCTTCTTCTTATGAGTCTGTAATGATTATGTTTTCTTTTTTGGTTTCCCTTCGTGTTGTATTGTTGGAGTACAGGAAGATATTATTAATTTATTGATTTGGATTGTAAACATGAAATATGATTTGTCGAGAGTAATGATACAATTCCTATAAAATTCACTCTTGTATTGCATATCTAAATGAAGAGAGATGATCCGTGTCAAAATCTCACAGCATTTCTCTCAAAGAGAATAAACTCAATATTATAGACAAAAATATGATATGTTGTGAGGGTACAAGTGCAGTTTATAATATGGACTCAATTGAATCAAATTAAGAATCACGTTAAATCTGATCACACAATTTATTAAAATAAAAAATATTAACAAATATAATAAGCATTTAATTTATGATATATTTGATTCTTGATTCTTAGTTGATATTTACCTGGTTAAATTTTCAAACATGTAAGGGATACCTCAACCAACGTGTCAAGATGTGATTCGGTAATATGCCTAGATTTTATATAGGTCAATTTTTACATTTAACCCCCTAAAAAATTGCATCTTTGGCCCGGAGGCAAGTTTAATTGTAATTTTTTATAGGCTAAAAAGGGTTAGTTTAATTGCAATTTTTTATCCGTTAAAAAAGGGCCAGTTTAATCACATTTAACCCTGGGGGCAAAGATGTAATTTTCTAGGGGGGTTAAACGTGAAAATTTCCTTCCTCTTTTTTTTTATCCGCGGTAAAAGAGAAACGATGATTGAGTATTGTTTAGTTAATTAAATAGAGCTTGCCTCATTAAAAACGTAACCGGTTAAATCTGATTACGTAATTTATCATATAGACTCAATTAAATCAAATTAAAAATTGGGTTAAGTCCGATTACATAATTTATTAAAACTAAAAAAATTAACGAATATAATAAGCACTTAATTCATGATACACTTACACCTCGTTTGGATAGAGGTTATTCTATGATAGATAATTATACCAATATGAATATGAAATTAGTCATTTTATGTTTGATTGTGTTCTCAGTTAATTTTTATTAGAAAACTTAATAATGGGTTATTGTTGTTTGGTTGTTAGATAAGATGTGGATAAGTGGTTATAATTTAGAATTGACATTTTTGATGGGCAAACAAATGGGGAAAAAAATGGTGTAGAACCCACTTATTACAATGGTTGAAATAGACTAATTCCAAAGAACATATGGAATTGATATATCCATTTATTCTCAGTTATTTCAGCATCTAAATACCACTATATTCCTTTCTCCCAAACACCTATTTTTTCCTATTCCGACTAATTCCTAGTTATTCCAATCCCTATTTTAGAACCAAGCAATGGCTTAATTCTTGATTCTTAGCTGGGATATTTACATCGTTAAATTTTAAAACATGTAAGGGATAACCTCAACCAATCTGTCCAAAGATGGTTCAGTAACACGCATAGATTTTATATACACTAACTTTTGGCCTTTTTTTAAAATTAATTACAGTTAATCACTTAATTACCAAACTAGCTAGGGTTTCTGAAAATTTACCAAACTAGTCATTTGACCCAGATAAACCAGTCACATCAGTGTTTTTTTTTCATATGTCCGCTTAAAACAGCAACGGAGGTGGCATTTTATCACTCGTAATTTTTTTTAAAACTTTTCTTTGTAAAACGTTAATGGGAGTGACATTTTCAACACTAAGTCTTTTTTTTTTATACAAGATCTTTAAAAACGTCATTACACGCTATTGCCGTTGGCATTTATTTCTGTTGCAGAAAAAAAGCCAACGACAATGATGTTTTATTCATTGGCAACTGAAAACACCACTGAAGCGTTTTCAGCTAAAAACGCAACAAATATTTCATTCACATATATATCAATAGTTGTGTTTCACAATCAACATACATTTCATTCAAACCTCTTACCAAAATAAAATACTTCATTCAAAGTTCAAACCACTTACCAAAATAAAACATTTCTTTCAAACGATCTACTCCATGTATCCAAATGAAATGCAACATCAGTAAAATTAAAATGACAAAATGTTAAATCTTCTAACTTTTTTCTCTTTGACCTTTTCAACTGCTAGTAAAGAAAATGTCACTACCGTTGGCGTTTTCTTCCGCAATAGAGAAGAAAAAAAACGGCAATGGAAGTGACATTTTTAAAGATCTTGTACAAAAAAATTATCAAGTATTAAAAACGTTACTCCCGTTGACATTTTACATGGCACAATAAACAACACAGCAACAAAAGTGGTATTTTTAAGGATCTAGCATAAAAAAAATGACCAAGTATTGAAAATGTCACTCTCATTGGCGTCTTACAAAGAAAAGTAAAAAAAAAATACAAGTGACAAAACGCCAACGGAAGTGATATTTTTAAGGATCTTGTAAAAAAATTACCAAAATGTTGGCGTTTTCAAAAAAAGTTAAAAAAATATCCCTAGCGCACTGAATCTCCTCCATGACGGCTTGACCCTCTTGATTCAACTGGAGCTATATAAGTGACAAAACGTCATCTTCGTTGGCGTTTTAAATGGACAGATTAAAAAATAAATGCTGACGTGACTGGATTGACCGGATCATATGACTAATTTGATAAATTTTTAGAAATCATGATTAGTTTGATAATTAACTAATTAACCGTGATTAGTTTGAAAAAAATGCCCTAACTTTTAAACGTATGGATACGTTTTTGTATTTTTTATTATATATCCGTCTTTTTTATCTGCTTAAAAAGGATCAAACCGGGGGGGGGGGGGGGGGGCGTCTCTCCCCACCAAACAATTTTCCAATCCCACCAATAAAAAAAAAAAAAAAAAAAAACGGTGTTTGTCTGTTCCCACCGATTCAGTTCGACCGAATTCGGTCGCCATTTCAAGTTTTGGGCGACCGTAATGGGTCGTCATTTCAGGTTTTGGGCAACCGGAATGAGTCGAACAGGGTTCAGAATTATATCTACTTATTTTTGTAAACAAATAAATTTTTGGATTTATCCATCATATTCTACATTTATTCTTTCATCCAAACAACAACTAAGGGATTAAAAAAAATGTAAGTAGATATACTTTCAATTAATTCAAATTTTTATAAAAAAATATCTTATTAGACAAATATATATCATTTTCAAGTTTCGTTTGAATTCGTAGTTAAGATTAATTTTTGTTTGAAAACAAAAAAACGTACCAGTTGATTCAAACACATTTTATATTTGACTTTTGAAATTTGTCTGTAACTTATATAAAAAAAATTGTTCTTATATTCTACATTTAAAAATAATGATTTATTCTCCCTACATTACAACTCAGACTTGGAGTGATATGAAAGATTCAAGAGGATACACGTCGTGAGATTATGTTTTCAAAAAAAAAATTATAAACTTTATTACAAATCCTGTTCGACCAGATTCGGTTGCGCGAAACCTGAAATGGCGACCAAATTCGGTCGCGCGAAACCTGAAATGGCGATCAAATCCGGTCGAACTGGTCGGATCGGTGGGGATAGCAAAACACCGGCTTTTTTTTTTTAATTGATTGGTGGGGTAAGAAAATAGATGGGTGGGGCTAGACGGGCCCAACCGGGGGCTCTATAATTGACTATTGTATTATTAATTAAAAAACGCTTTCCCAACTTTCATCGGCCTCGTTAAAAACGTGACACGTAAAGGGTCTTTTAAACTTTCCGTCACTCACTTTCACTTGTCCCATTGGTTCGCAAATCACATCTCCAACGCCCACCAAACGCCTTCAAAAACATTTATTATAATTAGTGTTGCAATAATTTCTTTATGCTGTTTTTCTTTTTTAAAATTATATATTTTTTTATAAAAAATTATATAATTTTAAAAAAAATTATATTTTTTTGATAAATATTATTATTCAATTCATTAGTTAATATATTTTAAATTTTAAAAAATATATATCTTATTAGATGAGATAAATTATTTATTTATTTATATTGGAGGACTTATATGGCTAATCTTACGGTCAAGCTGAAAAGACTATCTTCACAGAAAATTCTTTCGAATAATCACAAACAAACAAACAGGTGGATAAGTCAGCGCCAAGACTCGAATCCAAGACCTACCCTTAACACAGGTAAGCCATGAATTGTTGTGCTATAACCACTAGAAACAAGATATATATTTTTTAAAAAATAAAAATATGTAATGTCTGTGTTTTGAACTGTAAAGTAGAATGAGTATAACATTTCTATTTTAATTGGCTCCTCCTCTTTCTCCCTTGCTCCCTTTTCTTTGCTATATTTCTTTTGCGTTTCTGGAGTGCTCTCTTTTTTTTATATCTCGAACATACGTCTTCTATTTTGATTTTGAATTGAAATGAAGATGCTCACATTTCTCTTAAAAAATGCAAAAAGAAATTTATTTGTTCAACAGCCAAAAGATAAAAAAAAAAAGGTCCCATAAAAAATGTATGATTAATAGATTTAGTACATGAGTTAAATTGCTCCAATAAATACATTTAAATAAGTCCCTACAAAGTATGAAAATTCTGATTTAGTCATTTTGATTATAAAAATGCATCTACCTTTTCCTGAAAATTAATCTGCTATCCTATACTCATCAAAGGTGAAAAAAAAATAATAGATATAACTCCCTGAAAACTTATGAAAATAAAAAAAATCCCTATAAAATCAATAAATTCACTTAAACTCAACCAAAAATCTAGTTAGTGTATAACAATAATTTATCAAGTAAATTTTGAAAGAGTATTATAATAATTTATCATGTATAATTACAGTCAATCACATATCTAGTTAGTTTCAGTTACGGTAGGGACTTAAATAAATATTGTCTAACAAAATAGGGACCTAAGATAACTTAAATAAATATTGCATAATAAAATAGAGACCTGAGAAGATTTACCGATTTTATAGGAACCTTTTGCAATTTTCATAAGTTTCTTGGGAGATGCATCAATTTTTCAAAAATAAAGGATGAGGGCATTCTGATAACTATTAATGTGTAGTTAGAATTAACCATGCACCTAGTTAGTTAGGGTGACGATAAGGACTAAAACGATATTTTTCTAATAATATTGGGACCTAAGACAATTTTTCTATTTTACAGGGGCTAAAATCGATTTAGTTAACTTTTCAGGGAGCTATATCGATTTTTCCCTGAAAAAAAAATCCCATCACTCACAACAATTTTATTGATATAACTTGTTATTACATCAAAGTCCCAAACAGATCAAACACCTCTCTCTATGCATTACAAAGCATTACCATACAGAAGATATAAGCAAGGAGTTAATACACTTGCTTAAAGACACAAATGCGATCTCTTGAAGAGAATTTGACTGTACCCAATCTCCTTTTGATTCAGTCCATATATTTGTCATGACTTCAACCATATATAAATCCTTCTATTCGTTTTTGGCATGATGAGCCATCCTCATAAGAGTCAGACTTTGAACTTATTAATCCTTTGAAATCTCAATTATTAGTCATCCTCTTTGATACTGCTGTCTGTATTACACAGCTTTTGAAAGTCTATTCAAAACAGCATATAATATAAGCCAATTAATAATAAGACAGTCAATTGAAAGATCCCCTCTTGTGTTCAGTCTCTCAAAGTCTATATAAACCTTCATATCTCTCTCAATCCCCACCACCACCCAGCCTCAAGAGCTCATATCCTTCTATAATCTTCAAATCTCTCCTCATCTCTTCTAACATATACAAATGGCCTCCCAAGTAATTCAGGCTCACCGTGAGAATGCTGAGGTTTACCATGGCAACTCCCCATGCATCAAGAACATCGAACAATTGCTCGACGAGCTCTCCCTCCCAAAGGGTCTCTTCCCACTCGATGACATCGATGAGTTTGGCTATGACCGATCATCGGGGTTCATGTGGTTGACACACAAGAAGAAGAAGGACCATGTGTTCAAGAAGATCAAACAGACGGTGTCCTACACAACGGAGGTCACCGCCTTCGTTGAGAATCGCCGGATGAAGAAGATGACCGGTGTGAAGACAAAAGAGCTCCTTCTATGGCTCACCATCACCGACGTCTACATCGAGGATCCGTCGTCGGGAAAGATCACTTTCAAGACCGGAACCGGCCTGTCTGAGAGCTTCCCCACTTCAGCTTTTGAACTCTGAGCAGGGGCTTTTGAACTCTGGGAATGTTGGTTATATATTTGGATTGGTGGTTGGTTTGGCTTCCTCATTCAGAGTCTGTATTGTCTATGCTTTCTTTTTTTGGTTTTCCTCTATATGTTGGTTGTTGGAGTGAGAAGAGATTGTTGGTTTGGATTGTATTGTTGAAATTGGAACATTTATAAGTAGATATTGATTATTTTATCATGTAATGAAAGAATTTCTTATAAAATCCACTCTTGGTTATTCAAATCTTCTCGTATTGCAATTGAGGGAGACATACTCAAACCAAGGCATTGTTTGGATTTGAAGTGTTTTGAGGTTCACAGAAAGCTGAGTTCTCCAAACCTATTTCTAAAAAGAAATTTTTTTGCTGCTTATTTAAAAGCTGCATACACGTTTTTGTAAAAAATAATTAAAAACTAGCATTTTCATAATAGGTAGAGAGATAACTATCTACAAACCCAAGTTTAAACCAGTTTCTGGGAAAAGGCGAAAAGCTAACCGACAAACTCCTTTCCAAACGGGGACTAAAAGTGTATCCAGCAATGACATTCATTATATGTTCAAATGTCTACTTTGAGTAAATCTACTAAATTTTGAACATAACCTCAATTGAAAAAAGGAACTAGGCGTCTAGCCATGTCACACGCATAACCTATGATTTATGAATTTTGGTCAAACGTCAGTTTTAGATATTTGGGTGATTCTACCTAAATCAATTTTATTATTATAACTTGTTATATATTGAAATCTTATAACAGACCAAACACCTTTTTATCACTTGGAAAAAGGGATCATACAAGGCCATGGCTGCAAAAAACTATAGAAAATGAGAACTTGTGGTTTAAACTATAAAACCATAGAGCGAGCCAAGGAAATCCAGCTACAAGTACATAGAGTTCGACTGTTAGTGTTTGACAACATGTTTATAAAAAATTACACACAGCTTTCTGATATATATATTCATGAAATTTATTTTTATATGCATCCAGTATATGTAGGAAGTAAAAAAACCATGGACATAACCTATAAAAACATGAACATATTTGATTCCTGTTGCCGGCTCAAACTGTCATACACATCAATTTCTCTCTCTTATATTTTAAAATAATAAATTTCTTTTATAACTTAATTTATAATCTCTTTCATTTTGTTCCTATTAAAACCAACAAGCCACTAATAAATATAAGTAGGTATTAATTGAATCAAATCAATTAACGGAAAATATGCAAATGTTAATTAATAATATCTTAAAAGTATCATTGTTAGATATAGGTTAAAAATTAATATTGTTTTTATTTAAACGTCTCAATAGTATCAACCTTAAGATAATCACATATCAGATAATTTCTAATTTTGGGACATTTGGAGCAGATATGGATTTTTTTAACATAATTCACATGCTTGCTCAATAGTATCAACCTTGAGATTAATTTAAACCCTGATCAACATACTAGTTTGATTATAAACCTAAGCTACTTGATTTACCTGAAAAGAAAGAGAGGAAAAAATTGTACCTGCAATTCATTGCAATCATGGAATTGTTGAGACATTCTTGTGCAACAATTATATCCTGCCCCTTACTGCAATCCACCTACACAATCTAGCTACTCATGAAATGCATCATTGGATATTGCACGACTGTCAGCTTCTCAAAAGATGTGGAACATGGTAACATAAATCCAACGCTAGTTGGCATGCAAACAATGAAAATAGGTGAGAGATCTTACTTATTTTGGGCACCATAGATAACTCTCACTTATTTTTCGCACATCAAGCGTTCTCACATTCCAACATAACACTTACTGAGAGTCAATAATATGGACATACCATTTAAGTTACCGATAATAGCGCTCATTGGGATTGAAGAAGCTCCAAAACTGCTTTTCTTTCAGGCATGCTTGGAATGGCCCCCTTCACCTGTACACAAAGAGCTGCTGCGGCAGCTGCTTGTTGTTGCAGTACAGCAGCACAATGTCATTATATACATATTTTCAAGTTAGTAGAATATCTAGCATTTCAATTATCCGTATCATGAATGAATGGAATAGAATTTTTCAATGTACATACCAGCAAATCTCAGGCACTCTTTTCTGGGCTTGCCCTCGACAAAAGCCACAGCGAAGGCGGCTGTAAAAGTATCACCAGCACCAGTTGTATCCAGCACTTTGGAAGTTGGAATGATGGGTTGTCTTATCGGTTCTTCTCCATCAACAAACAGAGCTGACCCTTTCTCTCCAAGTTTTACCAGTACTTGTTTAACGCCCTGAATTTTTTAAAGGTAGAGGCCATTAAATATATGTATGTTAAGACACCATATGTAAGTTATTCAATAAATTTACATATTTCAAAAAAAAAAAAAATTAACGGAACATGACTAAAATATATGCAATCACTTAACATGAAATATCTTAATATTGATGGTCACTGAAACATGAATGGTTATGCAACTCACCATCTGATGGCATTTAGCTGCAGCTTGACTAATTTGTTCAAAAGTTTCAGTTTGGACCCCTGTTAAGCGTGCCAATTCTGTTTCATTTGGGCTCAGTATATCAACCAATTGCAGGAGTTCGACAGGAATAGGACCCTCCATTCCCCCAGCATCCAAAATAACAGGAACACCTGCACTCCTTGCAGCCTGAAAATCTAGTTCTACATACATCATAAACATTTATCCAGCACTTTTTTAGGGAAAAAAACTAACATATTGACTTTTTTGGGTGGTCCCCCATATTCATTTGTAATTCCACAACATGTTCAATCACAGATATCATTATTCAAAAACACATTCAAGAAATGGGGAGCCCATCAATGCATCATCTCCTAGATGATTTCCAATTTCGAATCATTTGAAATAAAAAAATCCATCTTCTTGGGATTATTTTTCCCCATCTGATTGTAACAAGTATGAAAGCAACAGACTAGACAAGAGACATGTTTTAGATTCTTTAAATGATTCAAAGCATCATATGGAAGACATGAATAGTTATGTATGGCTGGGACTGAGACCAACCATTCACAGACATAAGCCCTCATCTGTGGAGTACATACAAGTATGGGGAAGTTAATCATAGCTGCCAATGTACGGGGGGGGGGGGGGGCATGAAGACTGTCTAACAAAGAAAGAACACATGATAGCACATCTGACATAGACCCAAGCAAGCGTCTCAAGCAAGTACAGCAAAGATGCACATCAAACACAACTCTAGAACTCATAGATGGATAGTCTATGAAAGATATAGCATATCACATGAGTATGAAGCATTGACCCTTATCAACAATTAAAGAAATTCTAATCTTATCCTTGAAAACTCTATTTCAAATGACCGTAATTGAAACTAAGACTTTAAGACATATTGGGACAAAAGATCAAGATCTTCTTATTTTTATTATGAAGTTTCTATCTGAAACCCTTTTTTTTTACCAACTGAAATCTTCTCCCATGCTCTATGATTTGTCTATTCACTGTCTTATTGCAGGTCGAAAAGCCACATAATGGTTGTATATGACTATAGAATTTTTACAAGCATTAAAGTGTACATGCTTCCTATTCATACAAAAAGGTAATTCAAAGTTTTGATTGACATCATTTATTTTCACTTCCCCTAAATCTATCCCATTATCTCTCGGATTACTGAAATGCCTTGGAATCCCATACTCTTCCTCGTTCTGCATTCAAAGGATTCAAAACTGGAGCATTATGGCATTGGAGAACCCACAAAAAAAAATAATAATAATTCTGAAATTCTAAAGACATTATAAAATAAAATCCAATCCATATGCCTAAAAATTCCTCTGAGCAAAAATAACTCCGTGAGTTTTATGAGAACAGGTGGGAATCCAACAACCAATTTCATTTACAAAACCGGAATACAATTGTAGGACGTTGAAAAAGAAGAAAAGGATAAAAAAAAACATAACAAAACAAAGAACAACCAATAGTTGAGGGATCTACTGCCCAACACCCGCAGCCCCTACTTCAACTCTCCGATCACCAATCTGTCCCAGAGCAATGAATCACCCTATCCTTGATGAACCTACGGAGCTATCCCATAAATTCTCAAAATAAGGGTTGATTCTGTTGAAGACATCATCATTCCTCATCCTCCAAATAGCCCAGCAGCCAGCAAGAACAGGATTTGCGCCACATTGGCCTTGGTACTACAATCCCATTCTTCTACCTCTTCCGGCTACTCAAAGATC
This sequence comes from Acorus calamus, assembly GCA_030737845.1. NCBI lineage: Eukaryota > Viridiplantae > Streptophyta > Magnoliopsida > Acorales > Acoraceae > Acorus > Acorus calamus. Next base: position 7,304,617 of record CM060869.1, on the reverse strand, counting down.
CTTCAAAGAATCAAAATTCACATTCAAACACGCTGCCATCCCCAACACATTCCATAATTGTTCTGCCAATGGTCTCATTTACAATGCTGCATAGCACGCATAAGATGGACTCTAAATCCATGAAATTGTTGAAAAATTTTAGGATCACACAACATTTCATTGATTCCCAAAGTCCCCCCCCCCCCCCCCCCCCCAAAATAAAAAAAAAAAACCTATTAAATAAACATGAATACCGATGAACCTTCAGAACCCAAATATAGTCAAGCCATTCAAACAACCAAATCTTCCATTTCATCATCAATGCTTAGTTATTCTTACATACTCCGCAAAAATATGAAAATATGCATCAATATTCCTAAATCAACTTTTTCTCCCATGTGTACTTATCCACATAAAGAGACATGTATAAATCCCATCGTTCAAATAATCACATCATATCCTAGTTCCCCAATACAACCAACTTGGAAACCATTGGTAAAGCATGTCCGCAAGCAAAAATAATAATGGCATTCAGTATAAAACCCCACAAGAGTCTTAAGAGGTTCAATTATTGTTATGTTCATCCCATTTGGTCCATCCTAACAAAAATGCCACTTTTAAGCAGACCCATTTTTAATTTTCAGACTCTTTCACATTCACAAAAGCAAAGACAAACAATTCTCAACAAAACCCAACAAATGAAGAATCAAAAGATCCCAAACAAAACAATCACCTGCGCAACCTGGACATTGACCGCATCAGGGATCTCCCTCTGAAGCAGAACAATCCCAGCACCCCTCACGACCTCCAAATCCTCCTCCGACACCTCATCGGGCCAGCAACACATATTCGCTCCACCGACGATGATGATCGAGTTCTCCCCGTCGGGTTGGAGCATGACGACGGCGTGCCCGGTGGGCGCACCCGCCACAGCCGAGAGCCGGTCGAGGCGGACACCACCGCCCCTGAGCGCGTCGGCCACCAGACGCCCGTGAGCGTCCTCCCCAATCTGGCCGACGAAGTAGGTCGGGTGGGAAAGGCGGCCGCCGCACGCGGCCTGGTTGGCGCCCTTGCCGCCGGCGAGGGTCTGGCCAGTGCGGGCGGAGACGGTCTCACCCTCGCGGGGGAGGCGGTCGACCTCGACGTAGATGTCGGCGTTGGCGGAGCCGACGACGACGAGGGGTTTTGGGGGGGTTGGGTCTTGAGGGGAGGAGGAGAGGGAGGAGGAGGAGGAGGAGGTGGGGAGGGAGAAGGAGAGGTGGGATGGGGATTTGGTGGGTTTGGGTGGGGATGGAAGGTTTTGAGGGGATGGGGTTAGGGTTCTTGGGAGGTTGAAGAGGGCTTTCATTTTTTTTTCTGTTTTGGATGGGAGGGAACTAGGGAACAGGAGGAGGGGGTGATTATTAGGTTTAAGTTTTTTTTTTTTTTAATTTGGGGATTGGATTAGATTTGGATTTATGTGGATATTAGGATGGGGTTGTCAGATTGGGATTAATTTATAAATTTAATATCATAAATTTTATACCATATATGGGTTTTTCAAGGCACTGTAATTGAACAAAATATATGATTAGAGTCAAATAAGAAAACAAAAATACAAGTGACTTACAATACCAAGCATCGCTTCATTCCTTCCATATCATAGTCATTACATAACACAAGGTAACTTAAATTGTGTGGGATAACACTCTTCAAAATGTCCTTTGTCCAAGTCATGTATGTCTTCTTATAGTCCACTTTCTCTTTTGGATTTCACAGGCTTTGAAATCCAATGTCGTTTTGCTTTATTAAAACTTTTTCTTCTTTACTTTTAGTCGCCTATCTCTGAGTGGATTTGTCACATCACCTCTTCGGTTTCACTTTATATCCTTAAGGAGTGGTGTCTTGTCCTTTCTTTAGAGAAATATTATCTTATTATAACATATGTGCAACTTTGTTGTTGATAAAGCATTCTCGTGAACGAATAAGCATGCATGTGAGTTGATAGATCAAACTCGTGATTGAGTTTGGTGGATAGTCATAATCAAGGACCAACCTTCTGATACACTAGCAGATCCATAGTTCCTAGTGGGGGGCTTAACATCCCCCCTCCCCCATCAGCCCCAATATTTAAAAAATATGTACACATTTCTTGAAATAAAAAAGAGTTAAAGACAACTAGGTCCCTCTAAACATGTTCAATCCTATATAAGTTATCACAAACTTAGGGTTGAATATACATGTCATTTAAACTGTTATGGTTAGTCAATTTAATCCCTCAATTAAATTCCCATCCATCTTAATGATATATTCTCATAATATTTCATCCATGTGAAATTAAATATTCATATAAGTCCCTGAACATAAAGACAGACGTCTAGATCCTTGTAAACGACCATTTTGCCCTTTACCACATTTTCACTTTTCTTCTCCTTTTAACATTCATCCCTCACATTCCCTCTCTCCTCTTCAACCCCTTCTCATATTCTTCAACTTCTGATTATCTTTGATGCACTAACATCTCATTGGATGGCCGAATCAATGAGTATGTTTGGTTCGAGAATTAAATTATTCTGATGTTTATGATTATTTTAGTATAAATAATGATAAAGTGATTTTGTGTTTGGTTGTGTTTTGAATTATTATCGTTAAAAAACGTAAGAATAAATTTTTTGTTGTTTGGATAAAATGTGAATAAAGTATGGATAAGGATTTATAAAAGGTAAAAAAGTAATGATAGTTGATTTGACAGGTGATTTATAATAGGTGATGACAGCTGATTTGACAGTGGGCCCACTTATTCTTTGGGTGGAATAACCTAGAATAACTTTAATTTCAGAGGTTGGTTGGAATCTCTATACCACTTTATACTAGTTTATTCTGGCATACATATACCATGTTATACCACTCAACCAAACACATTTTTTTACTTTATTCTTCCCTATACCACTTTATACCCATTTTATTCCCCAACCAAACATGGGCCTAGAGTTTATGTACATTTACTCTCTTTTTTATGCATGATATAATTAAATTTTTCTTTCCTCAAAGAGTGTGTTTATTAGGACGTATGTGATATTTTTCGTGTTTGCAAGGACGTAGGAATGTATGTGTTTTCAAGTTTGTATGGACATGTATGTCCGACCCTAAGTTTGAAAGGATTTATGTGGAATTATGCATGTTTGTTAGGGACTCATGTGTTTTTTATTTTTTTCAGTAAAATACATCTACAAGGGTATAATAGTCAGTTTACATCCATAATTAATTTTAATTATGGATGAGTTAATAATAGTTAACGATAGGGATTTAAGAGACATTTTTTGTATTTACAAGAACATGTATAACCGACCCCAAGTTTGCAATAATTTATCTGGATTATATATGTTTACAGCGACTTAATATACATTTAATGATGGGTCCTTACACTGAAAAAATGAGAAGGGGGATTTGAAACACAAACAAGTTAAAAGGATTTGGATCCGAGTTTGAAAATTTTCATTTTTCAAACACAATCCGCCCAAACAATGATCCAAATGGGATTAAACTGTGTTCTCTATCAAACTAATTTAGTCGAAAAAATCTCTTTTTTTTAAAATCAAGATTTATTCATAATAATTTTATGATCGCACAATAGATACCCACACTAAGGAGTCGTTACTGATGGCCGAGGTAATCTTGCAAAAGCTAGTGATTCTATTGAATGAGATGGTTTGTTTCATACTGTGCAATGTATATATAGGCTTTGAGTGCTGGTACACACTTTTTTTTCCAACCCCAATTCCAGTTCCATATGTGTTAATAAAAAATCATCGAAACATATACTCACATTTACAATAAATATGCATCAATAGAAATTTTTAGAAAATTTTCATATTTTTTTAATAAATGCAGCAATACAAGTCATTGGAGCATATATATATTTTTTTTTTATAAAAGCATGTACTTCATTAGATGATATATACTATTTTTAAAAATTCAAAACACGTGTAAACTGAAATTGTGACTGGAAACAGGGTTGTACATAACATTATCCATATGGTTTTCTTTCAAATGGTTATCTTGGATGACAACTTGCGTCACGAGGGCTCACCAAGATGGACTGAGGATTGAGACAATGGGACACTTTGTCTCCCCATTTGTAAGTGATCGTGGTGGACATGAAAATGGTAGACTCAGTCTTTTTTACAGTCCAAAACGCAAATCACACATGTTTTCATTTATAAAAAAAAACGTAAGCATTGTTGTATATGGTTTGATAAAAAATATATCATTATTCTATTTTGAATTGAACTCATTTTTAGTAAAACGATATATATGCTTCATTGAGTTTTTAATGACATATAGGATTGTACTTTATATTGTAAAGTAGACTGAGTGTAATAGTGCCCTGGTGGACACACATTTTCTGCTATACGATGAAATACCTCTAGTGCGTATATCATTGTGTCCCACATCCTCGACTCAGGTTGCGTTTTGTAGCAAGATTGTAAAACTGATTTTCTGCAAACACTGGGTTTAAAACTGATTCTGCAGGAAGTTGCCTCCCCCCAGCTTTCTCCAATCGCAGTTTTTGGGCACTATTTTTCTAAAATCTGTTTGTAGGAAGTTACAATTGCAAAATTGTTTGATTGCACTATTACAGATCTAGTTTCCTGCAAAAGCAAAAGTTGTTCAATCATAGAACCAAACGCTGCCTCAGCCAAGCAGCATTTGGGTTCACAGTGACCCCACCTCTTATACACAGATGATTTGATGTATTCATGCATGCTTTCTCTCATCTAATGTGGTAACTTAATACATCATTATATGGTCCAACTTCAAAATATGGTTGATCTTGCAATGGCTTCCGATATAGAGGTGTTTCATATATTTAACTAATAACTGAACCTTCTCTTGATAGGATAGTAGATGTATCCCCTCGTTAGTAAAGAGGCCCAAGTTCGAGTCTTGCCGCCTGCTAATCCGACAGTTAATCTTGCAAAATTCATGTGAATTCTAAGATGCTTATCTAATTTTATATTTAAGATTTATGTTTATAATGGATGAATTATAGTTTCATAATTTTAAGGTGATTATATGTTTAATGGTTTTTCTAATATAAAATGATACAATTATTTAAAATTTGTGATGTGGTTGTACCAGTTGTACCCTTAAAAAAGGGCAGCGCCATATACGATGTGGTGGGGTCAATCGACCCATTCATATTTTTAAAAAAAACAAAACCTATTACTGTCACCCTTCAAACCATGACAACCCAACCCACCAGTGACCCCACCAACCCATCAGTTGACCGTGTCCGACCCAGTTTTTATACTTAAACCCCCCAAGTTACCCATGTTATAGTATTATCCTAATAAACATTAGATCTGAGCTATCATTCATCTCCTCTTTTTTATAATTGATGTTTTATTAATGTAAGTTGTTATATTTTCAAAAGAAAAATTTATGTTTTTAATAAATATATCATAAGAGTAGATTTTTTTAAATTTTTATAGAATTTATTTTTTAAATGACTCCATCTATAAAACATCATGGAACCGCCACTAACCCTCTCAAAAAAAAGTTTATACATTCGGATGCCAATAGAACCAATTTTTTTAGATAATCAGCCCCTTAATCTTACAAAATTCACTTATTCACGTGAATTCTAAGATGTTTAATTATCTAATTTTATATTTAATGTTTATGTTTATAATGGATAAATTTTAAATTCATAATTTAAAAGGGATGATATATTTAATTAATGCTTTTCCTAAAATGATACATTTAAATATGTGATATAGTTGTACCAGCTCAGCCCCACATGTACACTATGCTAGAGGCAGGTTACATGGATTTTAATGGGACAAATATGGATTAATTGCATGTGCTGAAACTGAGGGGGGAAGAGCATAACAATTTTGGATGGGGCAAATTATGAGTATGCTAACCTATCCCAATCCGAACTCATCCATTAACAATTTTATTTATTCACAATATCCCTGAGGGAGTGGTACCTTGTCGTTTTCAGTTCGCATTTAAAATCAAAGTATATAATTGAGCTGCATGATCTATAATATAATCAATTAATTAAAGACTATATTTTAGTTTGGTAAATGCATATATTTTGTTGTAAGGAATACATCGAAAAAAATCAAAACTACGAGCAACGAAGAAGTCCCATGTATTTATTCATCAACTCATCTCATTTTAAAGATTACAAACTAAGTGTTTCTCCTTTTTAAATAATAATATGAATTTTTTATCCTTGGGAGATAAAAATAATGTCTATCCAAGTTTATTGATAATAACCTAGATTTTATAAAATGAAATTTTTAGGAGTTTAATGTTTTTGTCTTTCTATTTTTTCACACATTTTCTCACCCTCCTTTAGGCTTGTAACCCATTTTTCATATAATAGTGCTTGGACCTTTATGGAAAATAGTTTTTTTGTCAAGAAATTAATTTCAAAGAAAAAACCAAATTTAATTCATAAATAAGTGATTAAAAAAAGCACATCCATTTCACTTTTATTACTATGCTGAATTATATATAATTAGGTAGTTAGCTTACTTTTTCGTGTCATTTATTTCTTTGTTTTTATACCAAAAAATGGACCCATAGTGTTGTAGTCATTCCACTAGTATAATGACACGCCAGTCTCCTATATATCAAAGGGCTTAATTATGCCAAATCATTTTGTTACAATTATAATTCTTATTCACATTTCATCATCAATTTATTCATTATCAAGCAAACAATAAAAATTTTATAATTATATTTTCAACGAGAATGATAAAAAAAATAAAAATGTTTTCTTCCATTGGTATAATTATATATATTAAAATAGTTATTTATCCCAAAATAACTTATATTGTTACTTAAACTGGGGTTATGTTTCTCATTATTTTTATTTTCAAATTGAATGATAATCTAATTTTATCTTGCAAAATCAAGGATAAATAGAATTATATAAACATGCAATCACTGTTTTTTAAATGAGTCTGGATCCAATCAAACATGGTTTTATTAGTATCATAAATATTGAACTGCACATCTTTTTTGAGGAAAAATAGGTATTCGACCTTAATTTCATTACTGAAAGAAAGGGGAACGTCCAATGTTACAGTGCAGTGATGACGCCTGGATTCGGGGAGCAGGGGAAAGGGGAACTGCACATCTTATAAATTAAATTGTTTAGATAGTGATACAGTATTTAACAATTATCTATGTAGTTTGATTCATAAAGTTGTGTTATTCAATATAGATATAGATGATACTCATGTCAGACAGTGCACCGATAGTGATGATACTGATTGAATAGAGCTCACAGCGATCTTGTACGGATCCAGTGGTTGACATTTTGAAATCAACAATGGACAGAATTTATGAGAAGTCCAGCAATCGATTAATTGCTTCTATTCATGACCAGTCTAATCTCACCAAACTATTAAAATGAACCACCTACAAAAATAACCCCACATACCTTTTAGGAAAAATATATATAATATACATTAGAAAATAAAGAAACGTTCAGCATTAGAATATTCAATTTAAAAATAAAATGTGAATGTGGTATATATTATTAGATTAGATACACATGTATTATACATATTGTTAATTTGAATGATTGAATCATGTGTGGAAGAAAAAAAATGAGCTCTCACAAAGTAACATATGTTATGCACGCATGACAATTATAATTTCATATTCAGTCATAAATACAAGAATAACTGCTACCTCTAATATCTTAAGATATCGTCCCAAATAATATATATATATATATATATATATATATATAGAGGAATGATACGGTGCGCGATGCGGGAACGTGCGCGAACGACCACGGGCCGTCGATCACGGGTCCATCGCGGGTCCATCGCATCGGACGGTCGGGTGCGACTCACATCGACCGTTGGATGCGATGGACCCGCGATCGGACGAACGACGTCGTTCCCGCACCGTGCGGGACGCCGCACGATATCACTCGACTATATATATATATATAATTTATATAGTCGAGTGATATCGTGCGGCGTCCCGCACGGTGCGGGAACGACGTCGTTCGTCCGATCGCGGGTCCATCGCATCCAACGGTCGATGTGAATCGCACCTGACCGTCCGATGCGATGGACCCGCGATGGACCCGTGATCGACGGCCCGTGATCGTTCGCGCACGTTCCCGCATCGCGCACCGTATCATTCCTCTATATATATATATATATAATACAAAAAAATCAACTATTTTTTAAAATTCTATGAAAAAAAATGTTTTCACAATTTTAAAAAGTAAAATGATATGACAACCCTTATATTATCTACTATTCAAACATCATCACACATATTTAATTGTTTAACACCTCAATTAAATCATATTAATAATTAACGCCTCGATAGATTTTGTTTAGTGACAAAAAAACAATAAAAAATAAAAAAACGAACCAACCAACCATATTAGGGAAAATCCCTAGGTGTTTAGCTCTAGTTTGGAAGCTATCATATGTTATTCATTGTAAATAGTTAGATAGCTATGTTAGTATAAATAATAACGTAGAAAATTGTCCTTTTTTTCATTACTTTCATTGAAAATTTTTTAAAAAATAAATTTTTTTTCTTGTTTGGTCACATTTAAATAAATTGAATATAAGTTTTGGAATATTTTGAAGTAAATGATAGACTAAAATAAGTTGTGGAATTGAAATAAGTGTGAATAAACTTTAACTTTTTTAAAACGATTACTTCAATTTTTATATTAGTTATACAAAGAGAATGTATACAAAGAGAATATGTAGGATATGTTCCGAGAGTGCATATGAAACTGGGGCCGTTTCATTGAGAAGGCGGAGGAGGTAACCTTCAGAGACGAGAGGATATATGTCACGGAGTAATTACAGGGAGTCGTCCCCTCTCGAGTTAGATGCTTCTTCTAACCCCAAGGTCGAAGGTGTTTTTATTTTTTCATTCCAATACATTCTATTTTCCCTCTTTTTGGAGTTTGTAATTCGAAATCATAAATGAAATCGGATAACAAATATTTACATTTCTTTCAAAAAACAAAAAATCTTTTATATTAGTTGTCTGTGTTAGGAAAAATGCACAGGAATGCTAAACTTATTTTGTTTGTTCTTGATTAGGCCTGTCAACGGGTCGGGTCCAGACCCGGACCCGATTACACGTGTAATATACTCGACCCGATTTGGACCCGACCCGGTGGACCCGAACATACAAACGGGTCGGGTCCGGGTCTACCCCGCCCCAACCCGTTGGACCCGAGACCCGACCGTTTTATTAATATACACTCATATATTACAAGAATATTTGTATTAGTTGACCCATAATTTTATTTCTTATTTATCAAGTTACAAGTATAATTGTTTATTGTTTACTTTGTGACACAAATAACTATGAGTTATCCCTTTTAATTCATTGTTATATTGTTTAGACTTATGTTTACTTTTGTTAAGACCGTGTCACTTTTAAAGGTCAAATATCGCGTTTTATTTATTTTAATAGTTCGGGCATTCAGTTTCAAAATCAAACTGCATATTTGTGGTTCTGATGTTCACTTGGGCTTAAATGGAAGTTTTGTAGCATTTTGAGGTCTTTTAGAAATTATGCAGTTTCGATTGATATTTGGATTTAATTTTGTTAATGCCCAAGATGAAGTAGTAAAAATCTGGTTTTATCATGAGATGTTCAGTGTTAAGTTAGCTTTCATACAAAAGTGGAATTAGATCAACTGGATTCATGTATCAAAAGTTATGGGTGTTTTTCCAATTATACCCTGGGGATATGAAATCCAGGCAGCAGCCCTGTATGATGTTCATCCTAGATTTCGGAATATCTGGAGAGGTTATTTGATCTGGATGTAAACATGAAAGTTGTAGATAATCTTCTTATCTTTCCAATGCCATTGGAATCGTGCAATTCGGAGCTGTATCGAGGAAGTTATGGCCGTTTAAGTGAAGGCTGCGCAGAGTTTTAACTCCGAGGACAGCTCGGTCTTTACTTCTCTTTTGCCTATTTAACCACCCCCATGTGCACGACCTTGGCATAATTTTTCCCCCTTTTTGGATCTGGTCCAGCCCTTGGTGTTGTGTGTGTTGGGTGGTGGAAGGAGAAGGAGATGGAGCAAGAAGAGGAAGTGTTAGAAGTGAAGGAATCAAGGTTTGTGTGTGTATGTTATGTTGTTGTTTCTCATCTCCTCCTCTCCCTCAAGCTCCCTCACATGGTTCAGCCCTTTGTATGTGTTCAGCCCCCCACATGTTTGATGAAATGCCAAAGAAAAGGTGTGCTTGGATTGGGTGCATGTAAAGGGAGATCAAGCAAGGTTTGTGTGTTTGAGCTTGGCTTCCCTCTTCTCCACCCTCTCAAGGTATTCCCTTCCCTCTTTGTGAGTGTGTTGTGCTAATGTGTGTATGTGATGGCTGATTTGGTGGTGGTTGTGGCTGTGCTATGTGGCATGTGTGATGGTGGTTGTTTGTGGTGATGGTGGTGGAACTCCTTATGTGCACCATCTCCTCTTCTTCCCAAGGTATATTCACTTCCCCTTTGTGCCTTGTATGTGTTTGTGTTTATGCTTGTATGAGTGTGTATTATTGAATTTTGGTGCTGTTGGAAGAGTGTAATGTGTAATTGCTACTGCACATGAGATGGTTGCATTAATGCATGAATGGGGTGGTTTTATGTTGTAAGGCAGATTTTCTGTCTCTTTAAGATCCTTGTGTTTGAGGTATTTGGAGGCATATTTTGAGGCTTGTGTCTTCATTTCATATGATCATCTATGTGTCTAGATGCTATATATCAAATTTGGTGTCATTTGGTTACCTGTATTGAAAGATATAGCCTAATGTTCATGGTCTGTCCGGATTCGCGCAGAAATTAACCAGTTTCGGAAAATAATTTATTTCGGGCATTTAGGGATCTTATCAAGTTATTATGTCTTCATGGAATATGATCCTAACATATCATAGAATGTGTGTGATTTATTTCAGTATTTTTGGATGTGTATTTTGTGCTGTGGAGACTAATGTTTGGGGCTGGTTGTAGTAGATGGTCTAATCTTGTATAAATATGTGTCAAAGAGTTATTATGCATGGTGTGGGCAATACCAGGAGTTGATGTCTTCATGAAAAGGCTTGTATATGTGTCGAGATGATTTATATTTAATGGAGCATCATTGGTTGTTCTTGCAGATCTCGTAGACCGGACGCGAGGCGATCCAAGTACTAGTGAGTGGTTCGATCCACCCCTTTTGGGAAGCGCTCGATGCATGTAGTCATGCATCGCGTATCCCTGGGGCCTTATAACTATATTCAATCTTTATTTCTAAAAGAGTATTGCTATACTAAATCGATATTGTGCTAGTTAACCTGTATATTTAGTTTATATGTGATATTATCTCGATGCGTAGTCATACTTAGCACTATTGATCACTAATTGATTCGTATGCTTCATTTATTACTGTCTTGTGGAATGCAGGCTAGTCTATGACTTGTGTTGTTTGACTTCCATTCTATTCATTAGTTCTATGTGAGAGGTTTGGAAGCCTAGAGTGAACTGTATTTTTGCTTGTATATTCAATTAATTGAACTCGTATATGTGTATATGTGAATGCACATGGTTTAATCACAGGTTATTTGGACATGTGGTCCATATATCTCTTTTATGACAGAATTCTTCTTGTTGGATTGTATAAAGTGTGCATATATGTGTATATATATGGTTTAATCACAGGTTATTTGGACATGTGGTCCATATACCTCTTTTATGATAGAGTTTCTCTTGTAATAATTGTGTGTGTGTTTAATTAGTCAGGCATAACTGTGATAGACATATGTGCGATCCATGGTTAGGATCATATTTTATTTTACTATGCAAATGTAGCAGGTTATCTACCCTGCATCCATGCGATGCTCTCATATAAGAATTCAGAAGAATTCATTTATTGTATTCGTTAACCGATATCTATGATAGTATGTTTGGTCTATCTGTAATAGGCGTGTGGATGACCCATCTTTAGGGTCTTGCCATCGTATTGTTAAGTGCGAGAACTTAACTGTTTTTCCTCACGTCCGAGTGATGCATCTGTATAGCAATTCAAGAGAATTCATTAGCATTGTTATTTGCTAGATGATTATAGTTGATCCTTGAGGATCGTATTGTGAGCATGGAATGCTTCTCCCTTACCTCGTATCCGCGTTGAAGCTACCCGGCGTTGGAGCTATCCTGGATTCTGCTCCTACATCATAGGAGGCCCAATGTGTATTTCGATACCCTTGTGGCTTCGTACCTATCTTGGAAGGCCGTCAGGAAGAGGGCTACCCGGGAGAGGGCTACCGGAAGGTTAAGGGAGTTAGCGAGTTGATTTCCTTTCTAATAGTCCCATGTCACCCTAGGGGTGAGGATGGGGACGAGGTTGGAGTGCTTCCTCCCGCATCGTCGTGCGTCGAAGTTTCCGAGCGTTGAATGCTTCTCCCCTACCTCGTATCCGCGTTGAAGCTACCCGGTGTTGAAGCTATCCTGGACTATGCCTCCACATCGTAGGATGCCCAAGGTATATTTTAACACTGTTTTGGCATCGGACCTACCATGGATGGTTGCTAGGAAGAGGGCTACCCGGGAGAGGGCTACCGGAAGGTTAAAGGAGTTAGCGAGTTGGCTTCTGATTTCAATAGTCCCATTTCACCCCCTAGAGGTGAGGGTTAGGGTAAGTTTGGGTCACGTTGTCGCGTGACATTTATATTGGGAATGCCCAAAGTATAATACATCTGCTGAATGGTGTGAGGCATTGCGATTAGACTTAAGGTACTATGTTATCTAATAATGATATGCATTATGGTTAACCGTTTGGTTCCTCTCCAAGAGTTCTAAGAGATTCCCCCCTACGGGTCGAGGGTTAGGGTGAGGTGAGATCGCGCCTTCACGTGACATTTATATATGTTGAGTTTCATCCCATATTCCTTTTTCTTAGAAAGAAAAACAAAGATGATGAACTAATATCATATGATTATTATAGAGCTTGGATCCTTGCCACTCACTGAGCTTGTAGCTCACCCCTCGTGTGTTATTTTTTTCACCAGGGATTGGGTTGGCGTGGAGCTAGAGCATCTATCTGGCGTGGTTCGTGCGTGGAGTGTCCCATCTTTCAGTTGGCGAGTGCGAGGCTGTCAGCAATCCTATTTTCTTGTATATGTATTAGTAATCGTGCGTGTTGCACATATGGCTGTATTGGACTAGACTTGGACTCTCACAGGACAGTGTTTGTGTATTCAGGTCTGTAATAATGTTTTTGATTTACAGACTTATTTATATTTTATACTTCCGCATTTTTTTTTATTGGCTATCGCTTCCATGTAGCCTTGTTACCTTATTCGATCCTTGTCAGTTTTTGTGTGATTGGTATGTTTCCGGGGCGTAACAACTTTGAATGTTGCTTAGTAATTCATTCACTTCTTTTGAATTGTACAAAAATATGTTCAAACACAGTATTAGGATATCAGTTTAGAAAGTTCAATAATAATTAATGTTTTGTTACAAATTTTTCTTAATAGAATGATAAGACAAACAAATTCATGAGTTGATTTTTTTTTGTTTTTATTAACTTTCTTTGGATCGGGTCTGGACCCGACCCGACCCGAGACCTGACGGGTCCGGGTCTGGGTCCACATGTTCAGGACCCACCGGGTCCTGGGTTGGACCCGGACCCGCCGGATCTTGTCACGGGTCGGGTGCGGTCCACCCTGACCCGACCTGGACCCGACCCATTGACACAGGCCTATTCTTGATGGACTGGGTATTCACTATTTAGTTGGGATCAAAACCTGATGCAAATAGACAGAAGATTATTTATTTAAAAGGGAAATATTCATATAACCCCCTATAAACTGCTCAAAATCCATATAACTCCCTGAATTTTCTTGAAGTCCATATAACCCCGTCAAAGCACCCATGTAAAATTCCTTGAGTTTAATTTTCATTGACATATGAGAACTATTCTACGAATATTTTATTTGGTTAGCCCTGGTTGTAATCCTAATATATCAAAACACCCTACAATGTGTTCAAAATACAGAAAATCATCTGTAAATGATAATTTATCTCTTTGAGTAATTAGGTTTTATAATCTATTCAGATGGATAAAATCATCATTAATTTACAGATGGTTTTTCGCATTTTTAACACAATGTAAGGGGATTTTGGTGTGATGTTTTTTCAAAGAGGGTTAACCAAATTAAATATTTACATAATATTCCTCATCTGTCACAAGTTTAACTCATGGGTTTTTTTAGATTTATATAGATATTTTCAAGAGGTTATATGGATTTTATGAAAAGTCAGAGGGTTATATGGATTTCAAACAGTTTACAGGAGTTATTTGGATTTTCATTATTTAAAATCATCTGTATTTACATCAAAACCTTGTAATAAATTAGGAATTTTGATTTAGTGACAGCAGCGTCTTTGGAAAACAGAATAACTATTCAAATTTTTTTTTTATATACAAAGGTTCTGTATCTAGAGCATACATTCATCAAGGCTACTAAAACCTGAATAACTAGCCCAAAGGGTTAGTAGCTTTGGGCATGACAGTTCATAAACACCAGGGCCACTAACCCTGAATAACTAGCACAAAAGCCTTGCAACAGCTTGGGAATGAGAGCCTCTAAACACCAGTCCAGAGAGGGACTTAACGTTTTTCTTTTTTCTTGCGGCACTACCACAGGAAAACAATACAGAACATATATAGTGAATGATAATCCTCTAATCCTCCACAGGCCATATCACTTTAGACATACTAGAGTATACCTGAGAATAGGCATGTCAATCGGACGGATACGGATCGGATAGGCCCATATCCGTATCCGTATCCGAATTGAATATCCAAAAAAATATCCGTATCCGAAATCCGACGGATATTCCAAAATACATATCCGTATCCGATCCGAAAATCCGGACATGGATTCAGATAATATCCAAAATATCCGAGCCAGAAATTTTTAAAATTTTTTTATAAAATCTTAAGTTCTAACATGATTAAATAAGTATTCATCAAAGACATAAAAACACAAATCCTAATATAGTTAAACAAGTATCCAACATGGTTAAATAGGTTTGTGTTTTGTCTTAGATCATGAGCCATTTGATTTTCATCTAAGGGTTTAAACTAATTCTAATATATATAAATAAAATAACAGTTCAGATACGGATATTATTCAGATCCGATCCAAAAAATTTTAGATACGAATAATTTGGTTTGGTTACAGATAATTGACAGGCTTACCTGAGAATGGCTAGTCCGGGAGATCCATTTTGGATATTTGTTGGAAAAGGCTACATTTCAGTCTCTCCCTCATCTGGGTAAATGATAGATGGATGGGATAACAGTTGTGATTTACCTAGTACATATACCTATTTATTTTATAATCTATTAACATATTTGTAATTCATATTGCAAAGCTTCAAATCCCATTAAAAATTAGAGAATTAAATCACCACTCATAGAGTCAAATGTAAGCCTTAAATCCATGCAAAGCTGTTTAAACTTAAAAATATTTGTTTAGATTAGATAATAAGATGATCCACATAAAAACCTTATTTCTAGAGAAAATAAAACAAACAAGTCCTCCACCAAAAACAAAACCACCTGAGACAAGACAAAGCAAATCTTTAATGAATTGTCTCAATAATTTACTCGATGATTAATTCACGTTTAATTAAAATCAGAGAGTTAGATATTATATTCCTCCTGGAAATTAAAACAGAAATCAAATGTTTGCAGGAAAATTCCAATGAATAATGTGGAATTGAAGTCTATAAAACAAGTCAAAACATATTCATCAATATACAAGCAACCGAATGCAATTGCAAGCCAGAAGAAATTAGGGTGCCTCTATTTGCACCCCTCATATTGGGGTGCACACCCTTATTTTTACACACCCATCAAAAATCACTAACATTTTTTAAACACCCCCATATATAAATGGGAATTTGATTTTCATTGCACACCAACCATTTCAAATGCAACCCCTCTTGAAATGGCAAAAATCCTAAACCTCTACCACCCCTCTCACCTCTCTTGCCGTGGACACCCCTCACCGTCCGCTCTCTTGCTCGTCGTCATCAGCCTCCGCGGACGATCCAGCCCAACAGTCCGTGCTCTCTCCCTTTGTCATCATATCTTTTGCACCTCTTTTGATCTTTCTTGTTTTTCCATTAGATATTGATAAGTATGGATTGATTTATGGATTGATTTCATATAAACAAATTTGTGAGTCGTGTATGGATTGATATGTATAGATTGATTTGTGAGTTGTGTGTTTAACATTTCATGGTTTTTCACAGCGGTTTATGGGCTTAATTGTTGTTTAGAGTTAGATTCATATTAAGGAGTATGTTTAATGTATTATGTTTCTATGTTTGATATATATGGGTTATTTTTGTATTTGAACCACCCAAAAAATTGAAGAATAGGTTACAGCTGCTAGTAATGACACTGCAAATGTCGAGATATAAAAATTTGTTGACACTTCTGTTGTCGACGGTCCAAAAAATTAAATGAATATTTAGACAATCTCAACGACATTGAAACTGTCGATATAATATTATTATGTCGACAGTTATTATGTCGATACGCCCAGAAAAATGTTTGAAGGTAATAGTTGATGCGTCGACCAATCTTGTGTCGATGTATTCTATTCCACAAGACATCGCTTGTATCGACGAAAGTAATGAACTTTCGATTTCACTAACTATCCATTTCGACACTAGAACAGTCAAATAAGAAACATTCGCTCGACACTTCAAATGTTGATGTATGTTAAAATGTGTGGAATTATTTGTTTTTAAGATATAGATGTTATTTATTTGGTTTTCGAAATGTGATTTGCGTTCTTTTATTTTAATACCAAATATCGAATGATTTTGAAACTAAATTTTTTAAATCATAAATGGATTTGAAATAAAAAAATGTTTTAGAAGTTTCTGTTATTTGTATTTACAGGTTTATTTTTTTTAATATAATGCTTATGAAAATTTGTGATGTGACCCATTTGATATAGTTCATAGGTTCCAGCCTTTCCTAAAACTTGCTCAGTTTTGTTATATTTAACATGATTTCCATATGGTTAGTGAGAATGATCTATTCATCCAATAAGTATGTGAGATTCATGGTGTGTGTTTTAATTCTTGATTCATTGTAGAAATTCACAAGGATTGCAAAAAAACAATGTGAAAATGATAAGAGAATTACTTTATTCTTTGTGCCCAGAACTGGTGATGACCTCTTCACTTGTTAAATTTACATTTTACTTGTTATTTCAAAAGCTCGACTGTATTGTGTATTTTTCTTATTGACTTGGAACATATGATCTACTTTTACATAGGTTGGTTTTGATCCGTATTGCACCATGCGTGATCGCTCTCCATTGCCAGAATATGCATTCTTCAAAGGATGCTTGGTTGGAAGTCGGGTTTATGAGCCATACATGCCAAACCGAGTCATTCGACAACTTGGGCACATCCAAACAATCCCATGACAGTCAGGTTATTGCATCAATGGTTTTCTATTAGGCATTTTTTGTAACCTATGGTGAAACAGTAAGATTTTAAAAGCAAGACCGTTTGGCACTTTGTTGTTACAATGTGTATATGTTATTTTTATGGTTGAATTTTATCATATTTGTTTTTTCAGGTTTTAATGTCTCAATGTGTGAATGTTTGAATTAATACTTCAAAGTGACTTGTTTAGGTTCTATATTCAGCTCTACAAGTTAATGGTTGACTGAATTTTTCTGTTAATTAATTTGTTACTATAGACAGTAATATTGTCGATATACATGGGTTGTGGTGGATATTTGGTGATTGAATAGATTGCCTCCCTTTGATTTTATTCTTCTTAACACACTTAAGATGCTATGAGTTCAGTTCCGTGATCACCGTGACACACGACTTGTCGACTTAAGTTTCAAATATCGACACTGATAATGTTATTGTGGATCCAAATGCTACGGGTTCAGGTTTCTGAAGCTCGCGACACAAGAATTGTCGGCATAAACATCAAATATCGACGCTGATACTATTATGGTTGATGGAGATACTACGGGTTCACGTTTCTGAACCCGCAACACTAGTATTGTTGAGTTAAATGTCAAATGTCTACACTGATAGTGTCGCTAAGGATTCAGATGCTATGGGTTCAGGTTTCTAGACCCCGCGACACCCCCATTGTCGACCCAAACGCCAATTATCGACATTACGGGTGTCGCAAAGGATCCAGATGTTACGGGCCAAGTAATCTGAACCTCGCGACACAAGCCTTGTCGCCAAGAATGTCAAGACCGACACTCATAGTGTCGCAAAGGATCCGATTATATGGGTGTGCACAGATCCGATTATAAACGGATCTTTTATGCATTACCCGTTTATGAGGGGTGTGCACCCAATTCGAGAGGTGCAATTAGAGACACCCAAGAAATTACTAGAATGCCAGCCCTGTAACAGCACAACCTACAAGATAGAAGAAAGAAAGAAAGGACAATGTGGAAAAATATATTTGTGAAAAGATTTTAATTTACTGACATAAAAGGATGCAGTAGTACAATCCTACAGAACAGGCCATGTTCAGGTAAGATTGTGGCCATGTTCAGATAAGATTGGGGGGGGGAGTCAAGAGTCTTAGAGATAAAGTGAAACAAATCACAACAGGGAGACTCAGAGAGATCTTACTTGAGAGAGATCCAAAGCGGCAGAGACGACGTTCCAACATGGGACATTCAAAGTTCTCTCGACGACGATGCCCTCTTCTCAGTCTTTGGGAAGGGAGCAGACACTTACGTTCTGTCCGGAGCTAGAGGGTGTGGCTGAGGAGTGGACAGATGGGGCTGTGGCTCTGGAGGAGCATTCGGGGAAGGGAAGGAGGTGGTTGAGGAGAGGGAGGTTCCATCTTCTGTTAACCCGCGTGAGAGGACTCAGGCTGTTCCCTTACCCAAGGGGAAGGGAATACGGGACGAGGCCCTAATGTCAAAGGGGCCACTGGAGGCGGAAGAGGGAGGGTGGCAGGTGGTGCGAAGCCGCACGAGGCGAAGCAGGTTGGTGGCTGAATCCTCCAAATCTGGGGCCAAGAGAGCTAAGGGCAGCAAATTCCTACTAGGGGACTCATCTCCCAGGAATGTGTTTTGCTTTCGCTGTCTTGGGAGGGGTCACTACGCAAGTGATTGTAGAGACCCTCCTAGGTGCTGGTCTTGTAACAAGCTGGGTTACCGCAGTTATGGCTGTAAGGCCATACCAAGGCCATACCAAGGGGCTCTTCAGGTGATCTTCATAGGGCTGTCGTGAGAGTCAATCAAACCCTCTAAACCCCTTGTCGAGTGGATGTTGAATGGATGCCAGAAATTCTGGACAGGCTTCGAAATCTGAGCAAAAGTGTGGTGGCCTCCTGGGAGGGTCACTCTAATCTGAAGGGGGAGGCTCTTTTGGCTCACCTGAAACTAAGATGGAAGGGGATCCCTTTCAGGGCGGTTTGGAGATGTGGCCAGTGCAATTTTTTTCGTCCGTCTTCCAACATGAGCAGCCCAGGAGCTTATCTTGTCAGAAAGGAAGATTGCGGTGAAAGGTGGAATCATCACCTTCTTAGAAAGTGATTTATCTGATATGGGTGTTGATGGAAGTAAACAGCAATTTCTACTTCATGGCATCCCGGTCGTCTGGAGAACTGAATGGGTCCTCCGAAAGATAGTTGAACCCTTCGGATATCTGCTGAATTTCACTGAAATCTCGAGTGCGAAGAAATCCTGCCGCCGGCTAAAGTGACTATATGGGTTATGAAGGAGGTGACTCCCCCGTCAATCATGACGGTCTGTCTAGGGGGAGTGAAAGCAAAGGTCCTGGTGGAGGTGCTAACCCCCTCTAGGACCAGATCTTTTGCAGATACTGTGAAGCTTCTTCCTAAAGTTTGGGTGCAGGTCGGAGGTGCCCTGGGAGAGAGTGGTGTCGGCCATTCCGAGGGGGTATCGGAGGGTTCCATTGCCGGAGTAGTAAACGAAGAAGAGGGTGCCGGCCGTTGTATGGAGGTGTCTATTACACCGGTGGGGACATTAGTGGCTCCCTCGGGACCTTCCCAAGGATGTCAGTCAATCACTCCTACTGGCGGTTCCGTACCAACAGTTGGCGACCTTTCGTGGGTCGTGTCACTGGCTCAAGTCTGAAACAGAGGTTTGTGTGTTCCTCGGCTTCTGGTAGTGGCAAGTGGGGAAGTCTCTGAGGAAGGTCAGGTAACTTTCTGGTCCGCTGGCTTCAGAGGGAGGCCCTGTCGTACAGAGAAGCAAAGGTGGAAGGGACGTGGCAATATCTTTCAAAAGACAAGTGGTAAGTTTATTCAAATCACGTGTTAAAGGTTTTGACGGTCGAAATTCGGGGCAAATGACTAGGCCAAGGCCCATTGGACCCATTTCTAGTGGGCCGAATCAAGCCCATTCAGCAAGAATAGGCTTCGAGGGAAGTTCAGCTGTAAACGGGCACCCGGATATCCACTGTCCTGCACAAGTGGCGAACATGGAGGGGGCAGTGGCCATGCAAAAGATTATGTTAAAATCAATCATCGTTAGGCAGGAGAACCTATTGCATGTTTCTGCTCCCTCTAAGTCAATTCCCCAGACATCAGAAGATGCTTCTTTCTCCGGGTGTTCCCCTATTGGGGAGGCCTCTCTTCCCATGGGAGAATCCTTTGTTCTGCAGACAGAAGTTACGCGGGAGGTGGAGGTCTTTCACCCGATTCTCGAGTCTTGCCTTCAGCCGGTTCATGAAGTTTCCGCGCTCGTGGCTAATCCAGTATCTAAAGCACGAAATGTCAGCATTGTCCCTGGACAGAGGCTGTGGAACCGGGTGAATATGAATTTCTGGGTTCACCGGGGTGCAATAAGGCAGCTCAAATCGGAGTTCTTCTCAAGGATTCTAGAGAAAGGTTTCAGCTAAAGTCTTTCCTACAAAAGTCCAGGGAGGCCTCCTGCGACCCTCGTAGCACCCCCCGGGGGGACCGTAACTAACGGTGGATGTTTCATTGGTGTTCGTCTCCCTATGGTTACTACTGTTTTGTTATGTACAAATTTCTTTGTTGGAATATTCGGGGTCTTAATGACCGGGGGAAAAGGCGGCCGTTAGGGAAGTGGTTATGGCTCAGGGTGTCTAGTTGGTGTGTCTTCAGGAGACTAAGATGGAAGCCTTTACGTCCTCTGACCTTAGACTGATTGGCGATAATCGGTTATCCACTTTCGAAGCCAAAGCGTCCCAAGGCGCTTCACGGGGTATTTTGTTGGCCTGGAATGAGTCAAGATGGAAAAAGATTGAAGTAAAAGTGCTCAACTTCTCCATTTCTATACTGATGGAAGATTCTAAAACTCACTGGAGGTGGGTCTGGACGGGTGTTTAAGGTCCTAATGCGGATGAACAGAGAGAGAAGGTGTGGCAGGAACTCAGCAGCATCAAGTCAGCATGGAATCACCTGTGGTGTCTCATGGGGGATTTCAACGTCACACGTTTTACCGAAGATCGCAACAGAGAAGGGGTGATCACTGGTCATATGGCCCAGTTTTTTTAATGGGTTGCGGAAGAAGGGCTCTCCGATGTTCCCCTGTCAAACCAGTGTTTTAACTTCATGCACTCTTCTAGATCGGGTTTTCCTGGATATTCATTGGGAAGACAGGTTTCCTTCTTGTCACCTCAGAGTTCAAAAATTGGTGGTTACAATGTGACAACTTTCGCGAATTGGTGGCGAGAACTGGACCATTCTAGTCCCTACTCTGTCCAGGGCGCACAAAGTCGCTTTTAAATTGAAGCGTCTTAAATTATTTCTCAAGCAATGGAACTTGGTGCAAAGAAGAGACATAAGACAGTGAAAGGCTGGTATTGAGGCAGAGGTAGACTTGTTGGACAGACAAGAAGAGGTTGCTTCCCTCTCTGGGGCTGAAAGAGAGTGCCGTATTGCCTTAAAGGGTGAATGGATGTCAATTCTTCAAATGGAAGAAACCGAATGGAGACAGCGGTCGCGGGAATTATGGTTAAAAGAAGGTGACAACAATACTAAATTTGTCCATAAAGTGGCCAGTCAAAGGAGGAGATCTAACCACATTGGCGCCATTCGTGTTGACGGTTCACCTGTGGTGGACCCTCACATAATTGAGCAGACTTTTGTGGACTATTTCACCCGGGCATTCAGAAAACCCAGACACTGGCAACCAGAATGGAGAGACGAGGACCTTGGACGCGTTCCAGACCACTTGTGGCCTTCTCTCGAGGCACCATTTTCATTGAGGAAGTGAAAAAAGCTGTATTCGGGGCCGAGGCAGATAAGGCCCCAAGGCTGATGGTTTTAACCTTCGCTTTTTTCAGGAATTTTGGCAGGTGACAAATGAAGACATTATGGACATGTTCACAGAGTTTCAAAATGGTCTGCAGGGAATTGGCGCTCTCAATGCTACATTCTTAGCTTTAATCCCAAGCGAGCTGGAGCGATCGATCTGGAGGATTATAGACCGATTAGTTTAGTCAATGGCACTTATAAAATGATCGCAAAAGTGCTTGCAAATAGGCTGAAGCTGGCGATCAAGTCTATGGTGGACGACAACCAATCGGCGTTCATCCCTGGGAGACTCCTCCAAGATGGATTCATGGCTATCCAAGAATGCATCTTTGCAGTTCATAAAGACAAACGTCAAGGCATTCTTATTAAACTTGATTTTGCTCGAGCCTACGACAACGTTCAATGGGACTTTCTTCTTCATCTACTTGAATGCCACGGCTTTGAACCCGACTTTCGATGAATGATCAAGGAGTGAATCTCAACAGCTGAAGAATCCGTGCTAGTGAATGGAAAACCATGCGGTTTCTTCCACCAGAACAAGGGTCTAAGACAAGAAGACCCCTTGTCTCCCCTGCTGTTCACGGTGATAGTTAATGCACTCAGTCGTATGATGCGTATGGCAGAAGAAGCAGGCTGGGTTAAGGGCTTGAGTATCTGTCAGAATGGACCCTCGCTCACACATGTTCAATACGCCGACGACACGGTGATCCTTTGCAAGGCGGATGCTACTTCAATCTGCGGGGTCAAATTCGTTTGTAAGTATTTCGAGCTACTGTCTGGCCTACGCATTAACTTCCACAAGAGTGCCATGTTAGGCATTAATTGCAGTAATCGGGAACTAGCTGATCTGGCCCAAATCATGGGGTGTCAAGTAGACAGCTTTCCGGCGCGATATCTTGGGCTTCCTCTACATCTGGGGACACTGAAATCTGAGGCATGGACCCCCCTAATTCAACGCCTCGAAAGGAGACTTGAAGTATGGCTGTGCAAAGTACCGAGCTTCGGAGCTCGAATCACTCTCATCCAAGCAGTCCTATCAAATCTCCCCACCTTTTTCCTTTCCATATTCAAAATTCCAAAAGGCGTGCTCCAAAGACTGGAGGGAATTAGGCATCGTTTTCTTTGGAACGGAGTCGGAGAGGAGCGCCACAAAGTACACCTAGTCAAGTGGGACTGGATCTGTTTCAACAGAAAGGAAGGTGGAGCAGGCATACTGAACCTTCATGACATGAACATGGCTCTACTCCATAAGTGGAAGTGGAGATGGGTGCATGATCGGTCGTTGATGTGGTGTCGCATCGTGGAGGTGAGATACAGAGTTGGAGGTACCCAGGGGTCACGCTTTCCCCGACCGACTCAGAGGGTCTCCAGAATATGGCGTGACATTCTCTCTGGAACATCCCAATTTTCAGATGCCATCAAATGGAAGGTGAGAGCCGGCAGGACAGTTTTATTCTGGTTTATTCTAGCGTGACAACTGGATCGGTGACGGCCCGTTGAACCTGCGATTCCAACGAATTTCAGTGCTGTCCGTTGCACCTTTTGGGCGGGTCTGCCATTTTTGGTCACGACAAGACCAAGTCGGGTCCTGGACGATCTGCCCTTCTCGCGTACTATCCATGGAAGAAGAGGAGCTCTTCTCTACCTTACTGTTGGAACTTTCCTTTGTTGACCTCCAAGAAAATATCCCTGACGAAGCAATCTGGATGCCGCAGCCCCGACATGGCTTCTCGGTCCGCAGTTGCTATAGTTGGATCAGAAGAGACCACCCACATTTGCTTCAAACTGCCCTGAAATGGCGGGAAATTTGGGGACCTAAAATCCCTTTAAAGGTCAAAGCCTTCGTCTGGCTGATGTTTCAAGGCAGATTCCTCACTAAAACTTATAGAGCTAAGTGGTCACGGTAGTGTAGATACCCCAATTTTGACCGTCCAGAAAGACAGAAATACTTCAAGTAACACACGGAAATATCCCACAATTGGACATCCAATAGAGAACCAAAGGTTCGGTAAACCAGAAACCCTAACCCTAGCCTAGACCTAAACCTAAACCGGAAACCCTAACCCTAGCCTTGACATAAACCTAAAACTAGAAACCCTAACCCTAGCCTTGACCTAAACCGGAAACCCTAAACCTTGACCTAGCCCTAAACCCTAACCCTAGCCTTGGCCCTAAACCATAAACCTAAACCAAAACCTAAACCCTAACCCTAAGCCAAAACCTAAAACCCTAGCCCAAACCCTAAACCAAACCCTAGCCCGGACCTAAACCTAAACCTATCCTAAAAACCAAAACCCTAAAAACCTAAGTCCCTGGAAAGGGGCGGCTAGCCCTAACTAGCCGCCCCTCACTGGGCGGCTAGTTTACACTAGTCGCCCCCCTAACCGCCCCCTGGCCGACTTTGGACCAGTCCCCTGGATGGGACATAAAGCAATATTAAATGCTGATCATTGCGGCGGGTCATGACCTTTAGCCGCCCTCTCTTGGCCGGATCAAACCAAGTAGCCGACCCAAGCCACCGCTTGTCAGAGATGAGACGTTTGGCAGGTCATGATAGGGGCGGCTACCAGGAAGTAGCCGCCCTTCACCTGGTCTCTGACAGAAGAACCAGAGAATTAATGAGAGGTCCAATCGAAGCCACCCACTCCATTACCCCCTGGATTTTCCCATGCCTCTCTTTTACTATAAATAGAGGAGGTCCCAAGCCTAAATCCAACATCCACAACATCAACAAAACCCACAAAAACACCACCATCCCCACTTGTTTAAACCCTTTCCCCACTAGAAATCCCAAGAGAGAGAGAGAGAGAGAGCCCCTTTTGTGAGAGAAACACCCATTCCCTACATAAAATACCCTCTCATCCCACCCTCTATAAACCCAGGCTAAACCTAGCTTAGCCTCTGCCCAAGACCCCACCTTTTTCCTACCAAACCCCTGCCCAAATTCCCCCAGACCCTGGACAGCTAACCCTACCTAGCCGCCCCAATCCAGACGGCTCAAACCCACTAGCCGCCCCACACTCACACCCCATCCGCACTCCCTTTGTCCCAAGACTCCTTTAGTCAAGCCCCGGAAGCAGAATAAGATTACCTGTTTTTCACCTCTGTGTACGGTATATCCGTGTCTCAGAGCGGAGATCCCACAAACTCCCCACGTAGGCGATCAAATCCGACCCAAACCCTTTCCTGTTTTTAGAAAAAGCAGGTGGCAATCACAAAACCCCCTTGAATCCTCTTGAGCCGCTGTCGGGCGCCTCAACCAGGAACGACACCCTCACCCCTTCCAAGAAGACGATCCGACCGAGCCCGCCAGGGCACGCATCCGATCCGAATCCCCGAAGAACCCCCACACACGCGGATTTTTCAACACCGACAGGTAGCAGGACATTCTATGCCCCATGTGCGAGTCTGCCGGTGAGACTACGGAGCATCTCTTCGTGAAATGTCATGTTGCTTTGCGTATCTGGGCCCTTCTTCAGACTGCGACGAACTTCGATTTGCAGACCCAGTCACTGTAGGGGCTCTGGGAGGCTGGTAAAAGGTTGAAATCCTCAGGGGACGGAAGTCCTAGAGCGAAGGTCTCTCAATCTTTGATCCCAGCGGTACTGTGGGCAATCTGGTTAGCTCGAAATAATCAGGTTTTCCGCAACACTAGAGTGTACCACGAGAATGTTTGGTAATCTGCAGTCTTCTTTATCAAAGCCTGGGGGAGGGCATGCATTGGCGTGAAGATCATATTCATCAGGGGAAAGCTCGAGTTCTCTGATGGCTAGCCTTAAACAGTTTTTGGGTGCGGATGTGGCAGAAATCTTTTTTGCTCTTTTTACATAGACTTCTACTTGTATAGTCTTGATGGTTGGGTTGCCCCTCACCTATAAGACTTTATCTTTGTATTGAGCTCTTGCTTTTATTGAAAAGGCTCTTGCCTACCGTATTAAAAAAAACATGAAATGTCACATTTAGATGCACATCTATGCATCTTTTGAAAGACATAATATTATAATAAGACTTTTTCTTGGGATCTGCCAAAATCAACATTATAAATCATCAAGAGACACGGTAAGACATGAAGAGCTTTCTAACAATATCATAAGAGGGTTGCTAGGATCTTTTGTAGAAAGTATAAAGAATTATATAGATGAACCTTTTATAGAAAGTATAAATAATTGTATAGATGAAGTGGCTACTTCAATAGTCTCTCAAAAAAAAAAGGCGAGACACGGTAAGACATGAAATAGCATGATGAATAAATAAAATAAGGGTTAAAGACATTCATGTCTGCAAATATATATAATCTCATATAATTTCTTGTCAAAATTAAGTCATGCTTACAAAATTCATATACGTCCCTGCAGTCAATAAAGTTTAACCCTAACATAATCTACCATAGTTAATCCTAAATTATACCATAAAATGATTAAATTGTCATTAATTTTTCTACCTTTCCAAACAATAACTCTCTTAAAATGAAGAAATTTAAAAGTTCTACATGGACAAATTGATCTTTTGCACATGATATATAATTTGTTATTATGATTGTTTATAGGTACTGTGATGTTTGTACAATTATATGATGGTTAAATATTTATAGAATATTCCATCAAATTTAGATAAATCTAATCTAAGGATGATAATTGAGTCTTTGTGAATTTTCATGTACGTCTACTCCAACTTTGACAGAAACTTAAATAGGATTACTTATGTTTGAAGGGACACAAATATCTTTAACCCATAAAATAAATCTTATCACCCTTTCCATCTAACAACCCCCTTCTCCACACACAAAACCCATTCCTAAAGAACAAGAGATTACACAAATATTTGCAATAAAAATGATTTGTCTTATATATGAATTTTAAATTTAACGTGCATAATTTTTTTTATAGCAAAATAGTAAAAATAATAATTGTGATGGGTTGAACTTGAATTAGTAATCATAAAAATATTAAGCTACGTGGGTCATTTTTCTACCCACAAAAACTCATACAGATGTAACCCCAACCGTCACACCCCCAACGCACCACTGCCAACGCTGCAAAGGTCGGTCACCCCACTCAAACCAGTCTTTCTCAAACACAACCACCTCATTCAATACGTGGGCATTCCAGTAATTATCCCCCATGACACAGGCCGAGATGGCATTTTCGTTATTATAGCCCCCATCACAATCCAGTGTTGGAAGTTGCGACCCACACGTCCCTCGAACGACGAACCCCTCCTCTATGCTCCGCGAGTAATAATAACAAACCACTCAACTGCTCCACAACCGTCGATGCAAGAAGTTCCCTAGCGAATCAGGAATATTAAACTCACCGAAAAATCTCCACAACCGACAACTAACCACAGTTAAAGCTCCAAAAGGGCAATGAAGTAATTTCGCATTCCCCAAACCCACCTATAAAAACCCATCTCTTCCTCTGTGAGTCGTCCATCCCCAATTTTTCACTCTCGATCGAAATCCTCGGATACCCTAAAATCAAAAACAATGTCGACGATGGCGACGGAGCTGACGATCGAGGCCCAGAGGGCCGGCGCCGAGGTCTACCACGGCGACGCCCTCGGCCGGAAGAAGTCGATGGAACTCCTCGAAGAGATCTTCCTCCCCCTCGGCCTCCTCCCCCTGGAGGACATCGAGGAGGTCGGCTACAACCGCTCCACCGGCTTCGTCTGGCTCCGGCAGAAGAAGGCGAAGAACCACCTCTTCAAGAAGATCAACCGCCTCACCTCCTACGGGACGGAGATCACAGCCCTCGCCCAGGAACGCCGGTTGAAGAAGGTCACCGGCGTCAAGACGAGAGAGCTCCTGATCTGGGTGTCCCTGACGGAGATCTACATCGAC
The DNA here is from genome assembly GCA_030737845.1 of Acorus calamus. NCBI lineage: Eukaryota > Viridiplantae > Streptophyta > Magnoliopsida > Acorales > Acoraceae > Acorus > Acorus calamus. The sequence continues at coordinate 7,276,487 of CM060869.1, read as the reverse complement.
GACCCGGCGTCCGGGAAGATCACCTTCAAGACCCCCACCGGGCTCTCCCGGAGCTTCCCCGTCACGGCGTTCGATGTGGAGGAGGCGGAAGTGAAGAGGATCAGTGAAGCGGCGGAGAAGGAGGTCGCGGCAGCGGCGGCGGCGGAGTGAGGTTTTTCGGGGGAATGGCGATTTGGTAATTTTAAGTGGATAAGTTTGTGAATAAAAGGGGGTAGGGTTTGTTATGATCCTTTGAAAGATGTGATCCGCTTTTTAATAGCATTTTATTAAAATTGGGGTGATTTGTGGGGTCACCTTTTTTATCTTCAATTTGAACTTCATTAGTGACACGTTATAATTATTAAAATTAAAATCTCTCGGCTGTCGATCTGGAAGTCCTATTTTGTTGAGTGGATTTGAGCCCCACTGAAATTCTAGCGTCTTTGAGCGTCTTTCGTGTCAGATGGAATCTGAAGTTCTAGCGTCTTTGACCAATTTGATTTTACTTGAGATTATTATTAAATTGTATAAAATTCAATGTTTCATTTGAGATAATCTTGACAATAATGGTAAGTCAATTAAATAGAATCAGATTCCCATATGAAAATCTCACATTCTATTAAAAATTTAAAATTAAATTATTAAAATTATTATGTATATCTTTCTTTCTTTTTTTTCACCACCTATATAATGAGTTTGTATAGTTATTTTAATTTTTTTATTAAAAAATTATGTTATAATTTTTCAATGTGATGTGATAAATCTTAAATAATATTAATTTATGTTTTTAAATTTAGTTTTTATTTTTGTAGATATGTTTGGATATTATTATAATCGGTAATATGTGATATATGAAACACTGAAAACCCCTTCATCATAAAAACAAATGTGATATATGAAATGGGTTTAAGCCTAAAGCAATATCAAAAGTCTATAACTAATAAAATTGATTATTTAATTTTTAGAAGAGTTCATAATATTCAACTGATTTAGAAAAATTATTACTATTATTATATGTTTAATTACATAATTGGTTATTTTTATTTATTTGCATTCATTAAATATTTATAAAAAATTTATTTATTTTATTATTGTGATAGGAGTATCATTCATATCAATCAACAAAAGAAACATTAACTTTTTATTTTTTATTTTATTTTTGCCTTAAGATATGTTTTATTAAATAAACATATATATTTTATAAAAAAATTCAAATATTGTGATGATGTGAGTATAAGAGTGATAAGTATAACATTTTAGTCTAAAGTGTAAATGAAAAATTAAAGAAAGAAAATATTACATTCAATTCATTTTATAATTCAAAATACAACACAGAAAATATTTTTTTTTATTTTCATTTTAATATCTATTAAGATATATATTTTTATAAAATATGAATTATACACTCTAATGAATTAAATGGTACTACTTTTAAAAAAATGTATATATATTTTTCTTAAAGAGAGTAAAAAAGATAGTTTAAAGAGCACGTTAAAAAATAAAAAATGATAAAAGAGTTTATTATGGATGTTTTTAAAGGCGTTTGGTGCGCGTTGGAGATGTGATCTGCGAACCAATAGGGCATGTGAAAGTGAAAGACTGAAAGTTGAAAAGCCCCTGTTACTTGTCACTTTTTTTAATGAGGCTGATGAAAGTTTTTTTTTTTTTTTTTGATGTGAAGGCCGATGAAAGTTGGGAAAGCGTTGTTTATTGTTATTGTTGTTATTATTATTATTATTATTTTTTAAGCATGGGAGAGACCTCTCTTATGATTGAAAAGATTCAAAGAGTGCAACATGAGAACTCTTTAGGAGGTCACATATCCTAATATTGCTCTCGCCTAAACACACATTTATTTCATTAACAAAACAATATGCAATTATCGGGCCCTGTTTGACCCTTTTTAGGCTTTATTTGGGAAGGTGTCTAGAGCCATTGTAGGGGAAAGCAAGAGTGACACGCAAAAGCGTTGTTTTAACCCATTCAAAAACACAGGAAAAAAATGGCCGTTTTGCGCTCTCGCCAGGCTGAAAACGCGAACGTTTTTTATTTGGTGGTCGCGTTCCAACATTTTCCCCACTAGAAATGTGTTGTAAACTCCAAACCCAATGGACCCTTCTGATAAAAAAAAAGGCGGATAGTAAAAAATATAAAAACTTATATAGACATATAAAAGTTAGTGTATATAAAATCAGGGTATATTAGCAAACCATTTCTTAACAAGTTGATTGAGGTACTCTCTCACATGTTTTAAAATTTAATTCAAAAATTAACTGCTTATTAAATTCATTAATATTTTTATTTTTAGTAAATTATGTAATCATATTTAATGTGATGCCTAATTTGATTTAACCGAGTCTATATTATAAACATGATCTTTAACTTTATAAAATATCATATTTTTATCAATAATATTGAATTTATTCTCTTTGAGAGAAGTGTTGTGAGATTTTGATATGCACCATATTTCTTTATTTACCTTCACATGCAACATGAGATGTAAACGACCGGGCACTACAAAAAAAAATGTATTTGCGACAGTTAAAGCCCGTCAGAAATAGTCTTTGCAACCATCACAAAAACCTTTTCGCAATAGTTTGGGTTCCGTCATATTAAACGCCGTCGCAAAAGGTATTTTGGGTATTTGGAACGGTTTTATAGCAATTTTTCTACCGTCGCAAATAAGCTACAACAAACTTTTTACAAAGCCATATAACTACGAGTCCGTTTAGATTCGTAATGCACCCGCATTTGCGTTGTAAAACACCATAAAATACAGACCACTCATCCAAACAAATTATTACGTTGGTAAAACTAAAATTGGAGCTTGGCGTTGTACGTATTAATTGGTCCCACTTTCTAATGCAATTAAACACTGTTTTTCGAAACACGGGCCTCGAAAACCACTTAATTGAGGCAGAAATTACTACATTGTCCCCTGGCATTTTTGCAAATACCAAACAATGTCCTAGACCAAAAAAACCCTAACTTTCATCTTTCTTTCTTTTTTCACTCGCTGCCAATTAATAAATCACATAAAACCCTCCTCTAGACGCCCCCAAAGGACTACACAATCCATTATTTTTTAGTTTTGTTAAGGTATTTTTTCAACTCCCATCAATGTCTCACCAACATTGTGTAATGTTTTTTTATTATATGAATTTGAATGTGGTTCCATGTTTCAGCTAGTGATGGTGCCGATCTCAGGCGACGGATTCAGGGTTTTACGCGGTGGACCTCCTATTGTCGAATAATCAGATGCAGAGAAAGGTCAAAGGGCTGCCTGAGAAGGTCTCATCATACTCTTTCCCTCTATAGTGGTTTTGATTTGTTGAATGTTTTGACCAGCTTATGTGTTTGTTAAATATTTGTGTTTTCATGATCAGTGCAGATTTTTTTTATTTTTAAATATACTTTATAATCAATGTTATTATTTCATAAGTTGTGATTTTCAAATTTTGGTGCAATGGCTACCCTTTTTGTTTCTCATTCTGACTCTAATTCTTATGAAATACTCTAATTCCCAACTACAGTGATTGTGTGTATATAATTTTTTTTTATCTAGACAATAATTGGATATGTTGGTGTTCCTCTGTCAACCTAGAAATTTTTTTTTTTTATTTACTAGGGCATTCGGTTGATAATCTTCATTCATTTGTGTATATATCAATGTATTGTTCTGTACTATTTTTATGGTTTGAATACATTGTTATTGGATTGTATTCCACATTTGTCTGTATATATGGATAGGTCTTTTAGCAGTCCCAAAAGAACCTCTACACAATATCCCTAAACATATACTTGAATATGGAGGTGGAAAGTATTACCCTTTCTTCAAAGACTATGTAGGAACACGACCCATGTCCATGCCACTGTCCCTACAGATCGACAGATGGCATACCGTAATGATAGATCCAAAACAACCACTCAAAATGTCATGAGGGTCTGTGATTTCAATATGCATTTCACATTTGTGTCGGTTGGATGAGAAGGAATGACACATGATGCGAAAGTCTTGGCACATGCAGCATATAACCCTATTCATAACTTTCTGATACCCCCTGGAGGTTCGTTTTATCCTAACTCAATGAATTTTATTCATACCATACTATATATCATTAAAATTCATTATGATGGTCTTCTACAGATAAATATTATGTTGTGGATGCGGGTTATCCCAACAGAAAGGGATTCCTTTCACCATATCGCGACGTAAGATATCACATTCCTGATTTCTAGCGTGGCGCACCAAGGGGTCCCGAAGAACATTTTAACAGCTGGCCACTCATCTTTGAGGAACATTATCGAGCGGTCTTTTGGGGTTCTCAAGAAGAGGTGGTCCATCTTGGAGAGAACGCCAAATTACATTTATAAGACTCAAGTCAAAATTGTCAATGCAGCCATTGCCATTCACAATTTCATTATTGATCAACGCATATCTGATGAGGTGCTCAACGAATTCAATGGTGATAATGTGAATGAGCAGCCTTCAGTGAATGGTGAAGGTAATGCCGATTCATCCGAGGGATCGGATGACATAGCAATGTCAATAGTACGCGATTCAATTCAGGACCAAATTGCTCTTGCACGTAGATTGAACCATTGAATAATCAAGAAGAGTACGTATAACCCTATTCTAACCATCACATCATTCTTACTTAATGCAAACTGTAATGCAAATCTGAACTGATTATTATTATGCTTCAATTTGGTTTGCAGGTATGCAGAAGAGTGGCCCAATGCAGTTTTAACGGATCTAAACTTGGAGAAATTCCATAATGAGTTATGGATGTTGAGATATTCGGTATATTGTTTTGTTTATACTTTTTTCATTAGCAGGATGTTGAGATCTTTTATGTGTTCATTGTCGGTCAAAAAGTTCATATCAATATTGCTGGTGATCAGGATTTTCATACTTTTTTTTACAGGGGTGTTGGTGAATTTGAGCACAAAACTTTGATGATAACATTTTTAAATTTGGCATGTTAATAGTTTGGCATCTGTTAGACTTTTAGGGAGAAAAGAATTGTGAGACCTAGTTCATTAAGAGATGGATTAAGCCCTTAATATAATAGTACAAGACCTAAAAAAATACACGTGCAATACAGTAATACACGTGTAACACAATAATAATACACATGTAATCTAACACCCCCTTCAAACTCAAGGTGGATCAAACAATGTGAGTTTGTGAATGAGGGACAAGAATCTAGGAACTGGATGAGACTTCGTAAAGAAGTCTGCGATCTGGTCAGTAGAGGAAATGTGCGGAAGCGTCAGTGTCTGAGCAAGGAAGTGCTAACAGACAAAATAACAATCGATCTCAATATGCTTAGTCCTCTCATGAAAAACTGGATTGCTAGCAATCTGAATAGCACTCCGATTATCACAGTAAAGTGGAGTGGGACCTGTAACATCAACTCCAAGATCAACCAAGAGACGTCTAAGATGAACGATCTCTTTGGTCGTGATGGCCATAGCTCGATACTCGGCTTCTGTGCTGGAAAGAGAAACAACATCTTGTTTCTTGCTGCGCCATGAAATAAGAGAATCTCCAAGAAATATGCAAAAACTAATAGTGGATCGACGAGTAGTCGGATCTCCCGCCCAATCAGCGTCAGTGTAAGCTCGAAGAACCAGAGATGAAGATGATGACAGATAGAGTGATCTGGTAATAGTCCCACGTAAGTATCTAAGGATCCACATGAGAGCACTATAGTGAACCGAACGAGGAGCGGAGACGAATTGACTAACTATGCTGACTGCATGAGCAATATCAGGTCTGGTAATGCAAAGATACAGTAGCTGACCCACGATCTGTCTGTATCGTGTAGGATCTGGAAGGAGCTCTCCATCAATAGGACGTAGCTTTACATGAAGCTCAAGTGGTGTGTCAGCACTGCGAGTGTCAGATATGGCGGCACGATCAATAATATCTGCTTTGTACTTCTGCTGAGAGAGAAGAATCCCCCGCTTACTCTGAGCAATCTCTAGCCCTAGAAAGTAGCGAAGAGTACCGAGATCCTTCATCTGAAACTGACTACTGAGGTGATGCTGAATAAGAGTAATACCAGCTGAGTCATCACTAGTAATGATCATATCATCCACATATAGAAGTAGAATCACCCAACCTAGCGATGACGATCACACAAACAAAGTGTGATCCTGAGAGCTCTCAACGAAGCCTGCTGATAGAATAACACTGCGAAAACGCTCAAACCATGCACGAGGAGCCTGCTTAAGACCATATATAGCACGTCGAAGACGACAGACATGCTGAGGAGGAGTACGAAGACCAGGAGGTGGATGCATGTAGACCACCTCAGATAAATCTCCGTGAAGAAAAGCATTCTTCACATCCATCTGAAAGAGCGGCCAATGACGAGTCGCGGCAACTGCAAGAAGTGTGCGAACAGTGGTCATCTGTGCAACAGGGGCGAAAGTCTCCTCATAATCGATCGCATACTCCTGTGTGAAACCGCGAGAAACTAGACGAGCCTTGTGTCGTTCAATGGATCCATCTGGTCGATGTTTAACCTTAAAAATCCATTTACAACTGATAGGCTCAACACCGGTGGAAAGAGGAACAATATCCCACGTATGAGTCTCCTGAAACGCCTGAAATTCCTCATCAATGGCTTGTCGCCACTCAGGGTGCTGAACTGCCTCTTGATAAGACCTAGGCTCCCCATGTGTATAAATAGCTGCAAGAAATGCCTGAAGTTGTGGAGAATAAGAGCTCATTGTGGCAAAATCAAACTGGTCACGGGGTCCACTATCAAAACTGAAACGAGTAGGTGGACGATGCTCGCGCTGAGGGTAGCGAGTGACGTCACTCGGATCCACGGTCGGGAGAGTGATGTCGGGCGCAGGAGGCGGAGCACCAGGAGAAGTATCTGCAGTAGGAGAGGGAGATGAAGACGGAGACACACACTCGATCGCAGAAGACACACCAAGGGGAGGACTAGGAGATGGTGACAACACAATAGATGGTCCAGGAAGAGGAAGAGACTCAATAACATGACATGGGCGAACAGAAGAAGACATAGAAGAAGTAGACTCAGGGGATGTGGAAGAAAAATATGGAACATCCTCAACAAAGGACACATTGCGGGCAAGCCAAAAATGATTACCAACGGAATCATAACAACGATACCCCTTTTGCGCAAAGCTTATTCCTAAGAAAACACATCGAATCGACCAAGCAGAGAGCTTGTCGCGAGCATGAGGAGGAAGAAGAACATAACATGTACAACCAAAAACTCGAAGACGACTATAGTCAGGACGAGAAGAATAGAGGTGTTCATGAGGGGACATGCCAGAGAGCGATAGAGGGAGTAATATTAATGAGATGAACAAAAAGGAGTGCAGCCTCGGCCCAGAAATGTTGTGGAACAGACGAGGACAGTAAGAGACAACGAGTGGACTCAAGGATGTGACGATGTTTGCGTTCTGTAACACCATTCTATTCATGAGTGTAGGGACAAGACTGTTGAAAAATGGTGCCATGAGATTGAATAAGAGAGCGCATTGTAGAAGAGATGTATTCCTTAGCGTAATCAGATCAAAAAATTTTGATGCGAGCCTGAAACTGAGTGTGAATCATAGTGGTAAAGACATCTTAAATGTGAGGAACCTCAGAGCGATTACGTAGTAAGTAAATCCACGTAAAACGAGAATAGTCATCAATGAAGCTAATATAATAGGAAAAAATGCTCAAAGAATGTACTGGAGTAGGACCCCAAATGTCAGAATGCACTAACTCAAAAGGACTGGAGGACTGAGTATTACGAGAACTAAAAGGAAGGGCCACAGGTTTGGCCAATTTACAGCCCTCACACACAGACAAAGAAGAAAAAGAGGTAGATCCTAATACACCAGATTCAACGAGGATTTTAAGGCGGAACTCAGAGATATGACCTAACCTTCTATGCCACATATCGATACTAGAAGCGACGGTACCACAGAAGACAGATGGGTCTGAAACTGAAAGATGCAAATACTCTACGAAGTACAACCCGCCAACTCTACAACCAGCGCCAATCCTCCGCCAATCCTCCGCCCCGACTGTGGATCCTGCACAAAACAACTAGAGGAAGTGAAAGAAACTGTCAGACCGGCATCACAAAGTCGACTAATAGAAATAAGGTTCATGCAGAGATCAGATGCATGTAAAACAAATGGAAGGGAAAGACGACCAGTAAGATCAGAAGTTGTGGTGATAGATCCACATTGAGTGATAACTAAGGTAGAACCATCAGCAGTATGAATCGGAGGCAAATGCGCGGGAGCAGGAGAACATGCAGTGAGTATAGAACTGTTAGGTGTCATATGATGGGATGCACCAGAATCAAAGATCCAAGAGACAGAGGTACCCGAAGTAGAATAGAAGGCTGAGGGAACAGTAGAATCCGACTGAGGTGAACGCAGTAAAAGCTTCTGGAGACGCTGAATGATCAGAGTGTCAATATGATAAGAGGTAGGCAAGCCCGATGCAGTGATGGGAGGAACATCAGTAGTCAGATGGCGAAGAACCGAACCACGACCACGAACACAACCATGAGAACCTTGCAACGACCTACGAGAAACCAGACGTTTCTCCGGATGAAGATCCCAACAGTTGTTAATAACATGACCTGGTCTCTTGCAGTGTGCACAACGAAACGACTCAAAATACCCCACAGAGACAGTTGGTTGAAGACCAGGATTCGGATCAGCCAGATTGTTGAACGATGACATGACCAAAATATCTCAAATGAAGCCGAAATATACACGAATGCGTAGATGATGAAAAACTTAACAAAATAAGTACCTAGATGACTAGATTCGGAGTCCGAATGAGGTTGTAACAGTCCAGGAAAGAAACACGACAAAAAAATAGGCCGGCGAGTGTTTGACGGCAGTCTGAAATGGCCGGACGGCGCCGGAAGATCGCCGGAAAGCAGCCGGATGGTGACCGGACAGTCACCGGAAAGTTGCCGGAGGATGGCCGGACGACGGCCGGAAAGTCACCGGACGGTGCCGGAGGATGGCCGGACGACAGAAAGTTGCCAGACGGCCGCCGGAAAGAGGCCGGACGGCTGCCGGACGTCAGCCGAAAAGTTGCCGGAGGATGGCTGGACAGTGGGCGGTCGGCGGCTTCTGGTGGATCAGATCTTCTGCAATTGATCCGAATCGAAGTGGGCCTGTTGAGTGGGCCGAAACAGTGGGCCTGGTGAACCGTGGATGAGAGGCCAAGAGAGGCCAAGCAGCAGGCCTAGTGAAGTGGGCTGAAAGGGAATCGTGGGCCTGGTGAACCGCGGACGAGAGACCGCGTACGGACGAGCGCGGATTTCATGCGATTCGCGTGGATTTCACGTAATTCCACGCGGATTTCATGCGATTCCGCGTATGCCGACCCATGGTGGACGAGCGCAAACAGGCTGCGCGCGGATGGGTTGCAATCGGACGAGCGCGGATGGGCTATGCGCAGACGGGGCTCGCGGCTGCGGACGGGGCTACAAACGGGTTGCGCTCGGACAAGGCTCGCGGCTGTGGACTCGTGGCAGACGGGGCTCACGGCTGCAGGCTCGCGGCGGACGGGGCAACGGCGCAAAAAGGACGACAACACGACGGCGCGAACAATGGTGCAATGACGATGTAACGAACTTCGAATCTCAACGAAGATCTGAAAAAAATAAAAATAAAAATAAATTGAGATCTCAACACTGCTCTGATACCATGTTAGACTTTTAGGGAGAAAAGAATTGTGAGACCTAGTTCATTAAGAGAGGGATTAAGCCTTTAATATAATAGTACAAGACCTAATACACGTGTAACACAATAATAATACACATGTAACCTAACAACATCAAAATGTATTTGATTGCCATATTCCAGTGTTTGGTGGTTGTATTGTATCATCTTTGAGTATTATTATTATTATTTTTAACATTTTGGATGTTAGTTGGAATGACTCCTTATACATACTTTTGTTGTGTATAAACATTTTGTGATCTATTTTGATTTTACTGTCATGTGATACCCTCCATATAAAAAAAAGTTTTGTCATGCATGTGTGCTCTGTTTTGATTTTAACATATCATGTGATACCCTCCACACAAAAAAATGTCATGCATTTGGTGATAGTGTATCAGACAATGTAAGCTCATTACTGAGCACAGGGATATTTTAGTAAACTGCCAAATTTACAATGCTGGATGCCGGCTTGACTACCAAACATGCCATTTGCGTTTTGGAGCTGAATTTGATCACATGAAATTTCCAAACACTGCGTTTTCAGTTTTCAATATCTGGCGGTGCACATCTCACTTTCAAACGGACCCTACATCTTTTGCGACAGATAAGTTAGCCGTTGCAAAAGGATTTTATAGGAATTGTATCAGTACTCGATAAATCATATTTCAACTATACAATCCAAACCAACAAATTAATAATCTCTTCCTGTACTCCAACAATACAACACAAACGGAAACCCAAAAAGAAAACATAACCATTACAAATTCATAAGAGAAAGACAAAACCATGCAACCACCAAGCCATATATAGATAAACCACCATTTCCAAAGTTCAAAAGCCCCTACTCGAGTGCGAAAGCTGAAGTGGGGAAGCTCTCAGACAAGCCGGTTCCAGTCTTGAAAGTGATCTTTCCCGATGACGGATTCTCTATATAGACATCTGTGATGGTGAGCCACAGAAGGAGCTCCTTTGTCTTCACCCCACTCATCTTCTTCATCCTCTGCTTCTCAACGAAGGCGGTGACCTCCGTCGCGTAGGACACTGTCTGTTTGATCTTCTTGAACACATGGTCCTTCTTCTTCTTGTGTGTCAGCCACATGAACCCCGATGATCGATCGAATCCGAACTCCTCAATGTCGTCAAGTGGGAAGAGTCCCTTTGGGAGGGAGAGCTCATCGAGCAATTGTTGGATGTTCTTGATGCATAGGGAGTTTCCATGGTAAACCTCAGCATTCTCTCTGTGAGCCTGAATTGCTTGGGAGGCCATTTGTATATGTTAGAAGAGATGATGAGGAGAGATTTGAAGGTTATAGAAGGATATGAGCTCTTGAGGCTGGGGTGGTGGTGGGGATTGAGAGAGAGATGGACGGTTTATATAGGCTTTGAGAGAAGGAACATAAGAGGGGATCTTTCAATTGACTTTGTCTTGTTATTGGCTTATTATATGGTACGTTGAATAGACTTCAAAAGATGTAATACAAAATGCAGTATCAATTATGATGTCTAATAATTGAGTTTTCAAAGGATGAATAAGTTCAAAGTCTGACTTTTATGAGGAGGGCCCATCATGCCAAAATCGGTGTTGAAGTCATGACAATTGTATGGACTAAATCAAAAGGAGTTTGGGGAGAGTCGAATTAATTCTTGTCAAGTGACCTTATTTGAATCTTTTAGTTGACGCATTACTTATTTACCTCTGTTTTTATTTCTTTTGTATGTTAGTGTTTTTGATACACAGTGAGGTGTTTGGTCTGATTGGGACTCTGATGTACATAAAAAGTTACAGAAATAAACTTGGTTCAGGAAAAACTAAAAAGAAAAAATTTCTGCCTTTTATGTTTCTCTTCCATTTAATGCGGCTACCCAATATGACTTGTTATTGTTCTTTATAATAAATCACCACTTCAATGTTTGCTGATAAAGAAATATGGTTGAAAGGATATGTATATCTGATACAACATATTTTAATTGTTGTGTGACTAAATTTGGGGTGTGTGAAAACGGAGAAATACAACTTCCAGGTCCTTGATTGGAATTGAAAAAATAAAACATGCTTACAAAACTAACAACTTTAACAAAAACTTAATAACACAACCCATAAAACTTAGAAATGCCTAACTCCACTAATACATCAACTATCAAGGAGAATGTGGTCAAGTCAACAATCACTTAGTCAGTCCTTTTTTGTCATTTTAGTAGAGTATATATTCCTGCATCAGGTTGATTTTATACGTCTGTAGTTTTTTTTTATTCAACATAAAAAAGTTAAATATTAGTTCCTCCTTACTAAAAATACAAAAATTGAATAAACATAGGTCCACCTGTTCTACCAAATGCACTATTAATGCAGCTTCCGTCACAAGATGATATGTTTCCCATGTACAACTTGGAGTATAAATAGGTGCATATCTATAAAGCACTCAATCAGATTATCTCAATCCATGAGCAATAGCTAATTTTCCAAAAATTATACTCAATATATTTATATTCAACTACAAATTTCATGTTAAACATTTTTCACATTTACAATTATTAAAGAGGTTGTTTGCGGATGTATCAAACTACATTTTGCACATTCATAATTTACAATTATGTTTTTGAAAGGTGCATACGGTCGCGACTCACTTGTGATTCCCACATGCTATCATTTTTTTTAATGTACATATAATTTATGTAACTAAACATATATATATTTTTTCATAGAATAATATATATAATTTGTAACTAAATATATATTTTCATAGAATAAGTTATATTGAAATTGTTCAACGGACCTATTTATAGAAGTAAAAAAATTATTTATTTTATTTAATAGGGGTATGTACACTCGTTGAACACGTGTGGGACGGTCTGGACTCTCTCCGGTAGGATATAGAATTAAATTATTCTGATGTTTATGACTATTCTAGTATAAATAAAGATAAAGTAATTTTGTGTTTGATTGTGTTTTGAATTATTCTCGTTGGAAAACGTAATAATTGTTATAAACTAAATAGAATATGAATACATAAACAAAACACTCAAGAAAATAGAGAAGTAGAGGTAGAGAGAGATTTCTTATTCACCAATGTTGGTTGGTTATGGAATACATGAGAGACCCCTCTATTTATAGGGTGCATGGAGGAATTCCAAAGGTGAGAAGTTACAAGTTCATAGAGGTGAGGGGGTACATAGTGGGGTGATTAATAGTGGGGTTATGGAGTTGAATGAGAGGGTTATGGAGTTGAAGAGTGGGGGAGGTTATGACTAGGAGGAGTGGTGGGTATCCACTTTATTCACAACACTCCCCCTTGGATGACCACCACGCTAAGATAATTGCCTCATTAAAACCTTGCTTGGAAAACCCAGTGGGAAAAAACCAAAGCGAAGGAAAAAGAGTACAATTTAACTTAATCGTATAATGGTGTATGCGTTTAACACTGCCTCGTTAAAACCTTGCCAGGAAAACCCATTGGGACAAAACCTAGGCGAAGGAAAAAGAGTACAGTTCGCAAAATGTCATCAAAAAAATTACTCCCCCTCATAAGTACAAGATTTCAAGAATTTTGGTCGCTAACTCGTCGCATCCCGATGTTATACACCAGCTTCTTGAATGTTGACGTCGACAAAGCTTTAGTGAACAAATCTGCAAGATTGTCCTTTGACTGAATTTGTTGAACATCAATTTCATGTCTCTGCTGGAGCTCATGAGTGTAAAAGAATTTTGGAGAAATATGCTTCGTTCTATCACCCTTGATATATCCCCCTTTGATTTGAGCAATGCATGCTGCATTGTCTTCATAAATAGTTGTTGGAACATCTTTAATAAGAGATAGTCCGCATGCAGTACGAATATGATGAACCAAAGACCTTATCCACACGCATTCCCGACTTGCTTCGTGGAGTGCAAGAATCTCAGAGTGGTTAGAAGACGTGGCGACCAAAGTCTGTTTCGTAGATCGCCAAGAGATCGCTGTGCCACCGCAAGTGAATACATACCCTGTTTGTGAGCGAGCCTTGTGAGGATCTGAAAGATATCCTGAATCTGCATAACCCTTCAATTGTGCACCATTATTGGAATCCTTTGCATAGAATAGGCCCATGTCTGACGTTCCACGAAGATAACGAAAAATGTGCTTCACACCATTCCAATGCCGTCGAGTTGGTGCAGAACTAAATCTGGCCAATAAATTAACTGAAAATGCAATGTCAGGTCTAGTGCATTGGGCTAAATATAATAAGGCACCAATTGCACTAAGATAAGGTACTTCAGGACCAAGAAGATTTTCATCATCTTCTTTCGGACGAAAAGGGTCCTTCTTTGGGTCAAGTGACCTTACCACCATAGGAGTACTTAATGGATGACATTTGTCCATATTAAAACGCTTCAGGGTTTTTTCAACATATGTTGTTTGATGAACAAGTATCCCGTTTGAACTCCGCTCAATCTGCAGGCCGAGACAATATCTTGTTTTTCCAAGATCTTTCATTTCAAACTCCTTTTTTAGATATTCGGAAGCCTTTTCGAGCTCTTCAGGAGTCCCAATTAGATTAATATCATCAACATATACTGCAATAATGGCAAATCCAAGTTCCGTTTTCTTAATAAATACACAGGGGCATATTGGATCATTGACATATCCTTCTTTTATTAAGTATTCACTAAGACGGTTATACCACATTCGTCCAGATTGCTTTAATCCATACAAGGATCGTCTTAGCTTGATTGAGTACATGTTTCGTGGTTTTGCTTCAGGCAATTTTAGTCCTTCAGGAACTTTCATATAAATGTCGGTATCTAATTTTCCATATAAATATGCAGTAACCACATCCATTAGATGCATGTCAAGTCCTTCTGAGACTACAAGACTAATTAAATACCGAAATGTGATTGTGTCCATCACAGGAGAATATGTCTCTTCAAAATCGATCCCAGGTCTCTGCAGGAAACCCTGTGCCACAAGACGAGCTTTGTATCTAACAATCTCGTTTCTTTCATTTCGTTTTCTTGCGAACACCCATTTACATCCTACTGGTTTAACACCTTCAGGGGTTAGGACTACTGGTCCAAATACTTGGTGTTTTGCAAGTGAATTCAATTCTGTTTGAATAGCAGCTTTCCATTGTGGCCAACAATTTTTTCGTCTGCATTCATCCACTGAACGTGGTTCTGAATCATCATATGAAATGATTTCTGTAGCTACTGCAAAAGAGAATATATCATCAACAAGCACTTGCTTTCGATCCCACAATATTTGTGAATTTGCGTAATTTATGGAAATTTCTTCATTTCCATGTACTTGATCTTCATGTACGGGTATCACTTCAGGGACGTCAGTCTCTTCGGGGACTTGTGTCACTTCAGGGACTTCTTCTGTAGGATTTATTATTGTGAGTCTTTCAAGTGTTTCATGCTCTTCTAGAGAATTATTCTTCATTGTTTTTCTCCTTCGGGGAGCCGAATCTTTTGAGCCTATAGGTCTTCCACGCTTCAGGCGTGTCTTTGTTGATTCATTAGCCGGCATATTAACAGTTTTTCCTATTGGAATATCAATCCGAGCTGGAGTATTAGCAGCTGGAATATGTGATTTCATCACTTTTGCTGCATCATTAAATGCATCTGGCAATTGATGCGCAATTCTTTGAAGATGAGTGATTCTTTGCACTTCAGTTTCACATTGATTAGTGCGAGGATCAAGATGATCCAAAGATGGAGTTTTCCAAGTAAGTTCACGTCGTTCTTCTGGCGACGGATTTTCTCCCCCTAACGACGGGAATATTGTCTCATCAAAATGACAATCCGCAAATCGAGCGGTAAAAACATCTCCTGTCAATGGTTCAAGATATCTTATAATAGAAGGAGAATCAAATCCTACATAAATTCCCAATCGACGTTGAGGGCCCATTTTAGTTCGTTGTGTAGGGGCAATAGGAACTTGTACAGCACAACCAAAAATACGAAGATGTGAAATATTTGGTTGATGACCCAATACAAGCTGTAAAGGGGAATATTGATGATAAGCAGTTGGCCGAAGGCGAACTAATGCTGCTGCATGCAATATAGCGTGACCCCAAGCTGAAACGGGTAATTTTGTCCTCAAAAGCATAGGACGTGCAATTAGCTGAAGATGCTTAATAAATGATTCAGCTAATCCATTTTGGGTGTGCACATGAGCAACAGGGTGTTCAACATCGATGCCATGCGACATACAATAGTCGTTAAAAGTTTTCGATGTGAATTCACCAGCTCCATCAAGGCGTATTGACTTTATAGGATAATCCGAAAAATGAGACTGTAATCGGATTATTTGAGCAAGTAGTCTTGCAAATGCAGCATTCCGAGTGGATAATAGACAAACATGCGACCATCTAGCAGATGCGTCTATTAATACCATAAAATACTTGAATGGTCCACATGGGGGTGGATTGGGCCACATATATCCCCTTGAATTCTTTGCAAAAATGTTGGTGACTCAACATTGACTTTTGTAGGGGATGGTCTAACTATCAATTTGCCTTGTGAGCACGAAGTGCATTGATAGTGATTAGGTAAAAGAATCTTCTGGTTCTTTAACGGATGCCCAAATGAATTATCAATTATTCGACGCATCATTGTAGACCCTGGATGCCCGAGACGATCATGCCAAAGCGTAAAAATATCTGAATCATAGAACTTCTGGTTCATTACAGTGTATGATTCGATTGTTTTTATGGTTGTATAATACAACCCGGATGAGAGAGCATGGAGTTTCTATAATATATGCTTTTGGCCTGAAATAATTGAAGTAATGCATAAATACTCCATATTATTTTCACTTATAGTCTCAATATGATATCCATTAAGACGAATATCCTTAAAATTTAGCAGATTTCTTCTGGATCTTGCTGAATATAATGCATCATTAATACAAAATTTTGTACCTCCTGGTAATATTATATTTGCTCTTCCAGAGCCTTCAATTAAGTTTGTAGTACCAGAGATGGTATTAACATTTGCATTGATTAATGTCAATGTCGAGAAATATGTTTTATTTCGTAGGATCGTATGCGTTGTTGCGCTGTCTGCAAGACAGATGTCACCAACCATAGCCATTCTTGTAAAAAGAAAAATGAAATAAATAAGATAAATATAGAAAACATGAAATTGCATTTTATTGAAATAAAACAAAGTACATAAAAAAAATTACATAAAATAAATGCTAAAAAGAGAAATATTAGTTGATGTGGACATTTCCATCATCAATCATATAACCGATGTTGCCATTAGAATTAGCAAAGAAATCAGAAACATCCAAATGAGTAATATCTGATGGGCCAACATGGTTTACGGGGTCAACAAAATTTACTTCGACATTCTTTCCCTTGTCTGTGATTGATGCCTGATAAAGGTCAACCAAATGTCTTGGCATACGACAGGTACGTGACCAATGTCCTTTACCACCGCATCGATAGCATGCAGTCTCATTATTTTTTGAAGGTTTGTTCATTAAACCTTTTCCTTTGTTGTGATGTCCTTCATTCCACTTCTGGTGGTTGGAGTTGCTATCTTTATGAACCTTGTAATTTCGATTGTCATTTCTACCACGACCTCGTCCTCGTCCTCGGCCACGTCCACAGCCACGTCCATGGCCACGGGTAGACATCGTGGATGCGTTTGCTTCAGGCATTGATGCATTTGCTTCAGGCAGTGATGCAGAACCAGTTGGACGTGATGCATGATTTTTCAAGAAAAGTTCGTTGTTTTGCTCGGCAACAAGGAGGCATGAAATTAATGCCGAGTATTTGTCAAATCTTCGCTCTCGATACTGCTGCTGCAGGAGCACATTCGAGGCATGAAAAGTAGAATATGTTTTTTCTAACATATCCTCGTCTGTCACCTTTTCACCACACAATTTTAGTTGTGAACTAATTTTAAAAAGGGCAGAATTATAATCAGCAAAAGATTTGAAATCTTGCAATCGCAAGTGCATCCAATCATATCGAGCTTTGGGGAGGATGACAGTCTTTTGATGATCGTATCGATCTTTCAAGCTCTCCCAAAGGGTAAGAGGATCTTTCACCGTGAGGTACTCGCTTTTGAGATCCTCATGAACATGGTGGCGAAGGAAAATCATTGCTTTTGCGCGGTCCTGCAGGGACTCTTGATTTCCTTTCTTTATCGTGTTGCCAAGGTTCATGGCATCAAGGTGGATTTCAGCATCAAGTATCCACGAGAGATAGTTGTTGCCCGAAATGTCAAGTGCGGTGAATTCAAGTTTTGTAAGATTCGACATGGTAGATATCTCTATAAGAAAAATGAAGTAATGTCACCACATGTATCGAAAATATAAATAAAAATATAAACAATAAAACTTGAAGCATTAATTGTTTACCTTAAATAGTATAGGTTCGGCAACAAGTATTTGCAATATTAGCATATTTGGATAAACCATAATAATTTTTAAAAATTATGGATTTACTAAAAATTCATACAAAATCTTTATTTTTTTTTTTAAATGTGCACTATCCACTAAAAATATGTCCACTTTTAATAGAATAAAAAAAAATGCATTCATAAATACTATATATCTCAACTCATTAAAATCAAGATAGTGATCTATCAACAATTATTAAATAAATTTAAGTATACCTATCCATTAAGAATGCACTACAATGGCATTGTCAGAACTACCATTTCTAGAAAAGAGAATTTGGGCATGTATGCTCTAACCAAACTTTGTGTCAATTTGACAAGAAAGCATCAGAAAGTCGTTCAAACCATTTTCTAAAAACTAGCCTGTGTGCAGAAGATTTGATGATGCTAATTAATGAAATATATAGAGAATAGGTGGAAGATGGGATACTATGCCATAGAAAATGCATTCTTAAAACAAATCTATAAAAGAATATAATGCATAGGCATGTAGCATAGAGTAAGAAAACTCATTTTTCTTTGTTAAAAAAAATCATAAAATTGTCTACCATGTTATACATAAAATATAAGATAAAATCATGATGATTTGAACATCATGAACTCACCAAAATACAAACCTCTTTGATGAAGTAGACTAGAGCGTCGTCATGTTGATAACGTATTATAAACTAAATAGAATATGAATACATAAACAAAACACTCAAGAAAATAGAGAAGTAGAGGTAGAGAGAGATTTCTTATTCACTAATGTTGGTTGGTTGTGGAATACATGAGAGACCCCTCTATTTATAGGGTGCATGGAGGAATTCCAAATGTGAGAAGTTACAAGTTCCATAGAGGTGAGGGGGTAGATAGTGGGGTGATTAATAGTAGGGGTTATGCAATTGAATGAGAGAGGTTATGGAGTTGAAGAGTGGGGGAGGTTATGACTAGGAGGAGTGGTGGGTATCCACTTTATTCACAACAATAATAAAGTTTTTGTTGTTTGGGTAAAATGTGAATAAAGTGTGGATAAAAAATTATATTGTGAAAAATAATGATGGTTGATTTAACAAGTAATTTATAAGATGTGATGACAATTGATTTGACAGTGAGCTCACATATTCTTTAGATGGAATAACTTAGAATAACTTTAATTCAAGGGGTTGGTTGGAATCCATATACCACTTTATATCAGTTTGTTCTGACATACCTATACCATGTTAAACCCACTCACCCAAACACATTTTTTTGTTTTATCCCCATTTATTCACATGTATTCTCATTTTATTCCCCATTCAAACAGGGGGTAAAGGGGGGTGTTTGTTAACATGACTGTATGACAGTACGCAAACACATGCACTTAGGGGTTGTTTGGCTAGAGGAATAGGTGGGAATAGAGGAGAATAAGAAAAGAAAAAAGGTGTTTGGGTAAAGAGAATAAGAAGGTATAGCTATGTAGAATTATGTAAGAATAAGCTGGTATTTGTATTTCAAGTCCACCCATGGAATTGTGTTATTCCTCCACTGGTATAAAAGAACTCACCTATTAAATCACATATCATTACAACAAATCATCTATCATCACCTCTTATACATCAATGGGACCCACATGTCAAATCAACTTGTTACACCTTATTCACATTTTATTACTCATCAACCAAACACTCCAACCTTTATTATTACATTTCCCAACGAGAATAACTGAAAACACAACCAAACACAAAATCACTTATTCCATTGATAAAATCAACAATTCCTGTACCGCCCGTTTGGGAAGTGGAATTGCCTTATTAAACCCTGATAGTTATACGGGGATAGATGACAATGTTTGACAGAATAAGCCTATCCGTGTTTAGTTGCAATTTCTGTTATTCTTATTTATTCTTATTGGGAAATGTAAAATTCAGATTTTTGGTGTTTGGTTGACCTAGAATAAACTGTGGATAAATGGTTGATAAGAGATGGATAAGGAGTTATTATTTTCAAAATGCCAATTTTGCCCCTCTAATATAATTTTGTGTTTGGTGTAATTAATGAATATAAATCAATGGGTGTAATTAAATCTGGACCGTCCATCTTGTGTAATATTTGATGGTGGACCTTTATATATTTTTTATATCTAATCTACGTATTCGGTGGCGATTCCAATTGCTCTGTGGCGATTCTAATCATCCTATATAAATTTAATTATATTTACTGAATGAGTTGGACATAAATAGAAAATATATATAAATCATGGGTTGTCCATAAAATTGATAGATTTGATTACACAAGTAAGGGTTGTCAATATTGTTATTGTACCAAATAACACTAGCATTCTTATATCAATCCATGATGAATGAAATTAAATCTAAACCGTCCATCTTATGTAATATTTTATGGTGGACCTTCAAATATTTTTTACAATTACTCTATGCATGCTCAGTGTTGATTCCAATTACTTTGTAATGATTCCAATTACGGGTTATGTGTTAATTAAATTTACTCAATTGATTTGTCATAAATAGTAATAAATTAAAATATTTTTATTTTTGTCTAATAAAATGACTGAAAATTATTAACAAATTTTATTGCCAATGTTAATTTTTTGGTGTACCAAAAAAATGTCCCCCCCCCCCCTTAGACCAAACAATGTTGGGGTGCCTCAATGACCTATGGTTGATGATCTCCCTCTGCACATTCTCATCAATCTGAACCCAAAACCCACCAAAATAAATCCTAGATTTTTCAAACCCAGATAACAAAAAATCGATTTGGGTGTTTTTTGGACAAAAAAAATTGAAACATTTCCCCTCTTGATGTACTTGACGGCGAATAGCTCTTTAGTTTTCTTGTCCCTCACGAGCCTCGCCACTCCAAAGTTCCCCTGCCCCAACTCCTTCAACGCCTCATATCACTCCTCCATCGCAAACAAAGATACAAAGAGAGAGATGGAAGTGAAATGATTTTGAAGCATCAACAATGGCTTCTTCTCTTTCTGTAGGAGTCTCGAGAATTAGAAGATACGTTAGTAGGTGCGGCTATCTTTCAAGTGTCTATGCTCCGCTTTGAACCTCCACTCCTCGTTGCGATTAGGAAGAAGCAGTCGCCGGAGTTGTTTCGCCGGTTGCCGAGGATACCCATGGTCCACCAACACGAACGAACGTCAGCCTGTCGACGAGTATTGCGAATGGATGGGAGATTGGGGTGGCTAGGGTTCCATAGTTGATTGTTGCTTTGAAGAGGGGAAACATTTTGAAGAGATGAAGTCGATGTGGGTGAGGGTGAGTGAATGTGATGGGATGGGTCGGGTGACACGTGTAGGGAGATGGTTTTATTGCAAATGCATTTTCGATGGTGATGATGAAACAAACATTTTTCATGTATTGTTGATGGTCCTGATCAAACCTCAGTGGATAGGTCCACCAATCAGACGGTGGAGATTAAACAGAGGTCCACCATTGAGGTTTGATAAAGTAGGTGAGAGAATTTTTTAGAAATGATGATTAGGGATATTTTTATTTTTAGGAATAGATAAGCCTTGATAAGTTATTCTCACCTTTTAGTGGAATTGTTATCAGACATTATGCTAGTTTATCCAAGCATAGCTATCAGGGTTTATCCGCTCCAAACAAACAGCGAATAAGGACTATTATGCTGTTATTCTCCCTTATACTCTGTTTATATTAGTTGGCAAACAGGGGGGTAATATATATAAACCCCAGAATAACGTATGCCTCTATCCAAACGGCCATTTAGAGTATAATCTCATATTTCAACTAATTCATGTGTTCTGGTACAACATTGCTTAATATAATGTCAGAGATCCTTATTCATTTGATGGACTCAATCAATTGTTCTGTTTAGTTAAAAAAAACCTTCTCTACTGTCCGCCAGACAAAACTCATCATCGGCACTGCAATCCCCAAAAGAACATTTTCTAATGAGATCATGCTTTTTTCAATCCCAATTTAATTGTTTGAAACATTGGTGGCCAGCTTGTATTAATTGATCTACATATGGTAAAACCATAACAAGAAATTAAATTCCATTGATTAAATATTTAAACAAAGCAAACACATAATAGCAAGCAACACATTCAAACATTACATATGACAGTCCAACATGATCCCCTACTCAAGCTTCAAAAGCTGAAGTGGGAAAGCTCTCAGAGAGACCGGTTCCGGTCTTGAACGTTATCTTCCCCGACGAAGGATCCTCTATGTACACATCTGTGATGGTGAGCCACAGCAGCATCTCCCTTGTCTTCACCCCACTCATCTTCTTCATCCTCCGATTCTCAACTATGGCGCTGACCTCTGTCGCGTAGGACACAGTCTGTTTGATCTTCTTGAACACATGATCCTTCTTCTTTGTGTGTGTCAACCACATGAAACCCGATGATCGATCGTATCCGAACTCCTGGATGTCGTCGAGAGGGAAGAGTCCCTTTGGGAGGGAGAGCTCATCGAGAAGCTCGGTGATCCTCTTCTTGCATGGGAGGTCTCCATGGATGACTTCTGCGTTGGCACGGTGGCTGTCTATGGCTAGAGATGCCATTGAGTTTGAGGAGGAAAAAGAGTGGTGAAAGCGGTTGTAGAAGGAGGAATTTGAAATGATAGTGTGTTGGGAGGGTGGGAATGGAGGTGGCTTTATATAGGAGATATAGGTAATGTAGGGTGGGGTTTTATATATTAAAAGCTTGGAGATTTATTCTTCTCTTTGACGGATATATAGCAGCACATTAGTTTATTAGGCCGGCCCCGGAGTTTCAGTTGGTTGCAGGACTCTTGACTTTGGAACATGGAACAAGAGGTCCATGGTTTTGGGTTAAATGATTAAAACAATGCATCAGAAAGTCAAATGAATTGGGAGGTGTGGTTGTGTACGCAGGAAACTTAATTTCTGTTGGGATAGAAGAATAGATGTGAAATAATGTAGAATATGAGTTTTGTTTGTTTATAATGAATTGGATGGATATAACTATGACACAGAATTTAACTAGTACTATAATTCAAGGTCCCCTAGATTTTTTCTATTATTTTTTGTTATTCCACCTATTCTAATCTACTCATACATAAAAGGGAATCACATGTTATCACTTTTATAAATCAGGGTATTTATGTGTCAAATTATTTTTTTAATTTTATAAATCTTTATTAACATTTTATTCATATTTTTATCTATAACTTATCTATGAGTAATCAAACAACAAAAAAAATAATTATTAATTACGTTTTCTAACAACAATAAAATTAATAACAAATTCTTCTTCATTAAAAATTAATAACAAATTCTATTATTTAGTTGGGATAATTTTTTATCTCTACATTTAATGTATATTTGCATACATTATGATTATTTTATATATGTATGTATAACATGGAATATTGTACTAAGTGCTTTTTCACTTGCACAAAACTACTAGCTAGATAACTAGCCTAACAAAGGAATCCATAAAAACAAAAACATCCGCTATTTTTATGATCTTGATAAATAAATAAAAAGACCTGACTGATAAGATTATATTACATTTGATGGAACATATACCGTTCATCCAAGCTGAATGGTATACATTTTGAGGAAGAAAAAAAATGCATCAAAATTGGAAAGTAATTGTAAAAGAACTAAAATACAGAAGATGTTCATCCAATTGAAATTCCAAAAGATCAATAATGGTCTGTCTGATTGACTAACAATTAAAAGTCACAAACTCTCATTGAATATGATAGTCTATAACTAAATGCATGTCTCTTTATTTGCTAAAGCCTTCTTCATGTGCTGCATGCATGTCCCTGGTGGCAAATTATTATGACCATCTCATTTTTCAATTTTTCTTACAACGAAATTCAAACCATCCATCATGATCTAAAGTACTCTGTATAGAATTAATCCAAAACATATTCGATCAACCAAACTTCCCCTTTTATTCCAACATATATAAAACTCTTACTTCAAAAAAAACATATATATAACTCACATGAAACAAGTACCACGCAGACACAAAAACAATTTTTCTATTACAGCAATCATATATGATATATTGGATATATAACAGTCTCTACTCAAGCTCAAAAGCTGAAGTGGGGAAGCTCTCGGAGAGACCGGTTCCGGTCTTGAACGTGATCTTCCCCGACGACGGGTCCTCAATGTACACATCAGTGATGATGAGCCACAGAAGCATCTCCCTTGTCTTCACCCCAATCATCTTCTTCATCCTCTGCTTCTCAACGATGGCGGTGATCTCCGTCGCGTAGGATACAGTCTGTTTGATCTTCTTGAACACATGATCCTTCTTCTTCTTGTGTGTCAGCCATATGAACCCCGATGATCGATCGTATCCGAACTCCTCGATGTCGTCGAGTGGGAAGAGTCCCTTTGGGAGGCAGAGCTCATCGAGGAGTTCGACGATCCTATTCTTGCATGGGAGGTCTCCATGGATGACCTCTGCGTTCGCACGGTGGCTGTCTATGACTTGAGATGTCATGGTCTATATATATTTTTTTTGAAGGAAGAGAGAATTTTAAAGATGGAAGAGAAAAATTGTTACTTGTAAGAGGGGATCAATAGAGGGGGATCTTTATATATAGCAAATGTGGGGGTTCTTGGTGTAGACATGTACTTGTTCTCTTTGACAAGTAGTAGCATCAGTGGTTTATGAGGAGCGGTGTTGCATGCAAGACTTTGGACTTTCAGATTTAAGGCCGGACGATTTCATGAAGATTGATATGAATGCAAATTAACAAAGTCAAGGTTCAACAATTCTGTGTATATATGTTGACTAAAAAAAGGTGCTGAAAAGATCAGCCATAGCCTTTGATTCATTGTTTTGGTCCTGCAAATCTACCAAAGATGTATTGTGGTCCTATTTTTCTTGATGAATAAAGAGACATCTAACCGTGACTTTTGACTGATTTTGCAAAAGAGCAAGTGATACACTTTGAAACTTTAATAAATGTCACATCATGTAGTACGGTATATGAAGTCTTTTATGCATGTATACTAGTTTTACACAACTGGCAAATAAACATGGACTCAAATGTATAAGTTGTAACTATAATTCTTTAATTTGTGTGTTGTATTAAACATTCGTTTGTCTTGTTTTTAATTAGTTCTCTATTTCACCTATGCTACATTGCTACGCACGCACATTTGGTCGAGAGTTGATATGAATAACATAATATTGATGAAATATATATATAATATTAAATCATTGAAAAACTTAGTCTAGGATTTAAAAAATGTATGTCATTTATTTTTATTTTTTTCATATTAAAAAAAACAATGTAACTAATTTATAGAAATAAATTGAGATAGATTTAGTGAATATCTATAATTTTGAGTTCTTAAAATTTTCATGTATTAATATGATTTACGTAAATCTGATTTTAAAATTAAATCTTAAAATATATTTATCTAAATCTGATTTAAAATCATAAATATTGAATATGTGTATGTGTGTGTGTGTGTGTGTGTAAATTCTGAATTTATGGGAGGATAAAAACATAAATGAAAATTGGATCGCTTCTCTTTTAACAAGTAATTATGCATACGGTCAGTCACAGTCACCATCTATTCTACTACACAATGGAGTATATACTCTACTAAAAAAAATTTAAAAATGCATGAATAAAATTAATTGAGTATATGATTTTTTTTTTTGTGAAAGAATCTATTTCACTGAGAAATATATATTAAAAATTGAAAATGTATATGTGGCAAGTGTAACATCCTTTTGCAAACTACACTAATGGGTTGACAGGAAAGAAACCCCTTTTTTGAATTTTTTTTTACTTATAAATATAAAATTGCATTTAGTTATACATTTCAATTCATAAAAATAATATTTTTACATGAAATCTTAAAATGGAATAAACTTTCGATTCTTGGAAAAACCACATGAGGGGAGATATGCAATAAAAGAAGTAAAGATATTGTAAGCAAAAAAAAAAATTTGCATTATAAATAAACTCAGTTTAAATAGTAATTGATAAAATTTACATTATGAATTATTTAATTATATCTAGATTTCCATTAATGATTTAGATTATAAACTAGAAGATTAAAAGGTTTTTTTACACATACCCTTCAAATTCATACTAATTATTTTCATATCACTACAAATAACATATTTATTTATATGCCATTAAATCTTATTTAATAAAAATTCATGTCATTCAATCATTTATAATGATCAAAATCTAAATCAATTAAAGTTAATTCCTAACTGACAAAAATAACCTTAGCTCAATATTTTTCATAAGAGCCTAGTCTGTCATAAAGTAAATAATTGACCAATAATAAGCTAATTCATTATTCTATACCTTCTTTCTATATTGTTTCAAATGAAATAAATATATTGAGTTTTTCTTTAAATTCACTATTTTACAGTGGATATATGATTTATTTATACACACATACACACACACAATAATTACTTTTATTTTATTACATTTCTATGATAAAATTTAAATAAAAGTCTTTGTTTTTAAGAAATACATTTTTTTCCATCGCACTCTACATATTATATACACACATACAAAACACCCGCATATGATGAAGATTTGATTTATTTTTTAGATAAACTTTAGTTATTTTCTATTTCAAAATGTTTCAAAATAGACAATGTTCAAAATGAACGAGATATAAAAAAAAAAAACACAAAAATGCAAAATAAAACACAACAAGAAGACAGATGGAATAGGCTTCTACTCAGACTTGGTGGTGCAAGCCCCGCTAATCAATGATTCTTATACTCGTGACCCACAAATCGTGCGTACCCCAATTATCTCCAACTCATCTAAGATCATTAGAAATTAATATTTGATTATTCAATGCATTATAACTCATGACAGATCCTTTGAATCTAAAGCTATGGTACATATTTCCAAGCAAACGGTCCTTTTTATTAATTCCAAACACAAAAAACGACTACAGTAATGCAAACAACACAAGCACCATATATATAACAAGGTAACACTAACAACAAATCCAACTATAACAGCAAGTCTTCCTTCATATGAAACAATCTTCTCTACTCGAGCTCAAAAGCTGAAGTGGGGAAGCTCTCAGAGAGACCAGTTCCGGTCTTGAACGTGATCTTCCCCGACGAAGGGTCCTCTATGTACACATCAGTGATGGTCAGCCACAGGAGCATCTCCCTTGTCTTCACCCCAATCATCTTCTTCATCCTCCGATTCTCAACGAAGGCGGTGACCTCTGTCGCATAGGATACTGTCTGTTTGATCTTCTTGAACACATGATCCTTCTTCTTTGTATGTATCAGCCACATGAACCCCGATGATCGATCATAGCCGAACTCCTCGATGTCGTCGAGCGGGAAGAGTCCCTTTGGGAGGCAGAGCTCCTCGAGCAGCTCGGCGATCCTCTTCTTGCATGGGAGGTCTCCATGGATGACCTCTGCGTTGGCACGGTGGCTGTCTATGGCTTGAGATGCCATATATACTATCAGTTAAAATTCTGAACAAAATGAAGTGATGAACAGGAAATTAAGGAAAGAAGAGTTCTGGATGGAAGAACAAGTGAAGTGATGGATTGTGAGGTGGGATAGAAGGAGCATTTTATAGTGATAATAATGGGACATGGAACTGTTGAATGTTAATGCTTTCATATGAAAGTCTTCCCTCCGTTGACTTGCCTGGTACACTAATTTACAGGGGACGGCAAACCGTGTTGTGGACCTTTGGCTTCTGGATTTTATCATTGACCAACCAGAATTTAAGCTTCAAAACAGTTAGCAGAGTTTTTTGAAACCGGCCTGTGGGTCCGGCTTGACCAGAATTGGCCTTCTGACCGGACCAGGGAATGAAACCAAAGGAGTTATTTTATACAATTGGATTAAAAATTGTATATGATATAATGATAGTGAAACAAGGCGTAAGTACAATATGTATGGAATATCTAGGAATATGTCATTCAAAGTTAACCGGGATAGACGATTAACTGTGGAACTTTGCATAGGGTTATATGTATATATTGATTTTCGAGGAGCTTATATGTATGTTGTAAGTCATGCAGGGGTTAAATTGACAAAATATTCAAGAGATCAGCTTTTATAGAAACAATTCAAAGAAACTCTATTTACAATGGATTTGATCCCTTAACATCTTTAAGAGGAGGGTGCAAGCTGATTTTCTCAAAATTGTTTGTGTGCTGAGTTGTTGATTGATAAATTGACTCAAAGATTGAACATAAACAACGCCTTATTAGCAAAATCATAATTTTTCAAAGACATCATCTCATCTTGGAACAACAATTTCATTCATATCAATTATCGCCCAAAACGGCACTCACTCAATAATCGGTATTATATATATACATACACAGTTCATCAATGTCACTAACTCCCCCCCTCACCTCCTCTTAGCCTCAAATTGCTCTCTCAAAGCCCACCCAAGCACAAACACACCGGCGAAGTCCACCACTCATCACTCAATCGGCGGCCATCATCGATGCCTGCGCTCGCGCTCATGCTCTCGCTCCCTCTCCACCGTGGAAGGTCGCCTCCTCTTAAAATGCCTCTCATCATCACTAGATTCGTTCTCATACGCCGCCGCACTTCCACCGCCACTGCCCCCACCCTTCCGTCCTCCACTCGATGGTCCACCACCACCTTTCGAGGGCTTATGCTCTTCCTTGTGCCCGTTCGACGAGCGCGACACTGAGTCACGGTGGTGGTGATGGTGGTGGTGTTCACGATCACGGTCCTTGGAACTGCTCCTTTCTGTGGCAGAAGACGTGGTCTTCTTCTTGCTGGCGCCCTCGGCCGGGAAGCTGATGCGTGAGAACACGCTCCCCTTATGCTTCTGGTCAAGCTGCTTTGCTTCATGGGCCGCAACGTCCTCCTGTTCCACCTTTCGTTTACCAGTGCGGGTTGGTGGAGGGGAATGGCGGCTGGGTTCTAGTTCACGTTCACGAAGTCTTTCCCGGGACGGGCTTGGAGGCCTCTCGGAGGTTCGGTGTGTCAGCCTCTGCATCCAAGCAAATAAACCCCGGTTAAAGACAGCTGATTAACATGCTAATCCCAATTGGTTATCATAAAAAAACTTGGTTGTACTTTTTTTTATCTCTCTTACAGATTGCACCCTAACGGACTCCATTACATTTTAGATTCAAAACGGTCATGCCCAACTCAAATGAAAGATCATAGT
Organism: Acorus calamus; assembly: GCA_030737845.1. Classification (NCBI taxonomy): domain Eukaryota; kingdom Viridiplantae; phylum Streptophyta; class Magnoliopsida; order Acorales; family Acoraceae; genus Acorus; species Acorus calamus. Next base: position 7,247,246 of record CM060869.1, on the reverse strand, counting down.
TGAGTAGCATCAGACAATAGATTGTTGATCATATGCTCATCACACAATCTGTACAACTAACCTTCCATTAAAATTAACACACCATTAAATCCTGCAATATCAGTGCACAATTTTGTGCCTGCCCTCTTTTGGCTGTGAATAGAGGTTCTGGTTAAATAAATCTGACACAACCAAAGCAAAGAGAGGCCATCAATGGATGAACCAATATGCATCGGATGTTCTGTTTAAATCCAACAATTGCCATCACATATCATGACAATGAAAAATTATCCGAAATGCAAAGACATCGAATGGAGACGGTAATCAGCAACACTTTTGGTGGTGGTTCAGAGAGGGCTGCATCCGAGAAGAAGAGCTGGCAAGATCCAGCTTCAGCACGGCAGTGTGTTTTCTTTTTTGCAGACGTAAATGAACAATTTGCTTTTTTTGTGGCAGACTTTGCAAACACACAATAAACTTAGGCCTAAAGAAAAATAAATGGATGGATGTGAGAGATATAAAAACATACGATCTTTGATCTCATTGGAGAAACATCAGCACCACTACCAACTCGGCGCTCCCTTGACCTTGACCTATCCCTAAAAAGATAATCACAACCAGTACAGTTGAGTACCAATACAAGATATTGCAAAGGAAATCCACGCAAACTGAATATGAAGGTAATATAGCCTTGGAAAAAAATGGAACTGCTCACCATAAAAATTTTAAGCCTAGCCGAGATTCAATTTTTGTGCCATCTAATTTTGCTAAATCTATTCATAATCAAATAGGGGCCTTTTATTTTAATTCATATACAAAAATAACCGTACAGATTAAATTTTAAAAAGAAAAAAAATTGAAAAATATCCTCATACTCTAAAATGGTTTTTTAATTTCATAATGGCTATCAGTTTGTGTTGTTTGATGTCTCTATCGTTATGAATAACCCAGATTTTAAATTTAGTGACCAAGTGAATCAAAAAGTTATGGAATGATTTGTGATTCTAAAATGGATGGTCTAGGTTTATTTGACATGGAGTAAGAATTTTAAAAAGACTTAGAGCAGTGTCCAAACCAAACACTTCTAAGTTAAAATTGGACCAGAGTGTAGATGTGATCGATTCCTTTATATGTGTGAAAATGATAGAATAAATCCATTTTATTTTCACCAAAACTGCAAAAAGATTTCAGTCAGTTAAAAGCTAGAAAGTCATTTGATTTCACATAACAGTTAGAAATCATAAGTTCACCCTCCATATCATTTCCAAACAGTGAAACATGTCATAAAAGGCAATCCTATATTCAGTTAACAATGCTTAAAAGGATAGTTAAGAAATAAATTAGTGTCTTATCGAAAAGTAAACATCTGCAAAATACTTTATCAGGTAACCAGAAAATACAGATTTAGTTATAGTTTTCCGAAGCACTGAATAAAAGGAATTAAGATAGGTGAATATTTGTCAAATTATATATCCTCTTCAAACAATTGAAAATTTCTGGATTGGGAGGAACCAGGTTGTTACCAAGGAGCTGTAATATCATACAGCATTAAGTAGTCTCATACTTATTACGAGGTATGATGCTCCAGGGCATATTCTATATCTCCAAACCGCTTTTTAGAGAAAAGAGGATACTCTCATAATCAGTGATGTAGTTTTGTGACCCATGTGGTTAAGTCCCCACAAAACTCAATTTAAACTTAAAATCTGAAAAAATGGCTTGTAAATAGGAATATAAATGAATTTTTCCCGTATTCTCTAACTAAATGAAATTTTGCTATGCATTAAGCTTTAAGAAGCTACCTATCACCATGTCGTTCAGCTTCAAATCCTCTCCTCTGATCCATTTTTCGAGCCTCAAAATGCTCTCTACTCATACGTGGGGGGACTGGACCTGAGTTTACACTGCCCATACCCAATTCTGCAAGGTCCCTGTCATTAGAAAGAATATATCAATCAGGTTATGCAACCATATCATAAAAAAAAAACATTTAAAGACAGAATTTGAAAATATGAAATGTTCAGAAAACAATGTCACCAGCTGAAACATCTATCACCTTTGGGGAAGCACGGGATACATATACCCCGGCCCTCTAAAGGGATCTTGTGGTAGAGCACCACCAAAGGGAACATCAAAGGGACCTGGGGTGTAACCCATGAAAGGCATGGAAGCTTGGTATGTCATGTATGGATCCATTCCACCCCATTGCATGCCACCCCAGTAGGGATTATAGCCATTCGGTCCCATAGGCATTGCTTCAGCTCCAAAATCTTGAAAGTTTCTCCATTGCATGTCAGCAGCTGCAACGCATTAAAAGTAAAATAAATGACAAAATTATTAGGTGACGCAGAGAATTAAAGTTCCCCTAATATGCCACTGCCGCACAAAACAAGGATCAAATAATGCTCTCTGGCACATGAGAAACAATACAAAAAATTTATGTCTGTGAAGACTGAAGACAATTTAATCATGACAAATATCATTTTGTCATGTTGAAAACTACAAAAGTCAAGTAATTTCTGTTAAAAAACTACAAAAGTGTAAGTAATTTCTCCCAGATGGGTGGACATTAGTGTACATTCTTGAACAAAAATATTTTACAGAAGTGGGACTAACCGTAAGGAACATTAGAAGTCTTCTTTTTCTTCTTCTTTTTTCCTGCAAAACAACAAGGTACACATCAGAAGTCAGTATGAACATCATACACCTCGGATAAAATATTTCAGAATTGCTTAATGGTTAAGACAGTACAAATAATTAATACAGCATAATGGCAAAATGTTTAAAATCAATGGGCAACATGAAAAATTAAAAATCATAAAGAACAAGGATTAGTGACAGAGACCTTGTTCAACAGCAAGCAACTTTTGTTGATCCTCCTCCTCAGGTGGTAAACCACCTTCTTGTGATGTCCGATCCTTCGCACTCATCGAATCTGGTGTCGCTTCAGATTGATCGATGCTATTGATTGCCTTCTTCTCTACTGACTGCAGAGGGACATCATCACTCACATTCTTCTTTGCATTCAGAGCAAGTTCTTCAGGTGCATGCATCTGTTCTTCTTTTGTGGTGGCAGAGAGGGTAGGTGATGGTGCTTTGGGTTGCCTAGGAAGAGCAGACTCCATATCTGAAACATACGAGCAAAAATGAGTTGTTGAAACTAAAATTACTACAATTTCTAAATCCACCAAAAGTTCTCTCTTATACCTTGAACTTGTAGCAAACTTCCACCATTTTCTGCACTGCTCGTTGACTCCAACATACGGTTGATAGTGTCTCTAAGAGTCTTGTTTGGCAGAAGATCATCAGCAAGTATATTAGTAGCCCCACAGATGCACATTAATTTTGAAAGAATGTGGTCCCTGATGCCTGTTAGTGTAGCACACTTTAGTGAAAATTTGGTAATTCAAATCAATAGAAAACACAATAATGGCTCAATTGAAGAGCCCAAAATAAAGGGTACAAAATCGAAAACTGTCCAAAACATTACAAACATCTTAATTGATAAAAGAACAAATACACACAACAACAAAATTTATCGACATTTGGAACCAAAAATACAAACTTCCACCGTACACTGACAAGCCATCTGATGGCTGGTAAAATCAGACAAAAACACTCACATTTATCACAGAAACTTTTGCAACAGCACTTGCTAGTTAAAACAGCATCTTTCATTGCCTGTTTACATAGTGGACATCGTAGTTCTGGGGGAAGATCAGTGATGGGACGAGTGGTCGGTAGCCCTTCAATCTCCTTCTCAAAAGCAGCTCTGTTTACGGTTGAAAAAAAATATCCTCAGCCAGTCATCATTAGCAGGAATAGTACAGAAAATGTTAACAAAGACGTACAAAAAGAAGACAACTTACTCATTTGGCCTTAAAACAGCAACAGCTCCACTGGGTAATGCATATGACCCATCAGGTGTTGCCATCAACATTGACTTTGGAATTCCAGTTGGAGGCTTCACCCTTTTTATGTCAAAAGTAGGATCACCATTTGTCGGACAATGCTGAATAAAATGGCCTAATATACCATATATATTATTAGCACATTCTCTCTTTATCCATAGCTTAAAAAGACAAGATAATCTATGACGAGACTAATATAAACATACCGGGCACTTTGCATCTGTGACAGACATAACCATGTGGAGGTGTCTTGCGCTCCAGACCTCCCCCTCCCCGACCTTCAGATATAAGTCAAAAGAAAAATATATATGGGAGCTTAGAATAAATTACTATAGTTTCAAATTATGGGGAAAAGATGGGAAAAGAGAAGATCATCTTGGCTAAAACTAGCACATGAGGTCCCTCACAACAATAAGAAAGCAATTTTTATCAAACAAATATCTTGGTACATATATATAGGCCATTGTTCATGAACCAAAATAGTATGTACTTAAAAAGTGTTTGTGCCTGCAGCAATTGACAGATGAGATAATGACAAGAAAAATAGTCATTCGCTGACTGCTCAGTGTGACCCATAACTTTGTGGCAACTGCTACTCATTTGGAAGATAAGCTGAATAAATGAACTGACCATATACCTTATATATAAGCGTAAAGATAGAGTGATACATAGGTTCAAAAATGTGAATCAAAGACCAAAATAAGTAACAGAATTTACCAAACCCACGACCAGCCATCATCCTTCCACCCATGCCCCTTCCAAATCCTCTTCCAGAACCATAACCATCTTGTGTTTGCCTGAAATGCCAATTTTAAATGATGATAGGATGAAAAGTTGAAAACATAACCCATTTCACTACAATTGAGTGTTCATCAGCCAATCAATCACCTCTGCCAGTCCAGAGCAGATGTATCAATCAAGGCCTTAATCTTGCTCTCCTCATCAGCCTTGTTGGAAAGAACGGCATCCTGCGCCAGGTTAACGGGCTGAACAGGGTGCATTTCAGGTATAGAATACAAATCATTACCAAATTCATCCCACTCAGATTCTTCAGGAGGCTGCAAAAGCCATTAACCAATGTCATTCTTATGTTCCTACTTCCTGCTCCATGCTGTTTCTCACAGCCAGACTTATAACTAGATATCTTCAAAAGAAAAGTTCAAAAATCATGAGCTTACAAATCTTGTGAGGGATGAGTCAACAACCGGCATACCACTGCTAGATGGTACAGCATCTTGTATCTTTTCCTCAACTTTAGACCTGCATATGCAACACAACTTCTAGTCTCAAGATCCAGACTACACATACAACACACAACAAGAAACAATCCCATATGCTAAGCTGTGAGATTAAAAAAACATATTTAGGCTCTCATATGCAAGGGAACAATATAAAAAAACAACACTATCTTCCTCTTGACGCTTTCAAGAACAAAAATGCAAATACTAGAATCAAGTTGCAAAATAGTACTCAGGTGGTTCAGTGACGATTGGTTTCCGCGGCCGACCAGGAACCCGACGAACTAACACCGATGTATTCTTTGGGATCAAAGTTGATTCATCAGCATACTCTGAAATCAAGCAGCACAAAACATAAAGTTCCAAAATATCCCACATACATTTTTCTATCATGACCCACCACTCAATTTCAAACAAATGGCACCCAAGAAAAATCCCCTTCAACTACCACCAGTCAGAAATCTAGCTCTCTGGGCACGTTCCAAACTTAAACACTAATTATCAATCACAAACCCAACCAATTATCCCCATAGAAACCAAAAAATCAGGCTTGTGAGATTGTTCTTCTGCTACCTCCGCAATCCCTTCCAAGAATACTGAATTTAATAGCAAGCATGGATTGGGTACAGATTATTCCACCTAAACCAACATCACCATAACCAACCCACAAATGAGATTGTTTGAAGAGGGACTTCCATGGATAATGTGTGCATTCAGACCCCTCGCACTCATATCAAATATAAAAAAAAAACATCTAACATAAAAAAAACAAACACAAAGGGGATTCATTTGGTCTCATTGTGCAAAAGAAAAGCAACCCACCTTCATCTGTTTGAGCATTAGAGACCATGAGATCGAAATCGGTTCCACGGCCCAAATGCTTGGACTCAAAGATTTTTTCTTTCAAGCTCCCAACAGATATGAAATGCCCGTCGATGGGCACGGAATCGAAGTCTCGCGCACTCTTGAACTTAAAATACACAGCCATATTTTCGTATTTTTTATTTACTTTTTTTTCCGTTCTAAGATGCCGCGACAAATATAACAACTAATGAACCTATAAAATAAGCAGAAATAAATCCAATTCAAAGGCCAGAATAAAATGAAGGCCTGAAACTAATAATAAATAATAATAATAATGAAACAAATCAAACAAACAACAACAGATGTGGTTTACAAGGTAAAACTATTCTCTCAAAAGCAGATCTCCAGAAACGCCGCCATCCGATCAAGAACGCCTTCGCTAAGAATCCAAAATCCGATAAATAAAAGACCACCTTTGCCAAGAATCCAAGATCCAATCGAAAGAGAAGACCCTCTCCGAATCGAGAGAGAGAGAAGACCACCTCGCCGCCGCCAGAAAGAGCCTCCGATGACTCAAAACCCCGAAAAAAAAAGATTAGGGTTTCGATCGATGCGAGGGGATCCACCAATCGTCGCCGGTGGAACCGAATCCCCAAAAATTAGGGCATCGACGGATCGAATTCGTCGCGGGGGACTGATGATCTTGGAAACCGGAGACGCCGTGCGATCACGGAACGAAGCGGTCAATGCGAAGAGAGAACAGAAGACGAGAGAGAATCGAAGATCGATCGGTGGTCGGATTGGAGAAAAAACGGAGGGTCGAGAGAGAGACGGGACTCTCTCTTTTGCGCAGACACGCGAGAGGCACCGAATTATCGATAGCGAGAAGCCTTGTAAGAATGACTTTTTTATTGTTTTCGTGCTCTCTCTCTCTCTCTCTGTGGTTTATGTGGGGACGCACGTGCATCGTACGTGTGACTTCTCGACTAAGGAACATGTTGGGCCTGCTCAGTCCTGTTTGAAGCGGCCCAATTAAATGTTGGGCACAGGTACGCTCCGTCCGCTTTACAGTTTGGTCGATAGTGCGTAATGTATATTGTACTATTACGGTATATGAAAATTAAAATTTTTAATACTTATACAAATAAAAAAATATACTAATATATATCAGTGTACACCTTTTATAACAGTTTGTATTTCAATAGACGAGTATGTCTTTTTAAAAAATGGCGAATGCTACGGATGTACATAGGCAGAGGCGGACGTAAGAGTTGGCTGGGCCGGGCAGATTTTGTATTTTTTTTAATTATTTGATGATATAAATTATAATATTTATATTTTATATTAAATAAATTATATTTTATACATAAAATATATTCCTTACAAACTAGATACCAACCTAATAAATTAACAACAAATCAAATAGCATCATAACAAAGTGGATCTCAATCTAACAAACTAAATCGAACTCCGGCCCGTTTGAAAACAAGTTTGAGCAGCTTTTGGATTTGTAGGAAACTGTTTTTTCCAAACTCATTTTCAAACAAAAAAAATGGGGTCAAAAGTTGTAGAGATATTTTTGTGAAATAGTACTCAAAACCTGAGATTTTCAGAAGTTGTCGATAGATAGTTTCTTACAAAATCATATTTAAACTCAGTTTTTGTTCAAAATCAATTTCGCAATCGTGCAACCAAACGCAACCTCAATCTTATTATAAATTTTAACAATTCTAAATTTTAAAATTCAAATATTATCTTAAAAATTAATTTAATGTCAATTGAACAATAAAGAAACATTTATATCCATAAAACAACTCTTCTTATTTTTCTGACAATTCTTCTCATTTTTATGATGACATATTTGGTTACTTAAATTATGAAATTTGTTAATGTACCGTGTAAGATGAGTTTATATCTCATTTTTATTCTTACAATAAATTTCATATTTTTTTCTTTTCTTCACATGTATGTCTTTTGAATATCACATTATTTGGTATATAAATAATTATATCAAATATAAGAACAAAAAAATTTCTATATAAATATTTAATATAAATTATGTAGCCCACCCTAAAATACTGTCCTGGATCCGCCCCTGTACATAGGGTCTTTCTGAAAACAAATTGAAAATGATGTCCATGTGCAATTTCACCCTTTTTTTAAGTATATATGGTAACCCATTTAAGTATACATCAAGTGTATCAGTGCTCAAAACAAATAGAATGACAAAGAAAAATGATATGTCCGGCCCGTATACAGCCCCTTGTGCCGTCCACAGTTTTTTATAAAAAAAAATATGCACTCTCCCATTGAAGTATATACTGTTATATGAATTAAAGTATATAATAAGATATAATAGTATATTTTTTCTTTTTGAAAATAATGAAAAAAATGTATATTCCACACATATAATGAAAACTCAAACACTATAATAGCATAGTGTATATACGCACTAAGTTGTTGTAGTGTATGGGGCTGTAAAACGAACTTGAGTATATCAACGCTAAGTTTTCATTAGGAAAATTGGAGGGCCGGAAATTGGTTATCCGGGTTCGGGTCACCAAGATCCGTCTACTTCGCTCCTCCCTGTCTTTTCCTTCGTCACTGTAGATACCCCAATTTTGACCGTCCAGAAAGACAGAAATACTTCAAATAACACCCGGAAATATCCCACAGTTGGACATCCAAGTAGAGAACCAAAGGTACGGTAAACCAGAAACCCTAACCCTAGCCCTAACCTAGACCTAGACCGGAAACCCTAAACCCTAGCCCTAACCCTAGCCTTGACCTAAACCTAAACCCTAACCCTAGGCCTAAACCCTAAACCAGGCCCTAACCCTAAAAACAAAACCCCGCCACTCTAAAAACCAAAAAAACCCAAGTCCCTGGAAAGGGGCGGCTAGCCCTAACTAGCCGCCCCACTGACCGCCCCCTGGCCGACTTTGGACCAGTCCCCTGGATGGGACATAAAGCAGCATTAAATGCTGATCATTGCGGCAGGTCATGACCTTTAGCCGCCCTCTCTTGGCCGGATCAAACCGAGTAACCGACTCAAGCCACCGCTTGTCAGAGATGGAACGTTTGGCAGGTCATGATAGGGGCGGCTACCAGGAAGTAGCCGCCCCATCTTGGGCGGCTAGTTAGAACTAGCCGCCCTTCACCTGGTCTCTGACAGAAAAACCAGAGACTTAATGAGAGGTCCAATCGAAGCCAAACCACTCCATTAACCTCGGGATATTTTCTTACCTCTCTTTTACTATAAATAGAGGGGTCCCAAGCCCAAATACAATAATCATCCTTCAATCCACAAAATCCACACCAACATCCCACAATTCACATTCCCTTTCCACACTAGAAATCCCAAGAGAGAGAGAGAGAGAGAGCCTCTTTTGTGAGAGAAAACACCCATTCCCTACACAAAAACACCCTCTCATTCCACCCTCCAGAAACCCAGGCTAAACCTAGCTTAGCCTCTGCCCAAAACCAAACTCATTTCCTACCAAAGCTCTGCCCAAACCAACAGACCTGGGACGGCTAAACCCTAGTAGCCGCCCCTCACCAGACGGCTAGATCCAAGTCGCCCCCCTATACACACCCCACTTACACCCCTTTGTCCCATAACTCCTTTAGTCAAGCCCTAGGAGCATAATAGGATACCTGTTTTTCACCTCTGTGTACGGTAAATCCGTGTCTCAGAGCAGAGACCCCACAAACTCCCCACGTAGGCGACCAAAACCAAAACCCAACCTTTTCCTGCTTTTAGAAAAAGCAGGTGGCGATCACACAAACCCCTGAATCCTCTCGAGACGCTATCGGGCGCCTCAACCAGGACCGACACACCCCTCACCCTTCTGAGAAGACGACCCGACCGAGCCCGCCCGGGCACGCATCCGATCCGAATCCCCGAAGAACCCCCACACACGCACACGCGCGCTCACCGCGCACCCCGCCGGAATCCGCTCTGACACCTTCGGAGGCCTCCCCGACGGTACCGACAAATCTGGCGATCACGGTGGGACATCCCTCGTGAAAAACAACAAAAGGTGATCCTCTTCTGCCCCCTTTTACAAGCTTGACCAGAATGCCATCAACCCTCTAGGAAGGTTAGAGTTTCCGACCCCTCGAATCAGATCCTCCTCTACTTCGCATCACTGCATCATTTGCTGCTTTGTAAGCCGCACACAGCTGCGCAATCCTTTACTGCTTTGTAAGCCGCACACAGCTGCGCAATCCTTTATTGCTTTGTAAGCCGCACACAGCTGCGCAATCCTTTATTGCTTTGTAAGCCGCACACCGCTGCGCAATCCTTACCGCTTTATTTACTGCTTTACATCTGCATTCGATCCCTTAAAACATTTCACACGCATCATGGAATCCCACCTAGAGGAGGAGATACTAGAGGAAAGAACCCACCAAGAGGGTCAGGCCACGCAATTCCTGACCCATCTAGAGGAAAAGATGGCCAGTCTAGGATACCAATCCGTAGAGGACATGTTTCATGACCTCGCCAACTACCGCCAGGTAAAAACCCTAAGACAGGAGGTCCCTGTCGAAACCCCTAAGGTCATTCCCAAGACCCCATCCACGCCCAGTCACTCGGTCAACCCGAGCGTCTTTTCATTCACCCTCCTTTCCCCCGCGAATCAAATATTCCCAACCGTTTCCATCCCAAGCCCTTACCAGGCCACCCCAAACCCGGGACCACTAGGCAGCCCTCCTCGGGGAGAAACGCTGGACGAAACCATCCGGAGAATCCTCTCCGAGACTGGTCCCTCGGCCCCCAAACACATGTCTCTACATAACCTGAGACAAATCCCGTCAGTTCACCTACCGGAGGGATTCAAAATCCCCAAATTCCGCCGGTATAACGGTCGTGAGACCCAGACATTCATTTAACTGCCTTTTATCTAGACGCACGCCCGTTTCTAGATAATCAACCTCTACTAGTCTTCCTCTTCCAGAAATCATTGGAAGGAGAAGCACTACAATGGTTCTCCACCCTCCCTGTAGATCACTTGTCGAATTTCTCGGCTGTAAGCGAGAAATTCTTGGGCCGCTACGGTTACCAGAGGATTAGGACCCCCTCTATTTCGGATTTAACCGTAGAGAGAATGAGGCCTAGGGAGGAATTCGAGCAATACGTGTCTCGGTGGCGCACACTTGTCCACCGGACCGGCCTGCAACTCACAGAATGTCAAGAAATTGACATGATGTTACAGAGCCTGAGTCCAGAACTTCGTACGAGCCTTTCGTACGGAGACTGTACTACGTATCAGCTTCTGATTGACCCACAACAGGATTTCCCGTTGTGCAGCCCCAGTAGTACAAACCCAGTCCCCACCTATCAGCCATAGGGTTGGACAACCGCCTCGCAAGGCACAAACCCCCACGGTAGAGGGGATTACTACACAAGTATCGGCACTCTACCCGAACGGAGCACGAGTTCCTGATCGAGGAATGGCTCCGAGACAGTACACGTCCGGTTCATCCGGGTATGCACCGCCTCGACCAATCAACCAAAACTTCACTACTCGATCAGTACCCGTCCCCGTGCCAATACGACAAGACCCCGCAACCCATGATTCCCCAATTCAGGCCCCCTCAATCCGAAACCAGGACCAAAACAGGAGACCCTTCTATCCTACCCCCCCAAGAACGCAAGGCATAACCCCTAGAGAACCCACGCGCAGCCTCCGTGGTGAGGCTGCACCTCCCTCCTTCTACGACCCAAGATGGTCAAACAGAAGAGATAGCTACCCTCCCCTTCCAGAAACCCTAGGGAACATCTTTAGAGCCTTAATAGAAGTCAATGGCATTTCCTTACCCATGGCTAGACCTTCGCCTATCGGTGCCGACCCCACCCGTTTTTGTCAATATCATCGACATCACGGCCACACCATCGAACAATGCTCCTCGTTTCGAGACATTGTCTACAACCTTGATAAAGAAAGGCGCTTAGACTGGGCCACCATCAGGGGACTCAAAGACAACCTAGCTACAAAAACCCTAGAAGTCAAACCAACCCCAGAAACCCCCAACCCTGTAGAAACCACAACCCAAGACCCGAGGCCAGCCACGAAGGCTCCCTTGGAAGAACCAGAGAGCTTAAGCTATGAAAGCGTCTACACCATAAAAGACGCTGAGCACGAAGAGTCACCCAGGATCATCCCAGGCGGCTTAATCTTACCAGCCTTTTCCCCCGTCCTACCAGTCCCCTCCCCCATTCTCCCCAAACCCACAAAGCTCTCTCTCCCTAAAAAACTCCAACCATTATCCCCTTCACCAAATAACGAAAGCCTATACCCATTAAAACAAAACCCCCGAACCACCATTGACGCACTGAACCATCATACTACTAGAGCAGGCAGAATTTTCAACACTGTACCCTCTTACAGACACCCCCTGCCTGAAACAGAGCCTGAGGAGCCCCACACCGGAGATAAGATCGACATCCTAGACCAACTCCGAAAAATCCCCGTGAAAATTTCCATTTTAGAGCTAATCGAAACCTCAGAACACCACCAGCACGCTCTAAAAATGTTCCTAGAAAGAATCCAAGTCGACCCCCAAATCTCTACCCTAGGCGTACCAATAGCTCTAGCCACCGCAGGACTAGGGCCCATCATAACCTTTAGACCTAAAGAAGAGATTCACGATAAAGTCGTTAGCACCTCAACCCTATGCATAACGATTAACCTCGAAGGATACTCGGTGGATAAAGTTCTAATTGACACCGGGGCGGGAGTAAACCTCATATCACTACAAACCTTCGAGCACATCGACGGACGCATAACTACACTCTTCGAAACGGACACCCGTATATTTGCCTATGACAAAACGGCTCGTCCGGTTCTAGGCTTTAAGGACTTCCGACTAAAGGTAGGGCCGCTAGAAACTAGCGCTAAAGCATATGTCCTAGAAATGGATTCAGATTATAATATGATCCTAGGACGTAAATGGCTAGCCTCCATAAAAGGGGTCTCCTCTCCCCTACACCAATGTCTGAAATTCCCCTTGGGGGGTCGAATAATCAAAATACAAGGAGATGCAATCAAAGGGCCTAAATCGAGGTTCGCCAATAATGAAGCCATCACTGTAAAAACCAGTAGCCCAAAACCCATAGAAGCCACCATCCACATCTTAGATTTTCCAGCCAATTGGCTAAATCCCCGGAATGCTCTCCCCGCTACCTCAAAAGCAAGCCACCCTAGGCTTGAGAACCCTGGCTGGCGTATCATGGGAATCATGGGTTACCTTCCCGGGGAAACCCTGGGACACAAAAATGGGATCTTGGACCCCATCGAACTCCCAGCATGGCTAGATAAGAAAGGCATTGGCTCATCCAAACATCGCCTTAAAATAAAGGAAAAATACGATTGGAGGTTGTACAAACATTTCGTAAGAAGAATAATCGTAGAACCCGCCAAAGAAATCGTATGCCCCTACCCCCTGGACCCTATCCCGGAAACAGAACCGACTATCTCTCTGGCTCCCTAGAATGGCTATTCCCACACCCTGATAAACACCTAAACACACACTCACCGCCAGACGATAAAACTCCAGCTGACCCAGCCTCCTTTTCTCACAGTGCTCAAGCATCGCAACAAAGGAGCGCCAGCTGCTGGAGAAAAGTCGGTTGAAATGCTTCCATTAATCCAGTAGATTGTAAATAATAAGTGTCTTTTCTGTCAAAAAAAAAGAAAAAAAAAAGAAAAAAAAATGGAAACCAAAACCCTAGGATCCCTGTTCGACAAGGATGATTTCACCCCAGCATGGCACCCTTTTAGCGATGACTCTGACCTCCTGAACAAACTACAACGTCTAGCCAGTCAGGCCAAAAATCCCTACCCTAGTACCTCGTCCAAAACGGTCAAACCTACTAGGGGTCAAATTCCTGACCAGACCATTAGCAACTTAGAAGGGTATAGCAGGACCATGTTAGGTTTAGAAAAATTTAAAACAATAGCAGTTATAGAAGAACCAGACCTAGATAACATAGAATACCCAGACGATGGTCTAGGAGTCTTCGAGATATGTGATGAGGACAATGAAGGAAAAGGGGACCTGTTTGAAGAATTCAAGCAGAGCCTTCAAAGGTTCGATGAAAAGACGGAAGAAGCAGATGAGAAGATAGAGGAGCTAAACCTAGGGACAAAAGCTGACCCCAAAATCATTTCAATTAGCACAGAACTAAATCACGATGAGAGAGAGGGCCTGGTTAAAATATTACTCGAGTATAAAGACGTCTTTGCATGGTCTTACAAGGACATGCCCGGGCTCGATACCTCGTTAGTCGAACATCAGTTAATTTTAGAACCAAACGCAAAACCAGTAAAACAAAAACTGAGACGCCTTCATCCCGAGGTAGCTTTAAAAATCAAAGATGAGGTAGACAAACTCCACCAGGCTAAATTTATCCGGGTAGTTTTATACCCTAAATGGGTGGCAAATATTGTTCCAGTGTCCAAGAAGGATGGGAAGATCCGGATATGCATCGACTTCAGGGACCTCAATCGAGCGTGCCCAAAAGATGACTTCCCACTCCCACATATTGACCTCCTTGTCGACAATACGGCAGGATATGAGATGCTCTCGTTCATGGATGGCTTTTCTGGATACAACCAGATCCGGCTGGCAGAAAAAGACCAAGAAAAGACTTCCTTTACCACACCCTGGGGAACTTACTGCTACATAGTGATGCCTTTCGGGCTCAAAAATGCGGGTGCAACATATCAAAGGGCTATGACCTCAATATTCCATGATATGATGCACAAGCTAGTAGAAGTATATGTGGATGATATCTTAGTCAAATCTAGGACTCGAATAGGACACGCAGACATACTTAGACAAGTATTACAGAGATGCAGGGAATATTCACTCAAAATGAATCCAAAGAAATGTCGCTTTGGGGTCTCCTCTGGGAAACTTTTAGGATTCATGGTAAGTAAGCGGGGAATAGAAATAGATCCGACCAAGGCAAAAGCCATCGCCCAAATGCCCCCACCTAAGAACCTAAAAGAATTGAGAGGGCTCGTGGGAAGGTTGCAATTCATTAGGAGATTTATTTCGCAACACGCTGAAAGATGTCGCCCCTTTTACAAACTGTTGAAATGAGGAGTCAAGTTTAATTGGGATAGTGAATGCCAAAAGGCCTTTGATAATTTAAAAACATGCCTTCTTAAACCCCCAGTCCTTTCAGCTCCAGTACCTGGACGACCCATGCTCCTCTATATAGCTGCAACTAAGGAAGCCATTGGTGCGGTGCTTGCACAACACGACGACATGGGAAGGAAGGAAAAGGCCATTTACTACCTAAGTAAAACCCTGATTGAGTACGAAAAAGCCTACCCTCCTACAGAAAAGACTTGTCTAGCATTAGTATGAGCTTCCCAAAAGCTGCGACATTATTTTCTTGCCCACAAAGTCAAATACTTTACCAAAATGGACCCAGTAAGGTTCCTATTCGAGAAAGCCATATTAACTGGACGCAAGTACAGTTAAACGAGTTTGACATCACATATGCCACTCAAAAATCCATCAAAGGGCAAGCCATCGCTGACCACCTCGCTCAACTACCCCTCCCTGTTTACGAACCAGTAAAAACTGACTTCCCGGACGAAGAAATATTTGCGCTTATTGAAGAAAAGGATAGAGAGACATGGACGCTATACTTCGACGGAGCGGTCAACCAGAAGGGAAAGGGAATAGGAATAGCACTAATCTCCCCCGAAGGTGTCATTATCCCACAAGCATTTCGGCTTACGTTTAAAGCCACCAACAATATTGCCGAATACGAGGTCCTGATAGCAGGTTTGAAGGCAGCCCTAGCCCTAGGAGCTAAAAATTTAGACATCGTTGGGGACTCCCTTTTAGTAATCCGCCAAACTCTCAAAAAGTATCAGACTAGAGACCCAAAACTGAAGCCGTACAGAGAACTAGCCATAGTCCTGCTAAAACAATTCCGTAAGGTTACTCACATTTTCATACCCCGGACCGGCAATATTCTTGCAGATTCTCTAGCCTCTTTAGCCTCATCGCTCACCTTTCCCTTATCTAGGACATCTGAAACAGTCACTATCCAGAGACTAGAAACACCTGCCACCGAACTCGGTGACTATAAAACTCAAAGTCTCCTAAAAATGAACCGGGCCAACAAAAATGCTAGTACCACGGAAATCCTAGCCCTTGAACTAGGAGATATAGACGACGGAAACCCCTGGTACTTTGATATTAGAAACTACCTTAAAAACGGTTCATTCCCAAGCTACGCTACCAGCAACGACCAGAAAATAGTCAAAAGGATAGCAGTCAAATACTGCCTCCGAGGGGGGATACTCTTCCGAGCCTCCTTCAATGGGGAACTACTTAGGTGCTTGGACGACGAAGAAGCATATACCATTGTAGAAGAAGCTCACTCCGGAGTATGCGGAGGACACGTCAACGCCCAGATGCTAGCGAAAAAGGTATTAAGAATGGGCTACTATTGGCCCACGCTTGAAGGGGACTGCAACAAATACGTTAAGCGTTGTATCCAGTGTCAAACTCATGCCAACAAAATACACGCACCAGCATCGTCTTTACATCCCATGACTTCACCTTGGCCCTTCTCTATGTGGGCATTGGATGTGATAGGACCATTTCGGGACACTATAGAAAACACTACCCAAAAAGCTTTCATCCTCACCGCTACAGAATACTTTACCAAATGGGCTGAAGCTGAGTCCTATGTAGTAATTAAAAGCTCTACCCTGGCTCGTTTTGTCCGCACCCACATCCTTGCACGGTTCGGTACCCCCAAAGCAATTATAACTGACAATGGTCCCCAGTTCATCTCCCAAGAATTTCGAGACCTATGCAGTAAACATCATATAGAACTTCATCATTCCACGCCATATTATCCACAGGGGAATGGACAGGCAGAGGCCACCAATAAAACCTTGCTCAAAATTATAAAGAAAACGGTAGAAACCCATAAGGCAACCGATTGGCCTGATAAATTGGTAGACGCCCTCTGGGCATACCGAACCTCCATTAGGACACCCACTGGTCAAACCCCCTATTCACTCACGTTTGGAGCCGAAGCAGTAGTACCCTACGAAATCCTTGTCCCATCCTTAAGAATAGTGCTAGAAGAAGACCTCCAAATTGAGGAAAGGAGAGAGGCACTCCTACTACGCCTCGAACTACTAGACGAGAAAAGACTAAGAGCGGCAGACCATGCCCAGGCCTACCAAAGAAGGGTGGCAAGGGCATTTGAAAAGAAGGTAATTAAAAGAAAATTTGAAATCGGGGAATTAGTACTCAAGCAAATCATGCCATCAAGACAGCCTCACCCAAGAGGAAAGTTGCAACCCACATGGGAGGGACCCTATGTGATCACCCATGCCTATTCCGGGAATGCCTACCGCCTGGTAGATGCCGAAGGAGTCGAGGTTCCAGGTTCGTGGAATGCACTTTACCTAAAGAAATTCCATGCATGAATAGCTTTCAATACTTAAGAACTATTATTCTTCCTTCTTGCGATTTCCAGCGTTTAGTACTTGATGATAGAATTATAAGACTCTCAAAGATAAACTCGTATCTATTCGAACACATCTCCGCCAAATCATCCCGTTTCCTTCACACATGTATAACTGGACTAGATTCACCTGAAAGAAGAGAAATTGCCTACCCCGTAGACTGGGACAATTTAAAACCCCCAAAGCAAAACATCCCTTATTTCCGCCCTACTCGTATTAACCCTAGGTCGAAATGAGGAGTTACCTAGACCTGGCATATGTCCCAAAACTGGCTCTGGCACTATATAAACACTTCTAGAGGGGAAGCATGAAAAGAATCGGGGTGAAAAACAAAAAGCCCCCCCCCCCTCAAATCAAACAAAAAACAAAAACAAAAAAAAAAGAGAAATCGGGCAATGAGAGGCCAAACACCCAGGTGAACGGGTTAAACTCTCTATTTAGCAGGCTTTCACGCCTTTACGCACGGTATACGCTAAACAACGGCTATACCAGTACAGATCCAAACAACGGACTGTGCTTTCCATCCCAAAATAAAGAAGTGGTAAAAAGAAGAAAGCCAGAGGGACCTAGAAAGTAAGACATGTGCTAGACTAGGACAATTCTAAATATTGCCCAAAAGGAAGATATTACTCTTACCCCATTCTCCCCCTCCCCTTTTATTTTTGCAATGGGATTCTGAATTGAACTACGTCTGCCAGGAAAGGCGAAATTTCGACCAAAGATAGATCGTGTCCAGGTTTACAAACTACACACTCACATCAGTTCACTTAGAAACTTGTTTATCCAAGAGAAGCTTATTTGACTCGACTCTTGGTACACTCATGGATTTTTCAGCATGTTTAGAATAATACGATTAAGCATTTGAAACCCATGAACCTAGAAAAATCGACACCTAAGGCCTATACCATTCAAATACAATCCTGGTTTGGACATGGGTGACCACAAGGGCTCCTCCACGGGGTGGTCACCTCCACGGGGACTTGATGGCATCCTTTACTTCAGAAATTCGAGAACAATGCCCTCTCACATGAAAAGCCATTAAAGAACTAAAATGCCCCCTTAGGCCACATATACTTACGCATAAGCGTGCATTTTCCTTTTCCAAAACACCTTGGCATCCGATTTTCTTGAAAATTGTCCCCACTCATATTGAAAATTGTCCCCACTCATATTAAAATTGTCCCCACATATTAAAATTGTCCCCACAAATATTAAAATTGTCCCCACTCATTTCGTACCCTTGCCGCACATGCCTGAGAAGAAATTGTCCCACCTTTTTACACATACTTCAAAGTTTTCTTCACTCACGCACTTGGAATCCCTTCCTTACGCACTAAGGCATGGTCTCCCGCACGTTATTTTCTCGCATTACCCTTCCATTTTACCTTAAGATGGATTGTAGCCCTTGACAATTCAAGCAAGAAGGGCTCGAAAGTCAGCGCAGGGGCACAATCTGGACAGATTTAACACTTGGTCCATGAAAAGAGTGTTTTTTATAGGTCCCGAAGGTTGGAACGGTCACAAAAACTTTCAGCGGCAGCAGCAGACAGGAGCAGCAGGCAGGGGACGGCTAAACTCGACTAGCCGCCCCCCACTGGGCGGCTAGTTTACACTAGCCGCCCCTGCCCTTTGTTTCAGGTGAGCTTGCCCCAGGCAGGGGGCGGCTAAAATAACTAGCCGCCCCTCACTGGGCGGCTAGTTTACACTAGCCGCCCCTTGCCTGCACCTCTTTCAGTTATGTCAGTCCATATCCAATCAACTCTTCAACACTTCTTTACCTATTAAAATCAAATTCTTTCCAAAACCTGCATGTACACATTTCATACACATATTCATACACAAAACCTGTATAGATACCATGCTAAAACGAATTATATATCAAAACCTACACCCATCCATGAATCAAACCTATAAAAATCCAGATTCATCTACACATACATACATATCCATGAACATCCATACTAACTATTCCAAGACATGCATACAAAGGAGAATAATTAAATTGTCCCACCCAAAACCACAAACATAGACTTTTTTTCTAAACCTAGAAAGCCTAAAAAAGAATCATTTCCTTCGAAACACTCCAAACTCTGAAGTCTTGAGCTATACCTCACCAAAATATCACCTAAAACCAAAAAAATAAAAGAAGAAAAGCATGAATTCATCGCATATGTACTATTCTTCTATTAAAACCAAGACACAAAGAAGCTATACCTTGGCGTATCGTCATCCGCTGGAGGCTGAGTAGGAGGAACGTCCTGACTTGGCTGAGAAGGGAGCGGCGGATGAGGAGAAGACTGAACCTCTGGAGCATCGGGAGCGGCAGGAGTCTCTCGAACCGAAGACGCGGCCCTCGCGTATATCCCACGACTCCGAGACGCCGAAGGACGGGAGGCACGGCTGAAGGTGGCCCCGGTAACCAAGGAAGCCGAGAGAGAATGGTCAGGCTCAAGTGGAAGAAGATCGAGGTCCGCCTCGGTCATAGAGCCCCCTCCAACCAATTTCCCCCTCATAGTGGCCTCCCAGAGACGGACCTGCTGCATGTCTCTGTCTCTCCTCTCCAATCTCTGTCGGAGGCGACTCTCTGTCCCTCTGGCCCGATCCTCAGCGGCCCTCAACCTCTCCTCCAACTCCCGCGCCCTCGCCTCCGACGCCCTGAGCGCCTCTCGATCCCTATCCCCGGCCGCCTGGAGAGAACGAACCAGGTCTCCCATCAAACCTCCAGGAACGCCCGCCGAAGCCTCCAACTCCGACACCCTCATCTGGAGGGAGTCCCTCTCACGGCCTAGGGTAATGAACCCCTCCTCTCTCAAGGCCACCATGGACCTCAGCCGGTCCGCCTCCTCCTCAGCCCGAGAAGCCCTACCCCTCGCCTGGCCTAGCTCCATCCGCACGGCCGTCAACTCACTCCGGGCCACATCTAGCTCCCTCGTCAGTTCGAGCTCTCGCTCGGAAATCATGGAAGAAGGAGGGGCGGAAGAAGAGGAAGCACCATCAGCCCTCGCTCTCGACAGAGCATCCACCTGAGCCTCAAGGACCCGGACCTGGTCCTGCAAGCGTCCCCTCTGAACCCGCAACGCCTCTATCTGCCTAGCTCGCGCTTGGAGGTGCTCATTGGCGGCCTTGAGCCTCTTCTCCATCTCATTCAACTCAACCTACAAAAGCAAACACCACTCAAAAAACATTCAAGCAAAAGAGAACGAAGAAGAGAAGGAGAGCTTCCAAACTTACGTAGGCATCCGGGATCTCCTCCTCCATCGTCCCGAGGATGCATACTCCTGACGATACCAAGCTATACTCCTCACGGCTAGTCACCTCAGGACGACGCTCCACCAAGACGCCTCGGCCCATCCATCCTGCCACATACGTCGCGTAGTTCCTCGGGAGGTTCGTATCCCGAGGAATCCCGGCCACTGGAATCGAGGGGCGCTTCGGAAGAGGATCGGGCACCCACTGATGGTACCCAAGCTAGCGGACAACCCGGCTGATCGCATGGAACACGACCTCATTAAAGTAGATCAGCCAGACATCTCGCGCCAGAGCCTCGGGAACCTCTCCCGAGTAAGGCCTCCACGTCATCTAAAAAAGCATCAAAAGATACGAAGAGTGCTTAGCCAAAAGAAAACCATAAACAAGCCAAAAAAAAAATTCAAAGAAAACTTATACCTCTTCCTCCGACAAGACGTGGAAGGCCTCTCAGAATTGAGCGAGGCGGTGCAAGCGGGAAGATCCCCGGGGTTCCCATCTCATGGCCCAAGGGAGGGCATGATCGAACGGAGCCAAAGTCGGGCGATCAATGGAGAAGTGCTCGTACCCAAAGATCTAGCAAAGCAAGAGGGGAATCGTCACGATCAAAGAGAGCTAAGCCAAAGAAAAGACATTTACCACTCACTTACACGTACCTGAAGAAACGGCGCAAAGCCGCCAAGGTTCTTTCCCCCGGCCCTCTTGACTTTCTTCGAGAGCTCCGCAAATAGATGGGCAAGCATCGCCGCTCCCCAAGCGTAGCGCCCCATGCCCTCCAGGTCCCTCATCAGCAAGAGAGAATGCGAGGAAACCTTATCAGAGGCGGTCGAAAAGAGGACCCGGCCAAAGAAGTAGAGGAAGAACGCTCTCAACTCCCTCCGTGCCCTCTGTGGGCACGCGGCCGCCTCTCTCGCCTCGATCATCGCCCGCCGCCTCTCGAAGCTAGCTGCAGCTTCGCCCTTCTGACGCTCTGTAAAGGAACCGAGGCCGTACTGCCCCGAAAGCCGCCCCAAAGAGATCCGGTTCAGCGTCCGCTCCCGCTCCACGAACTCCCATTCCCCGATCAACTCTCGAAAAAGCCCCCTGTAGTCAGGTAGGGTGGCCGCGATCACTGTCTCCCCCAAAACCGGAAGGCCAGTAATCCGATGGACGTCCTCAAGGGTCGGCATGACAGCACCAGTAGGGAGAATGAAAACGCAACTCTCCGGATCCCACCTCTCCGCCAAAGCCTCCATGTAAGGACGGTGGACGTGGAATGGCTCGATCAGGAAGAAGGAACGGAAGCCCGCTCCATCCACCAAGCTCCTCTCCTCCTGCCCCAAGGCATCGTACCACCTCTTCGTCCCATGCTATAAAGCCCGGATACGATTCAGCCTCTACAAAACAAACGAAGGGAACATGGGTTAGTTTAAAAGCGAGCGAGAGGTAAGAGTCCAAGTCTACGAAATCATTTCAAACCATGCTTAGCGAAATGAAACTTCCACATGCTAAAAGAAAAAAGGAAACAAAAGCATGAAAGTAAGAAGCTACACTCCTCATATGATCACGCATGCTAGACGAACATCAAACACATCCCACCGTGGTCACCAAACACACGCTTTCTTACATCACGGCCTATCATGCTTATACCTCCCCTAGACACACCTAAGCAACACAGCAAAATAGAACTTGGACCCATGAAATGCATGCATACACTCCCTCATGCTCTATCACGATCAAACACGTACGAAGTCATATACACGTAGAAAAATATCGCATGCAAGCATACTAAGCCGTACCATTTCCTTTCCTTTATATATGTGACAAGCATGGATGTACGCACGAAAAATTATCCCCCTCTATACAACCCATACCCGTTCAGCATGCTTACACATCCCACCGTGACTAAACTTATACACAAGCATGCCTATTTAAAACACACATACGAGTATAATACACATATACAACCTGTTCATACCAACCAAAACACATGCATATACACCAAAATAAAAGGCTAAGACTAAAAGGTTAAGAACATACCACGGCCCGTGTGGACCCAGGAGCGTCCACCTTGGCCTCGTCGGGATCGTCCATCCCGTCGTCATCCTCCTCCTCATCCTCCTCGAACACGGCCCCCTCGGCCTCAGCCCCAACACCCACACCGGCCCCTACAGCCCTGGTGCCCATACCCTCGGCCTCCCCGGCCCCATCCCTAGCCTCTCCTATCCCCTCCACCCTCCCCACACCGGAGATAAACTCCGCAAAGGCCCCTATAGCCCTACTCTCCTCCTCCTCAGCCCCAGCCTCTGTTGCCTCCCTATCCAACATCCCAACGAGGGCATCCAACGACGCCCTCACCTCCTCGCTAACTCCCTCGACCCCTACCCCCTCGGTTGCACCCTCAATCGATCATCCAACCCCCGGAACCACCTCCTCGGCCAACACCGGTCGATCCCCACGCCTCCTCTTGCGTGTATAGCCTATCACACTCCCCCCTACCTCCGGGACAGCCTCCGAAGGCAAATTCCCGACCTCACCCACGCCGATGTCCGCCGGCGGCACCTCCGTCGAACCCATAGCCTCCCCCACGGCCTCGACCTCTGGCCTATCGCTCTCCGATGATGAAGAGCTCGGGCTACGCTCTCCACGAGCCACCCGTGGTTGCTTTCCCCTCGAAACAATCGCCTTCGACCTCGTCATCTTCCTCGGTGTGAAAAAGAAAAAGGAGAACCCAAACCTAGGGCTTCGAAATCAAAAGAAAGAGAAAGATTGAGGTCGAAATGGAGGAAAGAAAGGCAAAAGAAATCAGGGTTTTTTTTTTAGTTTGAAACCGAAGAGAAGAAGAGAGGAGGGAAGAGAAACCGTTTTGAAATGTATGGAGAGAGAGAGGGTCTTTTCGGTTATAAGGGACCCAGTCCAGGGGCGGCTACCCGTGAGTAGCCGCCCCCTCTCGGGCGGCTAGTTAAAACTAGCCGCCCCTCCCAGTTTCTTTGTTTTGCTTCAAAACCCCTTTCCAATCTTTTCAGCCCTAAATTCCAAGGTTCTCCATACCAAACAGCCATGTATTGGCTTATTTCCAGACATTACTTGATCAAACACGACTTTCTCGAAGTTTCGCCGCATTTTCAGTACCGCTCAAATTTGAATTTCTTCAGTTCTGGTTCTTTTCCAGAGTTCTTATCCTTCGGATGATCCAATTCACCTAAACTCAACTTTTACTTGCTTTCTGTCGGCGATATCCCCTCCTTGCTGAGTTTTCCCAAAGCACGGGAACGGTAGGCACGAGGAAACTGACGCTAGGCTGCTACGTGTACGATAGCTAAGAACCCCGACCGCGGGTTGGATCACTCACCATTTACTTTTCCCCGCCTTCCACCTGGATCATCCTTTCGGCTAAAAATTCTAAGTCAAGACATAGCCTCTGACACTCTAAATCAACTCCCCGAATAGTACTGTTCGTGTTGGCATAACTTCTTGAAGGTCGGGCCGGCCAAAATAGGGGTCTCTTTCCTTATCATCGGTCGAAGTCTTTCCTGCTTCGCACAAAGACTCCGTCCGATGAGGGACAATTGTAGATACCCCAATTTTGACCGTTCAGAGAGACAGAAATACTTCAAGTAACACCCGGAAATATCCCACAGTTGGACATCCAAGTAGAGAACCAAAGGTACGGTAAACCAGAAACCCTAACCCTAGCCCTAACCTAGACCTAGACCGGAAACCCTAAACCCTAGCCCTAACCCTAGCCTTGACCTAAACCTAAACCCTAACCCTAAGCCTAAACCCTAAACCAGTCCCTAACCCTAAAAACAAAACCCCGCCACTCTAAAAACCAAAACAACCCAAGTCCCTGGAAAGGGGCGGCTAGCCCTAACTAGCCGCCCCATACTAGGCGGCTAGTTTAGACTAGCCGCCCCACTGACCGCCCCTTGGCCGACTTTGGACCAGTCCCCTGGATGGGACATAAAGCAGCATTAAATGCTGATCATTGCGGCGGGTCATGACCTTTAGCCACCCTCTCTTGGCCGGATCAAACCGAGTAACCGACCCAAACCACCGCTTGTCAGAGATGGGACGTTTGGCAGGTCATGATAGGGGCGGCTACCAGGAAGTAGCCGCCCCATCTTGGGCGGCTAGTTAGAACTAGCCGCCCTTCACCTGGTCTCTGACAGAAAAACCAGAGACATAATGAGAGGTCCAATCGAAGCCAAACCACTCTATTACCCTCGGGATATTTTCTTACCTCTCTTTTACTATAAATAGAGGGGTCCCAAGCCCAAATACAATAATCATCCTTCAATCCACAAAATCCACACCAACATCCCACAATTCACATTCCATTTCCACACTAGAAATCCCAAGAGAGAGAGAGAGAGAGAGAGCCTCTTTTGTGAGAGAAAATACCCATTCCCTACACAAAAACACCCTCTCATTCCACCCTCCAGAAACCCGGGCTAAACCTAGCTTAGCCTCTGCCCAAAACCAAACCCATTTCCTACCAAAGCTTTGCCCAAACCAAACCAGACCTGGGACGGCTAAACCCTAGTAGCCGCCCCTCACCAGACGGCTAGATCCAACTAGCCGCCCCCCTATACACACCCCACTTACACCCCTTTGTCCCATAACTCCTTTAGTCAAGCCCTAGGAGCAGAATATGATACCTGTTTTTCACCTCTGTGTACGGTATATCCGGGTCTCAGAGCGGAGACCCCACAAACTCCCCACGTAGGCGACCAAAACCAAAACCCAACCTTTTCCTGCTTTTAGAAAAAGCAGGTGGTGATCACACAAACCCCTGAATCCTCTCGAGACGCTATCAGGTGCCTCAACCAGGACCGACACACCCCTCACCCTTCCAAGAAGACGATCCGACCGAGCCCGCCCGGGCACGCATCCGATCCGAATCCCCGAAGAACCCCCACACACGCACACGCGCGCTCAACGCGCACCCCGCCGGAATCCGCTCCGACACCTTCGGAGGCCTCCCTGACGGTACCGACAGTCACGCCGGCTTCTTTCTCTAGGATTTGATGGAAATTTGTTTTTGGACTGAACCTTGAGATATTCCTCTAGGCTACCTATGCACCCCTCTATTTGTCTCTGGGGATCAAGTCATACGTAATTCCTTTTTATAGTGCTTTGGAGATCACCTCTTTTGGATAGGGTAAGATCTCTGCTCTATTATTATCAGTGGGGATTAACCAGATTGAGTTAATTCCCAAATCCTGTTTCAAGGCCTATTAGAGGATTAGGATAATGATCAATCTAGATTTGATGGATCTGTTGATTGATATGGCCCTAAATCCCCTTCCTAAGCTTTTTAGAGAATTAGGATAATAACAGACCTGGATCTACTGGGTATATCATATCTGGGAGGTCAATCGATTCGATCTCAGTTAGGATTTTACCCGGTCATTGGGCCGGATCCGGTGTGGTAACCATCCTGGGTCCGAGCCTTCCTATGGTGGGTCGCGGGCCGACGCTAATCGGGTCGTGGGCTTGCGCCGCGTGAGCCCAGAAGATGGGCCTTATTTTTGGGCCCTACAGATGCCCCCTATTTTCCACCAGTTTGGGACTAAGGGCCTCCCAGGTTGGTGCAAAATATATTTCTGGGGCGACACATGGCATATTAGTAATGCCGGCCCGAGGAACACTTTTGCATCGGTATACGTGCGTTTCTTTAAGGCGGAGGCTCGTAGGGTTTCGAGGGGCTGACATAAACTTTGTCATTCACGTCTCGAGGCGTGGGTTCCCAAGGGGATTTAAGGCGTCCGGTCGCGTCGGTTGTCCGCTCGTTGACCGAAGTGACGGTTCCCAAGGGAATTAACGCTCGACTTCCCCTCGAGCAGTTGTTGGAGGGCTCGTTGCCTCGTCTCGAGGTTCCTTAACGCTCAGGTGGCGATAGCGGATGCGTAGAGAGGTTGTTGAGCACTTTGAAGATTGGGACGGTCGCTGCTACGGCTATAAATAGAGGCAAGGGGAGGGTGGCCAAACCATCGCTCGACTGTCACCTCCTGAACTCTCTCTCCCTTGTGTTTTCGTGTTTTCGTTCATCTGCAATGGCTGCCCTTCCCCTAGGAGTTTTCGAAAGGAGGGTCCGTTACACCCCCGAGATCGAGGACGAAGAGGGGCGTCGTGCGGGAGAGGCGTATTTCTCCCACCACCATCTCTCGGTTATCCACTTCCCCCTTCATCCGTTGATTCCCATCTTCCTCACCTACTTCGGGTTAGCACCACTTCAGGTGCACTTGAACGTCTTCTGGGTACTCCACGCCACACTCTATCTCAATGAGGCGTGGGGATACTGTCTCGGGATCGCTGAGATCATATACTGCTACCGCTTCGCAGTATGCCCGAATGAGAGGTACCACTACTACTTCGTCACCAATAGTGGCCGCTGTCTCTTGTTCTCGCTTCCCCACGTTTATCGACGGTGGAAGGAAGAAGTTGTCACCCTGGGAGGTGCGTGGCAGTGCCTGGTTCGTGGCGTGCCGCCAGTCCCTACTCATTTTGGGACCCTTCGTGAGTACTTACACTCTCACGGTCTTTCTCCTTTTCTTTTCGCTCCCTCGATCCTTACGTGCATGTTTTCGCACCATGCAGGACGTGTTGACCTGGGGAGAGAGTAGTCAGCTTTCCGGGTCCATTTTATGGAGCTTACGGTCAAGCCAATCGTCCTAACCCTCGCTTGGTCCACTCGATTTTTGTCATCGATCGATGCGCACACTCCAATGGCAGATGCTGAGGAGCTGTTGGCGTTGTGTCGCGCGAGGAGACCAGTTGCGGATGCGGGTCCATCGCAGGCCAGTGGTTGTCGCCCTGGTGCAGACCCTAAGTCCTCTTCGGGGGAGGAGGGGGAGGACGAAGATGAGATCGACTGGGACTTCGAGGACGTTGAAGATCCTCAGCTAGCCCGTTCCTGCCCCCAGAGTACCTTCCCCCGATGCTCTCGTCTGCATCGAAGATTCGGTGATGCGTGACGTCGCCCAAGTGTCCCAGCTAGAGGCCGAGCATGACAAGTATCGGCGCTCGGTTGAGTACTGGCAATCACACGCACTGGAGCGAGAACCTTTTGAAGGCGATCTCGAGGGCCAGATTGATGTTGGCCTGAGGATAACTCGTGCCAAGAGCTTCCGCGAAGGCTGGGATTCAGCGAGTCTACCGGTGGGACACCCGAGGCGACGCCATTCAGACTCCGTTGATGCGGCCAAGGGCTTCGGTCCGAGGGAGTACCCCGAGCTTCCTCCTCACTGTTGTTACCGTGCGAGTGGAGCTCGGAGGTGGTGGTAGTTTTCTTTTTTTTTTTGTAATAGACCTAGGAAAACTATTAATAAAAAGGAACTTTATTTTCAGAATTCGTACCTTTCATAACCTTAGTTCCGTTCAGAGTCTCATCTTGCCCCCATTGTCCAGGACCGTCAGCAACTTAGCTGTCTTCTCGGGCCATGTCTGTGGGCATGGTAGGAATCGACTTCTTGTTATGAGCAAGGTAGCCGGTGCGGCTCGTGGGGGTCTCCAGGTTGAACAGCGTTCGGTTCATCCTTATTTGGACCGTTCTCCCTCCTGGCTTGAACCGCCCCGCAGCATCGCCCTTAGGGGAACTCGGTTGTTGGTGTTGCCCTGCGGGTGTGGCGAGTTGGGTCCCAGGCTTGAACCGGCTATCAGTGTCACCCTATGGGACCCTGTAAATCGAATCCCTGGCTTGAACCGTCCAACGGCGTCACCCTGTGGGATTGTTCGGGTCGGGTCCCTGGCTTGAACCAATTAACGGCGTCACCCTGTGAGACCTTTCCCCTCCTTCGGCTTGATCCGACTAACGGCGTCACCCTAGGAGGAGTTGGTTGTTCCCTGGCTTGAACCGATTAATGGTGTCACCCTGTGGGATTGTTCGGGTCGGGTCCCTGGCTTGAACCGACTAACGGCGTCACCCTTGGAGGGAGTTGTGTGTTTGTTCGTACCTGTGAGTGGTTGGGTGTCCAGTTCCCATCCGGCCTCATGAGGTTCATGCAGTCAAATTATGGTATTGACGTACCCGATCGTACAAGGGTAGGTGACAGATGTTTGCCGGGCCTACTAGAGGTTGTACGTGATCGGCTATGTATTGAGTAGAGATTAATAGACATTCATCCATATTTAGAGCATATTGAAGCAAACTAAAGGAATGAATTATTCAAAAGAAGTCTCTAAGCATACTTAAAGTAAAATCACTGGCCTACGCATAATATTTTCTTAGGTTCATAGCATTTCATGGCGTCGGAATGGGTACCTTGCGAGGTCCGAGTGTGCAAAGCTTGTATGCCCCCTTGCCATATGCCTCCACCACTTCGTAAGGGCCTTCCCAGGTGACCCCGAGCTTTCCAGCATTCTGTTCACGAGTGTTGTCGGTGACTCGTCGGAGTACCCACCCGCCTGGCACGAATGATCGGGGGCGCACCTTCCGGTTGAAGTGGAGGACTTGTTGGCATTGGTAGGCAACCAAGCGGATGAGGGCGGCTTTCCTCCATTCCTCAAGCAAGGCGAGGTTCTGGGTGAGAGCGCATCGTTCTGATCGGAGTTGGCAAGCGAACTTTGAAGAGTGAAGAGCCCGACCTCAGTGGGGATGACCGCGTCCGTCCCGTATGCGAGGGCGTACGGGGTCTCCCCAGTGGGCTTCCTTTGGGTGGTTTGGTACGCCCAAAGAATCCCCAGGAGTTCCTCTAACCATTGTCCCTTTCGATCCTTGAGCCTCTTTCTCAGGCTGCTAAAGATGGTGTGGTTGGTGACCTCAACCTACCCGTTCATTTGTGGGTATGCCCGGGAGGAGAACCGCTACCGGATGTCTTATTTGTCGCAAAACTCTCGAGCAGGAGCGCTGGCGAACTGCGTCCTGTTGTCTACGACCACAGTCTTAGGCATCCCGAACTACTTCCACAAGAAATTTTTGACGTTGGAGTGCTTCACGGTCTTGTAAGCTTCCGCTTCCACCCACTTAGTGAAATAGTCGTGGCCAGAAGAACGTACCTTTTGCCACCTGCCGCGACCAGGATCGACCCAGCAATATTCATCCCCCATTGTGCAAAGGGCCATGGGACAGTGAGGGCGTGTAGATCCTCGGTCGGGAGCTGCATGAGGGGAGCGTGCAACTGGCATTGCTTGCATCGTCGCGCGAAATCGAGTGCGTCCGCGCGGAGTGTCGGCCAGTAGTATCCCTAGGTTAAGATCCAATGGGCCAAGGTCCGCCCGGAGGAATGATCGCCGGAGGATCCTTCATGAATTTCCTTCATTAGGGGCTCGGCTTCGTTCTTTAAAAGGCATTTCAAGAACGGCCCATCTCCGTTGCGTCGATAAAGTACCCCGTCAATTATTGAGTACCTCGCAGTGCGAAGTCTGAGTTTGAGGGCCTCAGTAGAATCCGCGGGAAGGGTTCCATCCCGAATGTAAGTCTCGATTTCGTCCATCCAGCATGGGGATTCTCGTTGAATTACTCCGACCGAGGGGACAGGATCGATGGAAGGGACTTCGAGCACCTCCGAACGAACCCAATATCCGCCCTCGTCAGTAGCAGCTGTGGGGAGAGAGTCGGCCGTGGCATTGTCGTTTCTTGGGAGGTAGTGGACCTCAAACCTGAAGAATTCTTTGGACAACTCGATCACCACACATTGGTACCGCTCCATCCTCGAATCCTTGGCAGCGTAGGTGCCATCGACCTATAAAACCACTAATTGGGAATCACAATACACGCGCAAGTACCTGACGTGGAGTGCATTGGTGAGTTGGAGTCCAGCCAACAATGCCTCGTACTCTGCGACGTTATTGGATGCCGTGAAGCCTAGCATGAGGGATTGCTCTAGCTTGGTACCATCGGGTGTATGGATTACGATTCCGTCTCCGTGCCCCCTGTGGTTGGATGCATCATCAACATACAAGACCCACCAGTCTTGAAAGTCCAACGGGTCATCAAGCTTGGTGACCGTTTGTTGCATTTCGTCCGGAGGGTCGAACTCGAGGAGGAAGTCAGCCAATACTTGTCCTTTCATCGCGGCCCGGGGCTTATACTCAATGTCGAATGGTGAGAGCTCGATCGCCCATTTCCCCGTCCGCCCGTACAAGTCCAGCTTGTGGAGGAACATGCGGATCGGGTGTGAGGTTAGGACGATGATCTGATGGGCCTCGAAGTAGTGGCGCAACCTTTGCTTGGTTACTACCAGCGCAAGGATGAGCTTTTTAATCGGGGAGTGTATCGACTCTCTTTGTCGGTCATGGACTTACTGGTGTAAAACATGGGGTGTTGTTGACCCATGTCTTCTCGGAAAAGTGTTCCGCTCAAGGAGGTAGTCGAGACCGCCAGGTACAAGTAGAGCTCCTCCTCTTCGGCCTGGACCGATAAGATCGGTGGTTGAACAAGATGTTCTTTTAACTAACGAAATGCATCTTGTTGTGATCCTTCCCATCTCATTCCTTTGCCCGCTCGAATGGCCTGGAAGAATGGTCGACAGCGATCCGAGAGTCGGGAGATGAACCTCGCCAATGCCGCGACTCGTCCCGTAACCACCTGCACATCTCACAAAGATTTAGGTGAAGGGGTTTCTCATAGCTCTCGGATTTTTACTGGACTGGTTTCGATTCTCTACCGACGGACAATGTGACCAAGGAAATGGCCCGAGGAGACCTCGAAGGAGCATTTTGCTGGGTTAAGCTTCATGCGATGCGCCGTGAGGGTCTGAAAAAACCTCGATTAGGTGGGCTAGGTGGTTGCTGTGAGAATGGCTATTTACGACCGTGTCATCAATGTACACCTCGATGGTTCGCCCGATGAGGTCGCAGAAGACTTTGTTCACCAATCCCTGAAACGTGGCCCCAACGTTTTTTAACCCGAACGGCATGACCATGTAGCAATAGAGCCCACGCTCGATGATGAACGACATCTTCTCTTGGTCCTTCGAGTAGAGGGGTATTTGGTTGTACCCCGAATAGGCATTCAGAAATGACAAACATTGATATCCGGCAATAGCGTCGACCAATTGGTCGACCTTGGGGAGAGGATATCCATCTTTGGGGCATGCCTTGTTCAAGTTGACGAAGTCGATGCAAACTCTCCATTTGACATTTTTCTTCTTGACGAGGACGACATTTGAGATTCAATCCGGATACTAGACCTCTCGGATGAACCTTGCCTCAAGGAGGCGGTCGATTTCGTCTGATATGATCTTATTTCACTCCGGGGCAAAGCGCTGCTGCTTTTGCCTGACAGGGGTGGAGCCTGGGCGGACATTCAGCTCATGGACGGAGATCGATGGATTGATACCAGGCATGTCGCTGTGTGTCCAGGTGAAGACATCTCGATTGGCCCCGTAGTAGGGCCAACAAGGTGTTCTTGTCCTCGGGAGGGAGGAAGCTGCCTTTTTGAACGGTTTTCTCGGTAGTGTGTGAGTCCAACAGAACGGACTCTACCGGCTCAAGAGTGGGAGGCTCAGGTTCTTCCGGGGGAAGAAACCTTGCCCACTTTGATGGCCGGTCGGTTAATTGCTATGAAGGAGGAGGGTTGTCCCAAGGTAGCGGGACGGCTGCGCTAGAGGCTATCGCGTAGCAACGTCTTGCAATGACCTGGTTGCCTCAAACGTCAATGATTGAGCGGCCGTCCTTGGCTAGGCAGCGCATCACTTGGTGAAGAGTAGACGGCTCGCCCTCCATGAAGTGAATCCAATCTCGTCCCATAACGGCGTTGTAAGCTGACGGGTGCGATCGGTAGCTGTGACCGGGAGGGTCACCACCTCCACAGGGGTGTTTCTCTTCCCATCAAACCCAGCTAGGGGTGGACTCGAGCGCCATATGATCTTCGAGTCTAAACCCATCCGATTGAAGGCGCTAAGGAAGAGGATGTCGGCGCTACTTCCTCCATCGATCATGATCCTTTGCACCTGGCAATTGCAGATGAAGAGGGTAACAACCAAAGGGTCAGAGTGGGGAAGGAGTACCTCATCCAGGTCATGTGGATCGAACCAGATGGAATGGATCTGGAGTTTGGGTTCTGAGCCCAGGTTCGACCTCTTATTGGGCCTACGGGGTGTTTCTCCTTCTGTAGCTGTTTTTGGCGGATCGGGTCGTCCGTGTATGGCCGACACGATCCGAGTCGGGGGGTTCGCTGGTTTTGTATTGGCGGTGCAGCCTTCCATTCCCCCTACTGTCAGGGTAACTTGCCGGGCCACGTAATGCGCAAGACGTCTGTCACGTATCAATGCTTCGACTTGTGAACGGAGGCTGCGGCATTCGTCGGTGGTGTGTCCCACCTCATTATGGAACTCGCACCTTCTGTTCTTATCGTGGTTCTCCACACGTGATCTGATTGGAACCGGGGTGCGGAAGAACCCCTTGTCACAATTTTCTTTCCAGACCTGTCCAATCAGGACGGTGAGCGGGGTCACTTCGACGCTATTTCCCCTATGAGCCCGTCCCATCAGTGTCGTTGTGTCTCCCTTCTTCGGGCCGGGAGGTGGTTTCTTTGAAGTAGTTCCTCCCTTTTGGGCTTGTGTGACAGTGAAGGCTGTTAGGACTTTTCGATTGGTGAGCGCGGCATCCTCCTCTAGGTGGATATAACCGTCAACACGTGAGAGGATGTTGGCCATGTCGGTGGAGGGCCTTCGGACTAGGGATTCGTAGAAGTGGCCGGTGGCCACTAGCCTTGATCAAAAGGCCATTGCAGCAGTCTTGGGGTCGCAGTCGTCGACTTGGGTCATCTCCGTGCTGAAGCGCGTGAGATAATCTTTTAGTCGTTCACCCTCTGCTTGTTTCATCCGGAAGAGGTTGGCGATATCCTTCTTGGTCTTGCAGTAGCAGATTTCGGAACCAATCTTGGGCCTGCCCCCCGAGGCTTTCAGGGAAGACTTTGCAAAGCTGGGCTCGTCTCTGGCCTCCAACGACATGCGTTGCTGAAACAGAAAAAGATGCTCGGTATGATCGGTCTTACCCTCGTAGAGTTTGAACTTCAGGGGAGTAAATTTATTTGGACGAGGGGTGCGGAGGATGTCCGCTGACAACGGGGACAGGTGAATTAGTTGCGCCGTTTGGAAGACATGATCGGCGGCGGTCCGGGGCCTCATGGTACAGAACTTCTGGTCCACCGCTCTCATCAGGTCCTCCCGGAGTTCCGGATCCTCCTGACGTGGCCTTGTGGAGCTGACGGCCACGTTGGATGAGCCAGCGGGTTCATCCTCAGGGGCGTGGTTTCCAGGGATCCCCTTGTTGGGCTGACGTCCGTACGGCAAGGGAGGATTTTGCAACGCGGATGGTACGCTTTCATGGGGCATCTCATGATGAGATCTAGCCCTCAGTTCTGGCGGGTTTTCCAGCAAATTACGGAGGCGTTCGTTTTCTCGGCGCATCTTGTCTACGGTGCGACGAAACTCTGTCACCTCAGAATTGTGTCTGGCTTCGTCGGCATCGTGCTATGGGGGGTCGCCATCTGGACATGGTGCGTCGTTTGATAAACCTCCGGGGTCGGACAGCGTAGTCCATAGCGCAGATCGAGTCACCGGGGGTGGAAAGGACGGAAGGTTCTTCCTGGGAGGCATGATTCCGATCACGCGCGTCCCCTACCTGGCGCGCCAAGCTGGAGGATCGGAAATTGGTTATCCGGGTTCGGGTCATCAAGATCCGTCTACTCCGCTCCTCCATGTCTTTTTCTTCGTCCCGCCGGCTTCTTTCTCTGGGATTTGATGGAAAATTATTTTTTGACTGAACCTTGATATATTTCTCTAGACTGCCTACGTACCCCTCTATTTACCTCTGGGGATCAAGTCATACGTAGTTCCTTTTTATAGTACTTTGAATATCACCTCTTTTGGATAGGGTGAGATCTCTGCTCTATTATCATCTGTAGGGATTAACCAGATTGAGTTAATTCTCAAATCATGTTTCAAGGCCTATTAGAGGATTAGGATAATGATCAATCTAGATTTGATGGATCTGTTGATTGATATGGCCCTAAATCCCCTTCCTAAGCTTTTTAGAGAATTAGGATAATAACAGACCTGAATCTACTGGGTCTATCATATCTGGGAGATCAATTGGTTCGATCTCGGTTAGGATTTTACCCGGTCATTGGGCCAGATCCGGTGTGGTAACCGACCTGGGTCCGGGCCTTCCTATGGTGGATTGCGGGCCGGCGTTAATCGGGTCGTGGGCCGGCGTCGCGTGAGCCCAGAAGATGGGCTTATTTTTGGGCCCTACAAAAAGGTTAGACTTAATCATTTTTTACCAATTAAAACTCAAATCACACCCTTTTTCGTTTTAAAAAAAATAGTAAACATCATCTAATGAGGTAGATATATGCACTGATAAAAAAAAATATCGCTCAATTTCGAGTTATATAAACCCATTTTTAAATAGTGTAAAAAAATATTTAATAAAGTATATACATTGTTTAATGAGGTATATAAAGTTATATTTTAAACTATAAAAAAAATTGAGTGTAACAACTCCCTTTTCATTGAGAGCATGAAATTGGGGAAGTTGTTGCTTTCGTTTTCCCGGAAAATGCATTAGGTGGGTATGAAATTTCCTTCCCATATAATTAAACCTAACAGCACATACGGGATTTCATTCAATTATTGGTATTTTGAATAAAGATCAACTCAAAAAGTATACAAAAAAGTACACGTTGTTGATATGATAGTTGGATGATAATGGGACGTTGTCACTGATAACTGTGGTCCAAATAGAATCGATGGGAATGAGAAATGGATAAAATTATACTTTAATTACCATAGAAGTAAAGAATTTGCCCTACAACTTCCAATTCAATCTGATTACCCTTCTTTTTTTTACTTCTTCCACCATGTTCAGTTCAAATTCACTACAAGCATTACATATTATACTATGTTAGCATTTTATTATAAAAATACAAAAATATATGTATTCAATTCATACGAGTTTCAAAAAATTAGAACTCTATGTTCTGCGAAAAAAGTGACCGCAAAAAAAACCACACATGACATACTCCAATAGTTATGGTAAAAACCAATTCGAGGGAGAGTTATCATGATTTATCCACCCCAAATTATAATTTACTCATAATAATACAAAATAGAATAGACAAAATAAAGATCATGGGATTAAAAAATGCAATCCAGTACGAAAACACAAAAAACACCATGAATTATTATTCATCATACACTTAGGATGCGTTTGGTTGCGTGATTGCGCAGCATTTGCGATTGCAGGAAGCTGTGTTTGCAATCGTGCAATCAAACAGTTTTGCAATCGCAGTTTTAAACTCAATGATCGCAGACAAATAGTATCCAAAAGCTATGATTTCAAAAAGCTGAGAAAGTGAACTTCCTGCGGAATCAGTTTTGCAATCGCAGATTCCTGCAGAATCAATTTTATAATCGTACAACCAAACACACTCTTAATGTCCCGCCAAGACTTTTATGTCTAAATTAGCACAATGATAAGTGTCAAGACAAGAGGATAAATAACAGGATAAAGGATTTTAGAATAACTTATCATGTTCATTATGATTTAAAAAATCAAGAAAAAATGTGAATAATTGGCTCCATTTGAATCAAAATAATAGGTGAAACAACTTTCATTCCCTTCTTATCTTGATTTTAACAAATTCAAAAAATGATCGAATAGAGCCTTACTATCTATATCTATATCTATATCTATACTACTCTATATAATGCGTAACAGCAGCACCTCGTCGCCCAGCAGTCCAAGCTAGTGCCGAAGAGATTTGGGCGAAACACTTTAATGGCATTTTGTATATAGGCTCCCATGTTTTAGAATTTTTATAAAACAGCCCCTATATTTGTTATAACTAGATCCTTACTATTTATAAACAGGTCCTGATATTTTTTCTGGGTGTTTTGCAGATCCACCCACAGATTCTACCAGTATCACAATTAGACCCTATCTATGTTGCAAACAGGTCCCTGATCCAGTTTTCAAAAGTTATAAGTAGGTCCATCTCAAAACATGATTTCCCGGATTTCAAATTTCATGAAGCTTCATTCAATGATTTTTCAAACCATTAAGACCATTAAGATACCAATAAAATTATAAAATATAAATATTTTAGTCACATTTAATAAATATGAAATTTACAAATGCAATCGAACTCATTTGAGCCAATAAAATTATTGATTGATGACTTATTTTTTAATTTAAAATTTGTTCTGTATCTTTTTTTAAAAATTGATTTTGGATTATATGTATCAAATTCATAAAATTTGAATTATAAAATTATATAATAAATATTTTAAAATCATCATTTGAGCGCATAAAGTTATTTATTGAAAGTTTCTACTACAGTCTCAATTTTTATTTTCATATTTATATTAATAATCATAAAACTAATTATCTCGTAAATTTTCATAAATTCTTTTAATTTCATGCAACAAGTGTATCCACTTGTCTTCAATATTTTGCTCTCTCTAGAATTTGACTTCGAATAAAAAGATTTAAATTAATCTCTATACCTATACTCTATATAAAGCAGTATAGCAGGCATGAGTTGTCCAACCGGAGTATTTTTAAAATTTTACTAACACGTATCGGACAAATAGATACACATGCGTGAATGCATTTGTTGGGCGTTCTTCATAAGAATTGGGTGAATTGTGTCTGCTCTGAGATGTTTGCAGATTAACCGCTAGGTTCTAGCGTTTTAACATAAATGTGTTACAAAATGATCCCTTATATTTATAATCACGTCCCTCAAAAAATCGGCTACTATTATCCTGTTTTGGACTGTTTGCAAATCTATCCGAACAAACATGCCCCTATACCCTATAAACAGGTTCCTCATTTAGATTTTCATATTTATAACCAGATTCTTCATCTAAAAGCATAACTTCCCAAACTTCAATTTCATGAAATTTGAACTAATAGTTCCAAGATTTATAAAGGTTTCTAATCTCATAACATGACTTTTTGAACTTCATTTCATGAAACTTCATTCAAAGATTTTTCAAACCACTAATATATCCATATAATTAAGAAAAATAAATATTTTAGTCACATTTAAGAAATACAAAATTTAAAATTTGTTTTTTATTTATTTTATTTTTTTAGATCGATTTTGGATCTATATGTATCAATTTTTCTTTAGAGGTGAAAATAAATATTTTTTCACATCTAAAAATTTAATTGGATATTCAGTTAATGTTAGGTACAGTCCCAAATACAATTTCAAATAGTAAGCATTGCACAATTTCAAATTTAATATACTTATTTTTGGTCAATGTTGATATACTTATTTAATATACATCGAAAGATAACTATTAAATAATTGAAGAGGTATATAAGGATATATTTCAGATTGTAAAAGTAACTCTATGGCTTATAATTATAATTAGTACTCGCTGCATGCATATTTCAATTAATCTGGAAATATGGTAATTTCAAAGGAACCATGAAATACTCACTGTGCGCATATACCAGACTAGTCTCCTTAAATTATGATAACTTATCCTCAATTCCCTTGCCAAACCAGGCTTGAGGATTGTCCCTGCTCTTCTCAAATCACTATAACCAATGCCCAATGCATTTTCTCTTGAATTGGGTTTACTTTCAAATGGAAACCTTATAATCAGACCGAAACCGAACCAATGAAGACTAACCGAATCTCAGAGGTTCAGTTAAATTCTATATAGGAGCTGAATATCACTATCAATTAAGCTTTTGCACTTCCATGGCCTGCAACATATGAACTGTATAAATCATATATATAAAAGCAATAAATTGTGAATTAGAAAGTAGCACATATGATTCCAACATATTTTCTCATATAGAACTGGCATTGTTTGACATCAAATATCGCCTCATTCACTAAAAAAATGAGGCATTGCTGGTTTTGGCATCAGAAAACAAAGCCCCTTAAATGGGTTGAGCAATTACAACAGGAATCTGATCTGAAACCATCTTTGGGATTGCTCCCGTATCTGAAACAAACATACCACGTTTATTTACTCAAGGGAACACTTACCTGTCTATGTACACTGTCAAGCTTTCCATCTACCAACGATGAATCCGAAACAAAACGATTTGTCTCCTTGAAGAATCTAGTCTGCGACTTGCAAGGCCAGAACTTTTTGCAGGAAATGGTGCTGTTGGGAGGATATTCTGGCCCATAGAAGGAACTAAAGATTGATGAAATCGAATCGAAGTTTGTGGCATCGGCACAATCAGCTGTACTGAATGAGTCTCTAGTGCTCTCAGTAGTAAAGGATGCCTCATCTGAACTCGTGAAAAGGGACCAATCACTGGATGTAGAATCAGAGAGGTCCATCCAGGCCGACTCACCATATTCTCCTCTGTTTGTTCCGGGTCTTAAAAATTGGTCATGACCCTCCCATTCTCCATCATATTCATAGTGAGGAACTTCTGGCTCAAAAGATGGAACTGGGGACTTGTTTTGTCCATGGTTTGAAGTTTTTTGGATTTTGAAACTGTTGTGCTTCATTGGAGCTTGTGATGGGACAACTTTGCCATTGTATATTCTTGGAGGACGAGGGTAGGACCTGAACAAGAATATATACAATTTAAATATGATGTTATTTGTTGGAATGAGAAAAGGGAAGACAAGGAATGGAAGATAAAAAAATAAAAATTGAGGGAGTTGTAGATCATTAGTTGACTAAGGCCCCATTTGGAACCAGTTATCAAAAATCAATTATTTGGAAAATCAATTGAAGGAATTGATTCCTTGAAAAGCTCTCTTTCATCAGCTTTTCCCAAAAATAAAACATATTACACACAAAAGTCAAAATCTAAAACTATAGGCTAACCCAATCCTCACCCTAAAATAAAAATATATATAAAAAAATTGATTGAAAGTGTTTTACTGTTTTGGGAAAATGGATGCTGCAGAAGCATAATAATTGGTCCCAAAGAGGGTCCAAGAAAGATAAAGCGCAATGACATGAATTCTAATAACAAATCCAAAAAAGAATTCTACCTGGAGTAAAACAAGATATATGCACCTTCCGACATCACCTGGCTCATTGGAACTGGTTGCACCTGATTAACAAGCCAGAGGTCAAACAATTAATGGTAGTCAGATAAAATAATATCATGTAAGCATTTGTTTGAGTAGCCGGCATGGGGAGTCAGTGGAAAATTAGTTTCTAGTAAAATCTCAATAATGCTCTTATAAAAAAACACCATTTACTAAAAAAATTTACCAAGAGCCAAAGAATGGACAAGTAAATAACCATTGAAGGCAACACTGACAAGAATTATGTGCAATGCTGTCTAGGAAAGTTTAGTGTATTTTACCTCAGTGTCATCTATCTTGAACCATGTGCCTTGCAAATCTTTCACATATGACACGTAATGCCCAGAAAATGATGCATTGAATGCGTCCAAGTGCACGACCACAGCATACAACATGTATAGGGGAGGGCTATCACCAGTCCCAGTCATGAATGGTATCATGTCTAACATGTCAGGGAAACTGACACATTTAGTGATTTTTCCATATTTCCCTGACTGGTAGTGCATCACAACAATAAATTGATCATTAGGAACAAGTAACACAAAATAAAGAAATCAAATTTTAGAAAACAAAAGAAAACTGCTTGATTAAAGTTGATCAGTTTATGCACGTAGAAATTGGTCCAATAGAGAAAGCATAAGATAATCTTAACATCTTACACGTGTTTTTCTATGTGCATTTTTTTTTAATCCTGCATCATTTAATTTAGACCACATGAAGTAGAAATAACTTAATAAAAGCAAAGGAGAGAGAGAGTTTTCAAACAAAACTTCATCCCATAAAGAATTAAACATTGACTGGTGACAACTGCTATATTTGAAGTCAACACTATCAAAAACATGATATCAAATTCAATTAGCATAGGATGATTTGACCAATTGACATATGCATGTAGTAGATATAGGAATGAACATGTTCGGAATTTATTAAGGTTTGCATTGAATTCAAACTAAAATACAATCATGTAGCTAGATTCCATATTGAAATTGAAATTGTATAAGTCAGTTAATGTGTACACTGTCAATAATAAGATATTGACAGTAGTTGTAGTAAGTCATGGCTACCAAACCCACAAATATGAAACCCACACATTGATGGCTGAATACATCAATGGCCAGGCCAACTTATTCTTGCAGTAATACAAGTCTACCAATCTGATCACATCATCAATAATCAGAGAAGTTAAGGGCAACTATGATGGTCACAAAGAGCATAAT
This sequence comes from Acorus calamus, assembly GCA_030737845.1. Taxonomy (NCBI): domain Eukaryota; kingdom Viridiplantae; phylum Streptophyta; class Magnoliopsida; order Acorales; family Acoraceae; genus Acorus; species Acorus calamus. Next base: position 7,206,374 of record CM060869.1, on the reverse strand, counting down.
CACAGTACTTTAACCATATTTACAGGACACAGAGATCATCAATAAGGAATATTTTTCACCGGCTGGTCCAGATTGGTGATCTTTTGTTAGTAACAAGTTCAGAAGTCAGGCAAGCTAGAGCTTTTACATGTTTATCAGCTTTACATTAACATTGCACATGCAAGAACGCATCAATAAACAACTCAGTCAAATATAGTCAGTGATGCATGCAGATCATACAAATAAAGAATCACTTCCTAATCAATTGTTTACTTGTGTAGATAAAAAATAATAAAGGAACGGACTAATACAGAAAGATCAACTTTATACTAGGTATCATCCATGAGGCAATATATTAGTACGAAACATAAAATGATAAATCCATGAGGAAAGATTAACTTGACTAAGGATAATAGGTTACAGTAAATTAGAAGCATTACCTGGAATCTCTTCAGGACAATCGTCAGGATATTTGGGGCTTCATGCACACTCAACTGCTTTCGCGCTCTAACATATGTGGCACACCTTTGATCATAGAAAAGAAAAGATATTGGAACTAGGAATAATTTGCTAGTTGCATAGTACCAAATCAGTTGTCAGCTAACGTAAATTTACAGGCCATTAAAACGTGCATCAGACCTTCCACATCTATACATGTTCTCCCCATCCAAATCCTCAGCGGCTGTGAACTGGGCTAGAGCATCCTCCAAGGACTCAACCCAATCAAGAATTTCCAGTGTAAGATCCATAATGTTTTCATAGCGTTCAGACTCATGATGGCATCTAAGGCACTTTACCTACTCAGATGTTGAACTGGCAAGTGAGTATACAAACAATTTGAAAAATAGCAAGCCATATAAAATATTGTCATTAGAAATAGACATTGGGAAAGAAAAACAAAATGCAAATCACCTTTGATCTCAGGCGGCCGCCAAAGATCTGTTGTATTAGTGTAGTTTCTTGTACTCTCGAATCAACTTGGTTCTCACCACCCAGATCCTCGAGGCATATAGATTGCATAGACATTAGTAGAAGCCTGTCACCTCAAAACATGTGAAGGAAACATCCAAGTCAAATAGCAGTAATGAACTTGGCAGTTTCATGAATGGAAAATTCCAAAGAACACTTCATTGACAAAAAAAAAATGTATAAAGAATAATAGACCACACCAAAATATTCATTGTTACACACCTTAAGAATTCATGAGCATCTTCCTGGTTACCTCCACCCATTCTACATCCAATATTTCGCATGTTTGAAAGTAGTCTGCTAGGAGACAACGGGCCTCCACCTTCCAGCAACATTGTAACATGCTGCTCAAGTTCACACAAAAGGCACCAACCTCTCACACCACCTAAATCAAGAAGTGGTTGCACAAATCCAAATAATTCAGCATATGTGCTATGATTCCCAGACGTATATGTAAATATAGAGACGGATATGGATTGCAGGGAAAAGAGATGGATATAGATACACTGATACAGACTAACCATTAAGCATATATTCACATATGGCAAACCTATTGCACATATTCATATTAGGGTTTATTCATAGCTATGACAATATCTTATGCTAGCTTTCAATCGGCTTGGGACCAGCAAAGCCATGAAGATGAAATATATTTGAGCACAGCCTAAAAGCATAGTAGGATTCTTGAAACATCCAAACAGTTGGAAAACAAGATATGTTATTGTACTTTTTTCATCACTTTTAAAGGCCTTCATGTTGTTTTTTTTAACATATTACACCTCTTGATTTACATTAAATTTTCAGTATAACACAGTAGATGATGGTATATAAATTATATGATACTATTAGCCGAAACATGTTCAGGAGCATTCTGTAAGTCAGGGATTTGAGATCCAGGTGTCAGTTAACTGATACAAGTTAACCATATATGTGTGTCTGTACATCACAGCAAATGCAATATGTAGATAAGACACATTTGCAAGAATCAGAGAAATACATGTTCTTGAATGTCGTCTTCGCTGCAGGTAGATGCTGAGAGGCTTTGTGCACATCAAACACTGTAATACAGCATTTGCATAGCAACTGCAAAATTGAGATTCACAAACATATGAATTAGTTAATTTACAAAAACAAACAGTATATAAGGAGAGGAGGATGACATTAAATATAAATACTGTTTGTTTTACTAATTAAAATTAATGTAACCAGGCTTACATATTTTAAATTTCTCCATGTCCATATCACCAATATTTATAATGGAATGACAAAAAAAAGATATAATTGTCATTTTTCTTCTTACTGTAAGCATCTTTTAAACAGCATATAGAGTGGAATTCAGGTTCAATCAGCAGAAAAATTGTTCTGCAAGTGGAAAGGACCTGGGAGAAATCTCTTGTTGAAGTTAAAAGTCATCCCTTTCTCCATTAATATATATTTTCTGGATGCTACAGGAGGAGGAAAAAAAATTTGGCAGGTAAGATTTGTTGTTGTTTTTTTATATTTTCTTAGTTAAATCTTCTCCTATCAACTAGAATAAGACTCGACCAAGGACCCCTCAGTGAAGAGGGTATACCTCTACCAACCTGCTAAGAGGTGGTTTGATTCAGGATTTCAGGGAGGAAAGTCACTGCTTCAATGTGTTGAGGAAGCTTCAAATTTTATAGATGGTGTGATATGCTTTGAGACATTATTAAAATACAGTGATATGTTGATAAAGAAGAAGTTTCCATGGAGACTGGCTGACTGGGTAAAGAAAATCTTGGATATCTGGGATAGATGGTTAAGATTTTATATGCTCCAACCTTTGTACTTTCACATGACTATCTTTGACATCGTGATCACAGGTTAATCACCTTGATTCAAGGGTGATGGATGAGGTAGTAGAAGACCAGGATAGTTTGCAATAAAGAGACATTTAAACAAAATATAGAAGCAGAAGTAGAGCGAAGTTTGTATGAAGTGGCGGAATGGGGAAATCTATCATACCAAGTTTTTTCAGCTTATTTTCTTCATATGAACTCAGATCTCATGAGTTTTTACAAAATGCAATATCTTTTTCATTATATGCAGTTATATTCTTCCACTATTCAGGGAAAAAAAAACCCCTCAAAACAGAACCAAAGGTATGAATAAGTCTAAATCATTTGTAACACGGGTTAGGGACTCAGTTCATTGGTCACTTTTGAATTATCAACAGTTTTTCATTTGCTTCCATGCTTCGGGTTCTGCAGATCGCTCTGGTCACGTAAGGCCAGCTCAATTAATCTACCTCATAGATATAAACCTGTCAGTCTTAAATAAGGATCTGGGTAGCTTAATAATATTCCAGAGAAACTCCCCATACACAACTAGTCTTCCGGACTTTCAACTCTATTTGCGCAGGAAAATAGTTCCACCACATAATATGTATATCTAATGGCTTTAAGATGGATTTAGGGCCAAAAAATGCTAATAAACCAAATTAAACATTTCAATAACCTAATTGCACAGCAGGACACAGTTAACATTGGAGGTTAAGATGAAACATCTGTGAGGTAATCCCCATGCACATGCTAAATGAGAAGCAAAATGATGAAAGCACAGAGAGATATGATTCATCAGATAGAATTGCATAAGGGGAAATTAAGATAGAATGCATCTGGAAATAAATTTTTGTTTCCCATTAAAAAGGAAAAGATAAGGTCGAATGCATCTGGCAAATCCCAAAAGAGAGATGGTCATAGCATTAACATTTGAAGCCAAAAGAAAAGCTGACCTTTATCTAGTGTCTAATTTAAAGCTTGGCTGCATTAAATGCTCAACTAACATGCTGATTTACAGGGTCATGTGTGCATGCAAAATAGACAGTAAGAATTAATTGGATATGTTATATATACCTGTTCCCACAGTTCAAAAGCCCCCTAGGAGAGAAGTCCCAAATTTCACATTGAAAAAATTTCACAAGATCTTCATAAGGAAATAAAGCCTGAAATTTTCCAAATCAAAACATTAGAAATCATGTCGCTAGATGAATCAAAAGTTACAACTGAGATACAGTTGTGCACTGTACCTTTATTTTTTTAGGACTATCACTTGAGCCTAAAACATTTCTTTTAGGAATTTTTGGGGCTTTTCTCAGACCTGCCTTCCTTTTATCATCCATGTGTAGCATGTCACTGCCACCTTGCATTGGTAGAGCTGCGTGAGCACTTGTTCGAGAGATGCCTGCATGATCAAATGTTAATTGTTTGTAGTACCAAAAGATGGTGAATTCTATCTTCAATAATTCTCAACCCTAGGTGACCTACTGGATTCTTTTTCGACAAAAGCCTTCTTCTCTTGTCTTGGATTCCTCGATGCTTTTAAAACCGACCTCGGAGACGTGGAAACCGAGGGATCTATTGTGTATGGCGGTTTCACCAACTTTGTGCTTCCCCAGATTTTTTTCTTTACAATTGGGGGGCTGAATTCAAAGTATCACTACTAGAAGACTCCCCAAGTAGGACATCACTGTCCTCTGAAGTGAACTCCGCCTCAAGTCTTGCACAATTTTTTTCTGAATATGATGAAAGCGGTATACCAGAAGAAGAGTTATCTGGTTTCGAAAAACTTCTATCGTGGTTGATAAATTATGAGATTCATGCTTGGAGTATCTTTGAGTACCCTGTCCATGGATAAACGTTGAGGGATTGTTGATGTCGTTTCTCGACTGAATCCATAGAGGAAGGTGAATGATGGTCAGATCATGAATCAGCAGAAGTCAAAGTGAAAAGAAAAGAGAATCTATCTTAAGTATTAAAATTATAGATAAATTAACTGAATTGGAGGTTGCACGGCTGAAGGTTTCGTAAGTATATGAAACAACATCATCACTTGTTGGGGTTTTTCTTTTCAATTTATTAGATTTTTTCTTTCCAATAAGAAGATTTGTGACAAGTTACTCACTGGGCTGCTTGCAACACCAGTAAACCCAATAGTAGGGTCATCTGATATATTCAAGGGAACATCGTTGAGCATCTCGCCTTTCTCATCTAATTGACCCCTCCTATAAGCAGACTCTGCTGAGGCAAGATTAGCTGACAAATTTGAAATTGCAGCGTCTGCTTCTTGGCATTCTTGTTTGTGCCCTTGCCTCCAGTGAATTATTTGGCACTTTCCAGAACTGTAAATGGGCAATGATTTTATAAATTATGAACAAAATAAAAAAATTGGGATAAAACCTCATAAGATAGTGATTTGATTAGTGACACCAATAACTTTATTACCAGATTTCATAAAAGACAATGATCAGATTATCACGCATTCTATCAAACCCGCCATCCTTTCTTGAAAGAAATGGACAACAAAATGAAGAAGAAACAGAGAAAAATATAAATTAGAGAATTAGAGTATTGATTTGATTGTAATCTGGGAAGACATTGTCTCCCATCTTCTTGGATGTTTACCGGTTTCAATAAATTGGATGGCAATTTCACCTTATTTCAAATGCAATGGAAAACTTAATGAGACTGTTTTGCAAGTCGAAAGTTGAAACAGTAATTTTAAAGACTTATTATTACCTGGCATCCTGATAATACTGTAGATTGCAAAATAATTAAACTGGCCTAACAGTTTTTTTAAAAGTTGACCTAAATAATGTCTTCTGAAAATAGAGATATTGGAATTGTGGGATGATATTCCAGTTTGCATGCATGAAATCATAGTGCCAGGTAAAATAAGAGAGAATTTCAACAATGTGTTCATTGATTGGGTATCTAGCCATTTCATAAAAAAAGGTGTATGTATTTCTCAAAACTCATATACTTTTTTCTATTAATCAAGGGAAAGTAAAGCCAGTAGTTATAACACCAAAATAAGCACAACATCACTTATAGAAGCTTGTAACAGCAGAGATGGAAGCATGTCAAAACCCCATGGACCTTCAAGCATAGATACCAGAAAAGGGGGGGTGTTTGTGCACAATATTGGATGGAAAATGAAAGAAATGAAGGAATCTAGGTTAAAAAGAAAGTGATGAAAGTAAATTATTTTCCATTTGACCAATTTTTGTGTTGCTTGTGCATGTGATGAAAAATGATCTTTTCCTCGATTCAATGCTATAGAGGGGAAAAAATTTCCTCTTTCCTAATAAGACAAAATAGGTAAGGGAAAATGAAAGATCAAAGATAACAATTTATCTTTTCCTTATTTTACTAGTTTTTTTTAGTGATCAAAGGGAACAATTTATCTTTCCCTTATTTTCCTCCACTTTCTAGTATCCACAAACACACCCTTGATTTCATGAAAGATCAAAAAGTCATACCAGTATCTAACGGATTTGCATCTGGAACAGCGAGTCGTGGCTGGGGCAAAGCATCTGGCACACTCATGAATCCTGGGCTTTGGAGGAGAAACAAGAGGGATAATTCTGGCAGTAGATGACGCTTCCGCTCTGAAAGCCTCTTCAGCTGCCATTTGAGCAAGCATGCTTACTCGCTCCTTCTTTTTGTTGGCCTCATTACAGATCCCAAGTAAGATGTAAGTAACGAGAGGGAGTACAACGAAGACCAGAAAGAGAGCAGGTAGATCAGCTTCTCTTGGCTCGAGCATGTCACCTCCAACATACTTGGCAGCAGAAATAGACAACTGTTTTTCCAGTCCCTCTTGAGGCTTTATTGGCGCTATCTTAGAGATTGGAACACCTGAAGGTTTTGTCTTTGTTTCAGAAATTGAAGGATGGTCAGCAGAAATAGACAACTGTTCCTTGTACTATCATTCTTGGCAACAATAAATCTCAATATCAGAAAAAGGAGGGAATATGATATGGGTTTTGCCATTGATTCACATATATGGGAAAGGCGTGGCGTGTTTGAATGGAATAAACAGATTGCTTAAAGTATAGGTGGAATACGAAATTTAAATTTTAAATTGCAAAAAGTTAAAGATTAAGAGCATAAAAATGAAAGAAACAGAATGATCATTGGAGTAAAGGATTAAAATGACACAGAAACCCTCTTAGAAATATACTTGCATAGAAAACAAGCCCTATCAATACATTACTTTAAGAGAAATGCTCAAATTATTTCTATAAATTCTACTCCTATATATTAGATTGCCATTTAGGAAGGGCTTAAATTTATAAAAAAAAATCAGTGCGTCTGTGTTATACAATAATAAAAACACGTCCAAAAATATAGCAACAGTCAAAGTGTCAAACACAAGTTAATGGAAAGAGAGAAGATCGACTAAACATTCATAGAATCAATAAACATTTGATGACTAATATAGCATAAAAAGATATTTACCAGCAATAAGATTTAATGAAGATAAATCAGCTATAAAGATATTCCAAGGGAAGGGAAAAACCTTCTTGGAAGATAATATCACAGATGCTATTGTATAGGCTATTTGGGCTACAAAAAAAACAAAGCAAATACAAATGTGGTCTGCAGCTTACCTAAGATTTTCCATTTTTTGTTAGTTCCAGAAAGATCTGACTCGCTGAGGTTGTTTTCCCTAAATTCCAACGAGAATCAGTTAATCAACAAGCAAATGCACATCTTGAAAATTCCTAATAATATTCAGCATTCAAGTGCATTTTGGATGAGCACTATTTTACTAAGCTGACTTTGAATCTGAAAGCAAAAGAAGAAAAGGTTTAATTTGATCAAACCAACAATTGCATTAATTTAAGTAGTTCACTTCACAACATCCAATTTCAAATAACTCAATATGAAGAATTCATTTAAAAGGTGCCTCAACCTAAATCAAATCTAACATTTCAGAAGTGATTCAAAATTACTTGCTTCACCAAACTCCTTTCTTGAGTTTTCAACTGAAGAAACGAGAAAAAAACTACAGCATACATATGACAAAGGAGAGACCCTATGAAATCCAGACTTATTAAGCACTAGATGCAGGGCGACCGAGACTGAATCGAAGGCCACAGCTGGGAAAAAATGAACATATGGATCCAGCATTCAGGCACTTTCAGGGAGACCCACTTTACTAAACTCCTCTACAAGACACAAACAAGTTTAGTCAACACATAGGGTCTAATTTTCAGTGGAAACCACATTTGATCCAGCAATTCAGTTCCTTTACCCAGTAAAAACTTCACCAAGCTCCTCCTTTGCAGTCATAGAACATCATAAATAATAAATAAATCAAAATCACATCTTTACAGCAAAACCCAAATGAAAACCAACATTTCAATCGCATTTCGAGATGACCCACTTCACCAAAAACTCCATTAAGGCCAAAATGACTGCAGATTACAAACAAAGAAACCCATTTTTAACAAAACCCACATTCAAACCACACACATTAAGTGCGTTTCAAGAACACCCACAACATTATAAGACTTCCTGACCCAGTTACAGAAGAAAAAAAACAATGTTTAAACAAAACCCACATGAAAAAAACCAGTATTTCTTGCTGTTGATCTGTCATATGAAGTGATTAGAAAACAAAGTAATACCGTTTCAAGCTTTCGCTTCTTTCCTCTTCAGATTCCTTTTTCACCTTTCTTGTTTGTTGTGATGAGAGAAGGGGAAGGAAAACTACATAACCCACCTTCGCATCCTCGCTCTAGATTCTCTCTCTCTCTCTCTCGCTCTCTCTCGCTCACACACACACACACACACACACAGAAGCAACGAAAAGAAGCTCGCACAAAACAACTGTTGTCCCCACTTATGTTGAGTTCCGTCCATAAATATTATAAAGAACACACAAACAAAAAGGAAAGCTGAACAGAAAAGAAAATTCCATAAATTCCATCCATGTCCCTCCTCCAGTCCTCATCCAACCCCTTAAATTGGACTTTTTTGGCAATTAAAATTAATTAAAAACAGATATTTGGTTCATCACGGATGTGTTTTTTCTGGGTTATGCCCCCTCCAGTCTTCTTTATTTTCAAATAAGTCCCTTTCATCTTTTTTAAATATTTTTATCCCTATCAATAGTGGAATCTCCATTATAAACAATTCTAATCAAACACATGGAACTACCTCTAAAATATTCCCCAAAAGAAAAGAAAAAAAATTGATAGACCATAAATTCTGTTTTTTGGTTGAAGGGACACGATGAGATGCTTTATATTGGAAAATTTTAGATAATATGTGGATCAATGAAAATACATTATGTATCATGTAGATAGTTAAAAAGGGACTATTTAAGATGAATAAAAATGTGCTGATTTTGTTGTAAGTATATTTTCATTAAAACAGTTTTATTTTTTCTAACACACGAATTTTAGTGTTTGTAACAATAGAACGAATGTCTTAAAGTTTTATATTATTTATGTGATGCTTTTCTGACTATTTAAAAAATCATTAAGATAATCAAACACTGAGATTAATATATCATCGATTGATTATATAATCATTGTCCATTCAATTAATGCAACAACTAAGGTTTGAAATATAATGGAGTTTAAAGAAATTAAAATGTGAGGGATAATCTTTCATGCAATTATTTTACAACTCCAACATGTTTTAAAATTTGTTTAGAAGTATGTACTATACTTTTACAAAAAAAAATATTAACTATATATTCAAATCAATCAGATGCATATTTTATTATATTTTCCTATTCCAAAGTATATTAGTTTAACCTAACATAATAATTGGTATTTGTATTGGGCTTCGCTATTAATATATTAAGGCGTGGGTCTACCATTTCCCTCAAAAAAAAACCTAACATAATAGACTAAGGCCCCACTAGGATTTACGTTTGTACGGATCAAAATTCAATAATAAACACGTTTTTCAATTTTGCGTTCTCACCTCATGCCAAGCGTTTTTTATTTATTTTATCTTTTTTAAATAAGAGACCACCATGCTTAAATCTCACATCTAAACCCGACCTAAGGAGAAGTGCACAGTCCTGGCAAGACACCAATTGCACACTATGGAAAAGGACTTGTTTTAAAATAGAGAAGATTTCGAGGATGCAAAACATAAAAAACCCTATTCTTGTACTACTAGTAGAATGACTGTGAGAGGGCCTTTATCTTTTTCTTTTTTATTACATAGTTCCATTTTAGATTTGTTACCCTCCCCTCATAAAAGCTTCTACTCAAGGCAAAGTTTCCTTCTTTTCTTTATATGTGAATCCCATACAAACCCTTATTTTGTGGAAACCAAATCCTCCTGTGATTTTGCCACCCAGAAATGTAAGACCGTCTGATCAGAGAATCCATGTAAATAAAAACTCACATTGGACGGTCTTGATTGGCTTGTAAAACTTTGTTTAATCTTTCAATGCATATCGTACGGTTGGCATCTACTAAGAAGTATCAGAACGACCGACTTTGGCCGAGATTTTTAAATTTTGGTTTCGTCGCGATATGAATACATTTCGTTTTCTCGCGCGTGATACGTGACGCCTACCGTTCGTTATCGCTTACAACTAGGATCACCCGCGAGTGTTGTTTAATATAACGTCACCCCTGACTATATAATAGATCCTGACCAACCAGAGGGGAAGGTGGAGCGGTAACTTTAAGCTAAACGTGTGAGAAAATAAACCTCACTGGCTTATGTCTCTTTTTTTTTTGTATTAATTATATAATAATCATTTCCCTTTCATATTGCATAATCGAAGATTAATGATAAATTAGCGACGTAAAAGTTATAAATTTTATATAACATTTTTACATCATATTAATTTATCTATTATACTAACCAAAAAGAGTTTTCAAATATATATAATACAATTTAACATCTTTACTCTTTAATAAATTTATTAAAATTTATTGTTATCCGAAACCAATAATTCTTTTTCTAATCTTATCTTCAGATTTTAAATAGATAATTGTATTTTATATATTTTTTGGGTATATTTTTATTATTGTGTTGCTGGATCATATTCTTGAGATTTATTAACATATCTTATTTGGTGGATTATATTCTTGAGATTTATTAACATATCTTATTTGGTCAATTTATTTTATTTTATTTAAAAATTTATTGGGATTAGAGGGGTTTGATCATCAAACTAACATATTCTGTATATGCTAGTTTATTTTATAATCATCATCTTACTCTAACATGTTATATGTATGCTAGTTTATTTGAATTTTGTTAAAAAGTAATTTCAATTTATTCAAATATATATTTTATTTTTAGTAATGATATGTATTTCATTAGACAAATGCATACCTTTAAAAAAAATGAAAGGCATTCCGCGTCTTAACTTTAGTTAAAAGAAATGGAATACTCAAAACATACCAAGACGTCGCCTTTGACCCCTATGTTTCGTTGGAATAATCCATTGACCTAGCGCCCTGACCTCTATGTCTCGTTGGAATAATCCATTGACTTAGCGCCCTAACCCTTATGTCTCGTTGGAATAACCCATTGACCTAGCACCCTCACCACTTTGCATCTTCTTGAAACTGTAACTTCATTTTGTTTTCCTTCTTTGTTTAGTTAGTAAATGAATGTTCTTGTTGTCGTAAAAGAACTCATTTTCTCTAGTGGTGGGATTTGCTCTTGTAAGTAGAGATAAAGAGATCCCCTGCCAAACAAAGGGCAGAACCAACTACCATCAAGTGTAAGAGATTGAGAGCTGACAGGGAAGGGCGGGCAAGGGGCGCTCCCTCACCTAGGTAATGATTTGATGAGATCGAAGTGAGTACACTACACTAAAAGAAAAGGAAAAAAAAAACAGATAGCATGGGATAGCCAGTGGTCTGGTAGAAGAGATGTCTACCGTGCACACGCGGCCCCAATTAAGCACACACAAACATTTCCATTCAAATAATATTGTAAATGATAGTTTTAATTTAAATTTTTTATTTCATATTTAGCTTTTGTGTGTTAAAATCAATAAAACATTTATTATGAAAAGTTTGGCTAAAAGTAGCTCTCATTGAAAAAGAGAGGGATAAATGCATATAACGCTCCACAAATATATAAAAATTCAGATAACCTCTGGTCTTTTCCTAAAACCCAAATAATCCCCCCAGAAACATAACTAAATGTCAAATTAGGCCCCTGAGTTATATAACCACTGACAAAATTTGAATATTCCTAGAATATTATGTTATTCTAACCCAGGCAAATATAATAATCCAATTGAGTCCCTTTAAACTAGCAAAAACACAAATAACCCCCTTCCAATTATGTTTTTACCCATATATATCTCGCAATGACATTGGCGATGAGGGTGAACAGAGGTGTCGCGTGATGAGAATGAATGAAGTTGATGAAGGGGAATGTCAAGTTTAGGGTTTCTCATGTTAGTGATTGATTGAGGAAGGGTATAAATGCAACTTTATGCATTGGGTTAAAATTTAAGTTATCCTTAAATTAATTTAATTGACAAAGAGTGTATTTGGATTTTAGTTATATTTATGTAGTTATTTGACATAAGATTGTGGGGTGTTATGTTCATTTATCTCTAAAAAAATGATTGAACGGAGTTGCTATATGAAAAACCTGATTTTGATAGGGTTTCAAATGGATCACAACTTCACTCATAAATTTTATCAAAACCACACAAATCTCACAATAAAATTCCATAGTTATTTTTGTTAGAATTTAAATTAAAAAATGGTCTTCTATGTAGCCATAAAATTTATCTAATCTAAAAAATTAAGACAGTTCTTGCAATCCCTCTAACAGTTTCCAATTCTGCAATATATATTATTTTAGAAACTTTAAAAATTGTACATTTTATTCAATAGAGTATGTGTGTATGTTTTATAAATGATGTAGAATATTGTTAGGCATAGTCACTGAGATACTACCCTCACGAACAGTCCGCACATGTTTTAATTTTTTTAATAAATATATGGTATAAATATTTTCATGGTGTATTAAAAATGACCCACTTAAATAAATACATAAATATTTACTACAAGACATATAAAATATATTAAATATATGGGATTGTTTTATCGACCGTGTGTAATAGCACTCAAAAAATAAAATACATTAAAACCGAAAAAATCACAGTCCATGAACTTTTCCTATAAAGTTATTAAGAATAACAGTTTATATGCATTTTAAAACTATATATATATATAATATAATATAATACTGAAATGTTGCATCAATGCCTAAGAATTGTGATATATTATATACACTTTTTAAACATGTTGTTTATATTGTATGATATGGGACCTTTTAGACTGTTTGATTGTTCCGGTTGAATTTTTTTTTGAAAAATAGATAGATATTGCTATCTTGATTTTATTAAAGATTTCGAAGTACAACACTGAAAGAGATGAGAAGAAATAGAGAAGAACAAAACAAGCCAGTAAATGAACATAAGAAAAAGAAAATGAAAATGAGATAATTCTCGGCGGTGAGTCTGGTTAAAGATATTTAATTCTCGGCGAATATTCTAGTTGAAGTTTGACAGCATTTTTTATTTATAAATGAAATGTGTGTGTTGACTTCATATACGGCCACTGTTTTCCCATCTATGATAGATGCCGTTTTGTTGCTCCTTTTATTTGCTGATGTGTATGGAAATTACTTTGTCATGTGATTAACTGCATGACTTCATATCATTTTCTTTTAGCATTTTTTTAAATATATATTAATTGAATAAAACATACTTAGTTAAAAAAAATTGTATAAAAAATAAAATAAAAATCACATTTTAATTACAAAAACATCTTTTTAGTTAAGATATATAACATTGTAATGAGGTTAAATAAAGAATGTACGTTACAATGCTCAATGAAAATATATCAGTGATTTATACATATTCTAGAAAAAAAATTAACATACGGATATATGGAATCATATAAGTAAACCGTTTTATCCACGATGAATGTACAAAATCTTAAGACTATATGGTATTCATCATTATTTTAAATGGACTCGTTTTTTTATCACAAATCATCTTATCAATATTCATTTTTACTTAGTGAATGTGATGATCGTTGGAGCTCCCCATTTAGGTGAAGAGTTGATATGTCTTCTAAATCATTTTAAATTCTTAATAAGTTAATTAAGAATAAATCTTGATGGAATAAAAGACATAATTTTTTCTTCATTATTTATTAAAAACTACATTAGTATTCTAATAAATTATATACAAAGGAAATTTACCAAACAAGAAAAAATAAATAAACACAAAATCATCTAACATCTATATATCCTTGTGTAACTGTTTTATCCTTGACTGAAATGGGGATAGGGTATTACCATTCATATCTGTTAGATTAATTACATTATTCTAACAATATCATTGGTGTGTACTCTAAGCTTCGGAAATTAATAATATCCTTATTGAATTCGATTATTTCAAATACATCTTCAACAATGACTTTCAACATAACAATTTTCGCTTTCATATATATATATAGGGAAGTGATTCGGTGCGGGAATGCGGGAAGCGATCACGGGCCGTCGATCACGGGTTCATCGCATCGGACGGTCGGGTGCGATTCACATCGACCGTTGGATGCGATGGTCCCGCGATCGAACGACCGACGTCGCTTCCCGCATTCCCGCACCGAATCACTCGACTATATATATATATATATATATATATATATATATATATATATATATATATATATATATATTCAATCGCATAATTGAATTTGAATACTGCTAGATATTTTCAATCGCATATTTCAATCGCTATATTTTCAGTCTCATGATATATATAATATTATGTAACTTGCATCAATCATTTATTCATATTAAGTTAGAGAATTAGTATTTGATATTCTCAAAGGCCATAATGTGAGAATACATGCACTAAAATATTTGATTTAGTGACAAAAAAGTTGATAGTAAGTATACCTAGCTACACGCATGCTTAATGTATATAAAAGGAACATTTAGTAACATCAAATCATGCTCTAAGAACTTTGAAAATTCTATAGGAACTTTGAAAATTCTATAGTGCCAGCCAACATTGTAGAAATAGACTTCCCAACAGACATCATCAAACTATATACATGCTCACATATATATAATATTAAATTTAAAATGTCAATATCAAAACTACCTATAAATCAAAATTTTCCAATAGCACCCATGCTTTCTTTTAATATATATATATATATATATATATATATATATATATATATATATATATATATATATCAACTAATCAGACATAACAACTTGCTATGTTAACAGTTATAGTACTACAAATGTCAAAGTAAACTATGTACCATGCGTGAGAGTGATTTCATGTATTTCATTTCAATCATTCATTATTCTTTATTAAAAGTGAATGGTGTACTATCCAAAAAAATATTTTTTCCTTTTTTTTGGTTTGGTAAGCTGTTAGATGATTTTATTAATGAAGAGTCATGAAATCTGTTTGGACTGCCACACATTGCAATTATTTATTTATTTTTTATCAATTCTTCCCCTATTGATTAGGTAACAAGATTTCCTTATTCACCAATTTTAACTTAAAATAACTTCAATGGGTTGATATCTCCAATGGGGTTGCAAAATAAAGTTTACAGTCCCAACATAACCTCCGAACTTCGTATTGAAATATTCATTTTTATGTCTCCAAATGTCACATCATCATTTCCAATACCAGAAATACCACTTTATATCTACAATGAACAAATTTTCATAAATGATATTTAACTCCTCCCAATATACATTTTATATTTAATAAAAATTTAAATATATTTAACTGTGAGTTAATTTTTTTCTCAAAATTTTTCATTTAATATTAAAAAAATTTAAATTTTATATGTCAAACTTTTCAATTTGAGATTTCAAAATTTTAAAATGCTACAATTTTGAATTACAAATTTGAAATTTTAAAAGTTTTGCTACAATTGAATATTGGTATTAAAATTAGGACATAAATGTTAATAGATAAAGATAAAGAAGATAAATGGTAGAATGAATATTTTAAAATTAAAAATATTGATTTGAATATTCACTTAATAAAATTTGAAGATCTACCATTAAAGTTGATGGATATTCAAATGGGGATGGTTACATAAACCCCCGTTTAATGGAAAACCACCCCCATGGGAAAGCCACCCGGCCAAATTTTTTGAAACCCATAAACCACCCCCTAATAAATACTATTGTGTAAAATCACCCCAACCCATTCAACAAAATTATTTCTCTTTCTTTGACCCATCTCTTTTTTATCTTCTTCTTCTTGTTGTTGATCTTATTTGTGTTATATTTTATCATTTGAAACCCTAGTTGATCAATGATTTGATTTATTTCCTAATTATTAGTTTGATATAGTTTTTTTTTTTTATATTCAAACCAGGCTGGCAATATAAACTAATAAGCACTCATTCTATTCAAATATATGATTGATGTTAGTTTGAAAAACATAACTTTGTTTTTGTTTGAATATGATCCTACTGGGTATATAACTCTTAATTTTTATATATGATTGGGTATTTACTTAATTTTTTACAATGCAATATGTCTCCCAAGGAACGTATTCGACCTACAGCTTTCAATCAAAAAAATTATTCCAATGACATGGCATCGAGTTCTCGAGATGACGAAATTCAAGCAGATCTATAAGAAGTAGCTTGTGATTATCTGTTCATATCGATACTGTCATTGTCGGCCATTGACACTTTTCTGAACATCTCATGTGTCGAATGATACTTATCTTTTTATCTACTAGTATCGACACTCTGTTTGACGACACATTTAATACATATCGGCGATACATGTGTCAATATTATAATAGAAAAAAATGTTTGTGTAACCCTTCCGTTCGACACTACAAGTGTCAATATATGTAGCACCGGTCGACACTACGTTTGTCGAACAATACAGGGGATGATTTTGTTCAAAATGGGGTATGGTTGGTAGGGGTGGTTTTCCTTTGATTTCGGGTGCATAAAAATTATTTATCAAGGGGTGATTTTCGCATTGTATGAGGTGGATATATAACTCCCCTATTCAAAAGCTTAAAATCTTCAAAAGAAATGCCTCCTCCTTAAAATAAAGGTGGGTCTTTAAAAGTGTAAAAATCCTCAGTGAGAATCTTCAAAATAAAAACCCCATTGTATATGCTCTTACAAATATCTAACATTAAAAACTTGGAAACCCCTCCATGAAAATTTGATTTTAACTCCTCATTCGTAAAAGTCTTTTTGGATTAAATTTAACCACAGTGGAAAGAGAATAGGAAAATGATATGTTTAAGTCCTCTTTCACAGCCCACACATATTTTTTATTTTCTTAAGCATACACTCAGTTAATAATGTGCATACTCATACAAATTAATTGAATGTATATTTTTTTTAATGTTTTTTACATGGATACATATTATGTTAGACTATTTCATATAATGCGTTAATGATATAACAAATGTAGATGGGATTACAAAATGGACCGAGTGTATTCCCTACAAAAGTTGAACAAAACAGATACATAATCAAGATTTTAACCTTTTCTTTTCTAGCATTATTTTGGTTTAGGAGCTTCCATGGGAGACAGCACACCAATCACATGGACCATGCTTTGTGGTAGGATACTAGTGCCAAATTTATCCATCTTAGATAAATAGCTTGGGATAATTTTATTTGGAAATATTCATGTATTTGAGTCCATCATGCTAGTTCATGATGATCTATATATGTTTGTTACAAATTTCTCAATCTCGGTAGGCCCAGATGATCTCAAATAAACAACACAGTTGATTTTTATTTTATTTTTTACTCAGGTTTTGAAAATTCACCACCTTTACTTTTTTTAAAAGCATAAGTCTTGCGTTCAATAAAAAAATCTAAAAAAATACTTAACCCCCAAAAAAATTCTGGAAAATACATGAGACTTTTACCCAGTTACCTCACCATCTCTTACATGTGAGAGCCTTTACAAACTTTTTGGTAGAAGAATTGAATTCTATCATTAGTTGTAGGATGCATTTGAATGTGAGATTAAAAAGTCGTTATTCACTTTAAACTACATTTCAATTTCAGTTTTTGAAAAACTTATTTAACTTTTCTCAATTTTTCAATAGTGTACAATTTTATATATAAAAACTGAAAACATGTTTTGTAAAATTTGAGGAGATAAGTATGTTCGGATCTGCATTTAACTTTCTCTGGATTCCAAATCCCCCATCCAAACTTACTATCTTTTTTTGAGAAAAGAAGCTCTGACTTTTCTCAAAAAAAAATTTCTCCGGATTTTAAAATGTAGAATTGATCAAATGCGAATTCAAACCGTGCCTCTCATATATATATATTATTCCACTGAAGAATTATATTGTATTTCATTTTATTTTAAAAAGAATGACCACTACTTATAGGTCAGTGCTCGACCTCGGTCAGTTCGGTCAGTACCGAACTGCACAACGTGTAATTGTAAATCGAACTGCACCACTTATAAATCGAATTGCACAATCAATTGTTAGGTATATTTTTTACGCTCTTATTGGATTCAATCAACTATTGGAGAAAATATAAATTCCTAAGTATCATCAGTATCCAATAAGAGAGTGAAAAATATACCCAACAATTGGTTGTGCAGTTCGATTTATAAGTGGTGCAGTTCGATTTGAACGTTATGCAGTTCAGTATTACGAACTGATCGAGCTCGGCATTGACCGGATCCGGTCTCTACTTATAGTCATATAAAATTAATGTATAATTGAGATATTTTCATTAATACCCAAATCTAGAACAATATTTTTAAAAAATACCACTAGGGCTTGCAGATGAGGCTGACAATGATTAAGGACGTTGATATTACACTCCATACATTTTATAGCAGTTACCGTATCACTAATCCAATGTAAATAGTGACCTAACACATAATATATTGTATATATATATTCTACTACAAAACATGTAAAAAACCATAGAATAAATTTGTATAGATATGTACTTCATTTTTTAAAATATAATGTAATTTATTAGCTAACTAGATAAAATTGAAAAAGTGTGCCGACTACAAATAAAACGGCAACCGAACTGTTCTGTTTTTTAAAATCAAACTAGTGTAGTACTGTAGTGTACTGTAGTTTGTATATCTTTTATGAATCTTGTTTTGCTATGTCTGAGAAAATATATATAAAATCTACAAGATTTAGCTGGTTAGTAAGGTGAGGATGATGAGCAGTCAGATAGAGAAGAGTGAACTCAGGTCACCCTGCATTTGGCAGCCCCTTATTCCTCGGTATTTTAAAAAAGAATTAAAACATTTAGGTTTTAGTGGTCCTCCCTTTAGTAGATGAAAGTGGCTCTTATTCTTTAGTCTTACATCGGTTATTTATAAAAGGTTTTGAGTGTTTATAAGGAGAGCTCAATCTACTCTAGTGAAGTCATTTTGGTGGACCCCTTTATGGTGGACCTTTGATGCGCACCACCACACGCGTCACGCGCACGCATGTGCGTATTGGGCGTTTGAGGGCGCACTTGGAGTTAGCATCATTAGCCTCCTTAAAAATGAGAGTTCCAAGAGGTTGCAAGCTTCATTGTATCTGAATGCGGTACTTCATCATCCATCGTGTACTCACGATTCTGACCGAAACGGGAGAAGTCTGTTCTTCTATTGTCCCGATTTCCAACAATCCCCATCTTAATTATCCCCATGGAGATGTGTTAAATTATTCCAATTTAATACTAGAGATTTTGGAATTAATATATCTGAAAAATACCATTCAGTGAAAATTCCCTTCTAGAAAATCATTTTTTAAAAAATACGCCACAAAAATTCACAATCAAGAGCTTAGATTTGAGAATCCAAACAGATAACATTCTCTTATGAGGGAGGCAAATTTATCATTGGCCGATCATGATTCATGTGAGGGGCGTTTTTTGAGCCTTCAAATTTACACTAGGCGTGTGGTTTTAAAACACAGTACAATTAATATTAGAACATGTCTGTTAAGTGGTTGATTGGGTTCTGGATCCCTCACAGAAAGTGTGGCCCTTATAGGGGGGGTTGGACTGTACAAAGAGACCAATAAATCCATTAAGGGATATGATCTCAAATTGACGTGTTTTAACGTCGTACAATTACATATAAAACGGACAATATCACAAATATAAGCTAAAATATAACAATTTTGACAATAACATAAACTTGGAATTTGGGTGCAAATCTATTCGAACTTTGGAAAGGTATTTATATCATTTTTATATTTCATTCACTTTAACAAAATATTAATTGAATATCCTAACAAATTTTTTTGTTTAGATAAGAGATTAATTTGATCGATGAATAAGTAATATTTTTAGAAAGATCACTGATTTAAATTTTCATGAATCAACATTGTTGTAAATATAGCATCTCAAATTCTCACGTGCAAAATCTTCTCTTCTAATTAAATGTAAGACAGACATCTAAGGGGGCATTTAGTTCAGTGAATTGCTGATTTTAAATGTAGATAATATAAATATCAATATTTTAAATAAAAAACTGTTTGACTCAACAAGAAAAAGAAATTCTTATTTGTGGTGCTTATAAAAGTTTATTTATGTCCATTTTATAAAATATTTTTTTATTGATATTTGGGTCACCAATTTTTATAAAATGAAAAATTAGGAGCAAAATGATCTTTTAACGATCAATAAGTAAAATACTTTTTAAATAAGCATCAAACTGTTTACTTAGGCCATCTCCAGCCCTTACTAAAATCTATACCAAAATTTCACTTAAAATTTGAGTAAAAGCTTGGTTTGATATGATGTGTCTTCGATCATCACTTTGTGTTTTATTCAAATTTTTAAAAATTTACATCTTCTCTCAATTATTCCCTAAAAATATTTTCAAAATCTTTCCTCCAAACTTATTTGCCACTCAATTTTTCTTCCCTTTAAGATATTCAAAGGTGAAAATCATAATCATCCATTTTTTTAAAAAAAGGTAATAATAAAAAGTTAAAAAACAAAAATGAAAACTAAAGAAAGAAGACCACATGATTTTATATAGTTTTTTTTTTTTTTGGGGTGGGGAGGGGGGTAGGAATTAATCTAATTCATTGGAAGTTGATGTTGGAGTTGAAGAAAAAAAATGTAGATAAAAGAAAAAAAGTTAAAAGTTTGGATAAAGATTTGGGTAAATATTTGAGTAAAAATTTGATTTCGTATAAGTAAATGGTTGGAGAGGCGTTTAAGTGACTTTTACTCAAATTTAAATTTGAATAAAGGTTTGGGTATAGGATTAGAAATGCTCTTATAAAAAAAAGAACTTATTCATCAGTAAATACTAATGATAAATACTTAATATTAGAATAAAGGAAATGAATTCTCGTTATTATATTAGAGGAGCCAAAGACTCAATTTATATATGTACACAATAGAAAACCTAAAATATCATAAAAGGAAACTAGAAAAACAAGGAAACTAATTATATCATGATAATGATAATAAATATACAATATTCTCTTAATATTGACTCTTTAACACATTCTCTTAAACTCTGAAGGATAGAACCCTTAGAGTTTGCATAAAAATGTTGTCAAAGGCAGAGTGTTTGGAGGCTGACCGCGTGGAGGCATAGTTGCGGAAGAGGCACCGAAGGAAGCACAAGGATGTGTGGAGATAGCAAACAAAGCACGCAAGACGTGCATGGAACAAGAGAAATCAGCCCGTGAAAGAGCAATACCAAGTGATATCATCGCCAAGTGGCAGGAAACAAAACCCATAGAAGAAATGTATCACCGTGAAAGGGTGGATTTGGCATTCTCGACACATATGCGAAACAACACAGCTGAGACAACGTTCTCCAAGTATGAGAGATAAGCTTGTGAAAGGGTGACATCACTCGTGAAAGGGTGAATCCGGCATTCTCGACGCATGTGCGAATGGGGCGTTGCAGGGCGG
This sequence comes from Acorus calamus, assembly GCA_030737845.1. Lineage (NCBI taxonomy): Eukaryota > Viridiplantae > Streptophyta > Magnoliopsida > Acorales > Acoraceae > Acorus > Acorus calamus. Next base: position 7,184,704 of record CM060869.1, on the reverse strand, counting down.
ATGGCCATGCGGGATGGATCGCGGGCGCTCTGTCAAGCATGCAAGCAGGGCACGGGCGGGGTGCGGTAGGCACCGCGGACTGCGCGCAGGGGTGCGGGGGAGAGCACATGGCGCACGGGCATGCGTGGGGCAGAGCTATTGGAGCTGGGCAGTGACATGCTGAAATGGGCACGCAATCTGCACGGGGTGGCTGGAGTGACACCGAGGCGTGGATCTACGCTTTGGGGCATGGCAGCAACATGGACAAAGCAATGGATGGCGGTGTTTAGGGCGTGGAGAGCGTTTGAGGACGCTAAAAATTGAATAGGGTTCGCGCGAAAAACAAACAAAGCAATCAAAGAAGAAAAATATTGCTACCCAAAGTCCTTTCCTGCTCCGATCAAAGACTCCTCATTTGGAGCAGGAAAAGAAGAAAGAAAATCTTTTATGAATCTATGGTTTGTGGGTTAGAGGCTCTGATGCCTTGTTAGAATAAAGTAAACGTAATATTATATTAGAGAAGCCAAATACTTAATTTATAGATATACAATAGAAATATTATAAAAAGAAACTATGAATATCATAATAACGATAATTAAGACATGATATTTCTTTAATAATGACTCTTTAACAAAACAAATACGCAAATAAGAAATAAGTGTTCATTTTAAATAATAAGTTAATTGTGTATTTTTCGTGGAATCGAACACCTCTTCATCTGATTTTGAATGTGTGTATATATATATATATATATATATATATATATATATATATATATATATATAGCTGATTACATGCGACGAACGGTAGGTGTGGCAGCGATCACGGGCCATCGATCATGGGTCCATCGTATCCGACGGTCGGATGCGATTCACGTCGACCGTTGTATGCGATTGACCCGTGATCGGACGACCCGTGATCGCGGCCGCACCCGCCGTTCACCGCACCTAATCGGTTCCCTATATATATATATATATATATATATATATATATATATATATATATATATATATATATACACGGGGGCGATTAGATGCGGCGAACGGTAGGTGCGGCGGCGACGTGGGTCGTTCGATCGCGGGTCCATCGAATCCAACGGTCGACGTGAATCGCACCCGACCGTCCGATGCGATGGACCCGTGATCGACGGCCCACAATCGACGCCGCACCTGCCGTTCGCCGCACATAATCGGCCCTATATATATATATATATATATATATATATAAGCGCAATGAGGTGCGGCGGCCGCATGGTGCGGCGTGTATATATATATATATATATATATAGATGATTGGGTGAGGCGGTGAGGCAAATGCAGATTCGTGCACAGCCCTCCAATTTGGTGAAACATCATCTAACGGTGGTGATAAAAAGTACTCAAAAATCTCAAACGGATGCACCGGTGACTCGAAAAAATCAAAAAAATATTTCGTCCCTCTCTCCCCTCTTCTTTTCAGCCTCTCTGACAAAAAAAAACATATCCCTCTCTCTCCTATGTGTCTCTTTTCACCCTCTCTGTCTCTCTCACTCTCGCAAAACCCATCTCCCTCTCTATCTCTCTTACAAAACCCATCTCCCTTGACCACCCCCCGCGGCCAACCTACTAACCCCCTTATATATATATATAGTCGCGATTACGTGCGGTGTGTGGTCGGTGCGGTGTGCGACGTGGACCGTCCGATCGCAGGTCCATCGCATCCAACGGTCGACGTGAATCGCACCCAACCGTCCGATGCGATGGACTCGTGATCGCGCACCGCACCGACCGCACACCGCACGTAATCGTTACTCTATATATATATATATATATATATATATATATATATATAGAGGAGTGATTATGTGCGGTCAGTGCGGTCGTGCGGCGTCGAACACGAGCCGTCGATCATGGGTCTATCGTATCAGACGGTTGGGGGCGATTCACATCGACCGTTGGATGCGATGGACCCACGATCGGATGATGCACGTCGGATCCGCACGACTACACCGACCGCATGCTATCACTCGGGTGTATATATATATATATATATATATATATATATATATATATATATATTATTGACCTTTTAAGGGAGGAAGAGCCAAATTTACAGAAGACAAGATCCACCGAGCACATAAAAAAACCAAGGTCACGCCCTTTATTGATACAAATTATATATATGATTTTGATAGGTCACTTGATCACATTATATTTGAAAATTGTTATGTTATTAACTAATGAAATAAAAACATGTGAGGTAGCTTAAGAAATGTTCATTTATTATAATAAAACAAAGCTCCGACAAAGGCATTGACATGCGTGAGATGCCTGAGCAAGGCAGTCACATATTCTTGTCACGTCTGGTTGACCTTAAATTATATTATAAATTTATATCATGTAAGCCTGACTTACATCATATAAAACTCATAAAAGGCCACAACTCCCCTTCACATGCGTCCGTACGAGTTTGAGAGAATATACTGGCATGCAAACCTTGATCAAAGAGCCTGAAATATTGCTTTTTATCTCTTCGTATAAAGTTTGTATTAACACATGCATTATGATATTTATATATACACATCTGTCAAACACACATTCCATTGGACTGGTTTTTACCCACCCAATGGAGAAGAGTATTATTACAAAATCTCTTTTTTCTCAATTGTTTTAAATCATCTTAAATTCTTAAATGTTTATCACATGATATAACACATATCATCTCCTAATTAGAGATTGACGTATACTGATAGCGGCATTGAGTGGATTTCTCATCTATTACAACAAATCAATGCTTCTTTTTACACTTTAGCTTTTGATGTAAATCGGGTGACAGATGCATAACTATAACAATTAGAGCACAAGAAGCAATTCAAGAAATGAAACTACATCAAGGCTAGTGGGCGTGCTTATTCAAGATTGGGCGCGTGACATAGTGGGCGTGCGGGGGTGTCCGCTTTGGCTGGGGAGTCATCAAGGCCATCCTTTAGCCAAGAGGTGGCGAAGGTCAGACGACCGGTGGGTAGACGTCGTGTCTACTCCCGGTCCAGTACCACTAGACATTGGTGGTATTCATCTATCCCGGCTGCTACATTGTTTTATGTTTTATTTTATGTTTTTTTATTTCCCCTCACCCCCTTCAGACTCTGTACTAATATATTTTCGTAATGAAATCGATTGGTGGAGCACGTCTACCTTTCTTAAAAAAAAACATACATATTTAGCAGCCAAGATAAATAAAAGCTAGGTGATTTCAAAATCCCACGTGGAAGCATATTGTGTGGACGAGATCAAAAGCACACTACAAGAAAAAGAGCCTTTAGCGACGCCTATTACCGACAGTCATTAGAAAAATCATCGCTAATTGGAATCCAGAAACTGAATTTTACGATTAAAAGGAGTATCACCGACGGCCATGTCCTAATCGTCGCTAATGACCTCACAGAAGAACCCCACAATACATGGTTGACTATTAGCGACGGTCGAATACGATGTTGAAAGTATTTTTAACGACTGCCATAATCGGCCGTCGCTATAGGTCTATTATTTAACTTAATGCGTATTTGTTTCTACATTACCAATGGGTTCGACTGTCGCTGTTTCCACAATTAGTGACTGTTGGAGCCCGACCGTCGCTAATAGTGTGGGTTAAGTAAAAAATTACTATGACTTTTTTTTTTAACCTAGCCTAACCATTGTCAACCCCAACCCTAACCCCTGCCTTGACCTGATCCACCGACTCCTCGGCCCGATAGGCCGCCGCCTTGCTTGGATCCACCTCTACCTCGTCTAATTCGCCGCCCGAACCTTGTTCCAGCCCGCCCCTCTCTCGACTCAGCCTCGCCCCGATCCACCGCCTCCTCGCCCCGATAGGCCGCCGCCTCGCTTGGATCTGCCTCTGCGTCATCTAATCCGTTGCCCGGACCACGTTCCAGCCCACCCCTCTCTCTCCCGATCCGCTGCCGCCTCTCCCCGACCCACCTCCGACTCGCCTGATCCAGTTTGGGTTTGTTTTCTTTCAAGGTGAGTTTTGATCGATTTATTAAAATTAATTTCAGGATTTAATTTGTGGGATTTCATCTAGGTTTTGTCTTCTATTTTTTGTGGGTGAATTCTTATTATTAGGATTTTTGTTATATGAATTGTTCATATATATATATATATATAGGAAACCGATTGGGTGCGGCGAACGGCGGGTGCGGCAGCGATCACGGGCCGTTGATCACGGGTCCATCACATCGAACGGTTGGTTGCGATTCACGTCGACCGTTGGATGCGATGGACCTGCGATCGGACGGCTCACGTCGCGGCCGCACCTGCCGTTCGCCGCACTTAATCGCGAGTGTGTGTGTGTCGTGATTAGAGGAGTGATTAGGTGCGGCGTGCGGACGGGTGCGGCGTCGACCACAGGCCGTCGATCATGGGTCCATCGCATCGGACGGTCGGGTGCGATTCACATCAACCGTCGGATGCGATGGACGCGTGATCGGACGACCCACGTCGTGTCCGCACCCGCCCGCACGCACACCTAATCACTCCTATATATATATATATATATATATATATATATAGAGGGAACTGCTGGGGTGCGACCGTGCGGTCGTGCACCCCAGCGTGCGCACGGAGTCGTGGACCGTGCGATCGGTGATCTCGCGATCGCACGGTCCACGTTTTTTTTTTAAAAAAAAACAAAACACTCGTTGGGGGTCACGGGTGTCTCTCTCGTACACCTCTCTCTCTCTCTCTCTCTCGCTCGCTCTCTCTCCCGTCGACGACCGCCGCGCACCGACCCTCTGCGACTGCGGCCACGTTTGTTTAAAAAAAATCTCTCTCTCATTCTCTCTCTCGCACGGATCTCTCTCTCTCGCATAGATCTCTCTCTCTCTCTCGCATAGATCTCTCTCTCTCACTCTCTCTCCCGTCGATGACCGCCGCACACCGACTCTCGGCGACTGCGACCCATCGGCGACCCCTTCGACGACGACCGCACCGACCCTCGGCGACTGCGACCCCGTCGACGCGACTGTGACCGCCGTCGACGACCGCACGGACCCCGGCGACCCCTCGACGTCCCCTGCTACGACCCCATCGGTGACCCCCTCTGCAACCCCATCGACGACCATCCTCCGATCATTCCCCTCTCTCTCTCAAATAGCTTATTTAATTTCATCTATCTATGAGTTTGTGTGAATATTTTTGTCGAATTTGTTTGAATGTGAATGATTTTTGTTGAATTTCATATGCTTGAATGTGTGTGATTGGGTATGATTTTTGTTGAATTTCATATGGCTGAATATGTGTTTTTTCTTAAGAGGGGTTTCTTTGTTGAATGAATTTGTGGGTGTGGGTTTTTTTTTTTTTTAATGATTTGGGCATTCTTGATTTTCAGGGTGTGGATCTTGGGGCTTCTTCTCTTGGGTTGAGGAGGGCACACATTGAGAATAATATTTAGGTCTGAACTCCTTCATCTTATATGTTTTAATGGTGCATGCCAACATTGGAAATGAAAGGAACATGCTTATTGATCTTCTTTAACTTATGGCATAATTTGTTGTTCCTATTTCTCTTTATTTGATTGGAACTTATAGCTTAAGTTTGTGTGTGTTTGGACTTAACATTCTTGTTAGTGGATGATTGACCCTGTGAGTTTGAATTTCACTATTTGTTTTCCCATTCAACCAATTGCATCTACAGATTTTGATCTCTGATTGAATCTTTACAAAGCCCAGGAAAAAATGGCTTGGATGAAATCATTTTTTACCTTTTGGATTGACCAGTAGTGGTCTTCTGTTAAGTTCTTTGTGATTTTGGTTATTCAAAGTTTCATACTTATAATAGCTAACATGGGTTGTGTTATGGTGTCAATCCAAATTACTTTAGACAAAGGTGCTCTGGGTTTTCCCTATGAAGGAAAGTTTACTCTTTTAAGAGGAATGTTTTTGGGTATAAAATCTAATGCTAAGAGATCTTGGTGGATTTAATGTTTCGGAAATCTACCTTTAAGCACATTTGATGTTATTTAATTGGCCTATATAGGATATTCTATCATTTATAGGTAGATGCAGCTATCTAAAATGATGCCATCTGAGTAATAAGTATTTATTAGGAATACGGAACTAAAATCGATGACTTTAATTCATGTTTTTTTTTAATTGATTAGGAGTGTGAGAGCTTCTTCTGACTGGATTTGCTTCCTAATGTGTAGGCTGGGCAACCAGAATTAATAGCTCTTGAACATGTCGTTGAAGGAGTCGATGGTTCCTACAGGGACTGCTAGAGAGGTAGCTGCACTATTTATCTGACTAATCATTCTGCATCTTATCTATCTCATGCATTTTGTGATTTGTGCATGAGTTTTCTACCGCTGAACTGCAGATATATAACTTCTGTGTTTTTTAGAGTGAATATGGGAGAGAGTTACCTCTTTATGAGGTAGAAGCGACTAATGTGGAGCCAATGTTTCAGAATTTATACTCTTATATATTTGATTTTGAAGGCACTGGTTATAGTGCAACTGAGATGAATCGACCTCTACCTACTATGATATTTGTTTTGAATTTTGACAAGGTATGCAACAAATGTCCAAATGTGTCCTGGAAAGTATTTTTCCCTAGTAATATTTGTGTCATACTTGTGTTGATATCTCAATCAGAATCAGTGTGCTTTCAGATTAAAATCTATATGCATCAATTCAATAGACTTGTAAATTTGTATTGTTTTACACTGGTTAACAGCCTTGCAAGACATTGATGTATTGGTTCTTCTATATTGGGCAGGCCAGAATGGACCCTAGAAATAAGGATGTTGATCTAGATAGTTTGCTGTATGGAAAAATAAATGGGCTAACAGATAAAGAATTAAGTGCACAAGAGGCAAATTATATTTATCGATACCGTTATCATGGCGGAGGACATCTCAAGTTTGGCTCAGCTCTATTATGATTTTGGTTATTCAAAGTTTCAAACCTATAATAGCTAACATGGGTTGTGTTATGGTGTCAATTCAAATTACTTTAGACAAAGGTGCTCCGGGTTTTCCCTATGAAGGAAAGCTTCCTCTTTTAAGAGGAATGCTTTTGGGTATAAAATCTAATGCTTAGAGATCGTGGTGGATTTAATGTTTCAGAAATCTAGCTTTAGGCACATTCAATGTTATTTAATTAAGAAATGTAAGTTTCTTTTTTGTTTACACCAGAAATGTTAATTAAGTCATTATACTAATACATTGAAATTTGACTTATTTTTGGTTATCACATAATGAAACTCAACATTTTAATGTAACCCAAGCTTCTATAGACTGATTGGGCGGTAAATATGCTTCACATTTGTTATACTTTAGAGTTTAATTTCCTTCTCCCATTGTTCCACTGTTGGTGATGTTTCATTTGTTATTTCAGGAATGCTTGTAAAAGGGTGGTGCTCCTCAGATGGTTCTATTTAGCAAAAGGGTGCCTCATCAGATTTTGTTTCACCTGAAGATTTTAGTTTTATTTAAAACAAGTTGATGTTGATGTATTAAAACAGTTTGATGTTGATGTAGTATATTGGTTGGTGATGTACTAAACATGTTGATGTATTAAAGAAGTTGATGTATTAAACTGGTTGATGTATTAAACAGGTTGATGTTGATGTAAAATATTGGTTGATTAAAAAATAAACATCCGGATATATTACACAAGTTGATATATTAAACAGGTTTAGGTTGATGTATTTTATTAAACAAGTTGATGTAGTAAACAGGTTGATGTTGATGTACTGAATTAAACAAGGCCAAACATGTTGAGGTTGATGTACTGAATAAATGGTGCATAAATGAAAGATGTTGATGTTTTTTTTCATAGTTTTTTATAGACAACGATTTCTTATGTAATTTCTTTAAAAGAAAAAATTGACTGCAAGTCACCATGCATATTCAGGGACAATTCAATCATGCAATTACACATACAGGTGCTTTGAATTTCTTTGAAGATATATACTTACACTGACGCATGATAACACACATCATCAAGAAGAGTTACTCATATTCAATAAGCAAATAAACTGAAACTAATAACATTATAAAACTGCAACTGAATCAGTATTCCCAAAAAACATGACCATTCTTTGCACATGTACAAGTCTATCCACAACTTTTTGGAACAGAAAGAAAAACAAAGTGGAATGAACCAAACCACTGCAGTTAGTCTAACAAAATCATAATCCACAAACCATGCTACTGCATCATCTACATCATCTCTTCTACTGAACAAAGTTGTTAAACTGACAGCCAAAAGCAGATCCATCTCTGCCCGCCCGTCGCTGCCTCTGCCTCTGCCTCTGCCTCTGCCTCTAGGAGTTGTTGTTGCTGCTAGCGCCTTGACTAGCACTAACATTTGCACTTTGACGCTCTGCAACTGCAGTTCGTCCTCTGTTCTTTCATGCCAGCAAATAGAGCATCCATACCATGTGGTGGTGTAGCCTCCTGGTTCACCTGTCACCATAGAGAATCTATACAATATAAATGAAACCACTTGTGCACTCCTCAAGGTTGCCTTTTCCAAATATAATCATGTAGTCCACAAGATTAAATGAGAGTGCAAAAAAATAATATTACATCAAACCATTAAAACTCAAATTATGTCAACAACAAAGCACTGCCACATGTGAGTTGCAACTTGCAAGATGGGGAGTAACAGCTTGAATTGCAGCTATCAATGAAAACATTCTCAGCAAAAGAAATACAGACTGCATGCACCGACCATTACAGATGAAGCTACTGTGATCCTATGGTTTACTCTTGCTTCTCCTGGAAACTTGTTAGTCCCCATCTAGCAATATGGTATTGATTATGTGAGATAGAAATGTTAGATGAAAGCTGTCCCACAAAAACATCATGCATAGAAACATCAGTCAAGCCTCTTGGGAAAATTAAATTCCCTAGTCGTGGTAATGTTCTATAACTGACACTTCCTTAGTTTCTATCTTCCCATATGTGCATGGGCCAGCTGAGAGGTCAATTACAACAAACCTGCACATGAGAGACCAAACATGATGTCAAAACAGCATGAAGTGTAGAGATGAAAAATGTAGCTACTATTGCATGGATCTATATAATTAAAATGTAGGCAATTTATGCAAAAATAAGGATAGACGTGTGAATAATTGGTAAACCATGATGTGCATTCACAGAAAGGAATAACAAAGAGAAAATGGTCAACTGAAGATGGATCTAGCAGAAGCAACAGAGTTGTAAATGTGACTGAAAAGAAAAACACAGCATGCTAAAATAAAAGAAGAGAAGTATGCCCCCAGCAATATCTTAGATTCTTAATCAGTACTTTATTATTTAACAGTTTCTAATTCCATAGACAAGTTTGTTTGATTGAATGAGCAACTGTTGTACTTGACATCAATCATCAATGTCTTGCAAGGCTGTTAACCAGTGTAAAACAATACAAATTTACAAGTCTATTGAATTGATGCATATAGATTTTAATCTGAAAGCACACTGATTCTGATTGAGATATCAACACAAGTATGACACAAATATTACTAGGGAAAAATACTTTCCAGGACACATTTGGACATTTGTTGCATACCTTGTCAAAATTCAAAACAAATATCATAGTAGGTAGAGGTCGATTCATCTCAGTTGCACTATAACCAGTGCCTTCAAAATCAAATATATAAGAGTATAAATTCTGAAACATTGGCTCCACATTAGTCGCTTCTACCTCATAAAGAGGTAACTCTCTCCCATATTCACTCTAAAAAACACAGAAGTTATATATCTGCAGTTCAGCGGTAGAAAACTCATGCACAAATCACAAAATGCATGAGATAGATAAGATGCAGAATGATTAGTCAGATAAATAGTGCAGCTACCTCTCTAGCAGTCCCTGTAGGAACCATCGACTCCTTCAACGACATGTTCAAGAGCTATTAATTCTGGTTGCCCAGCCTACACATTAGGAAGCAAATCCAGTCAGAAGAAGCTCTCACACTCCTAATCAATTAAAAAAAAAACATGAATTAAAGTCATCGATTTTAGTTCCGTATTCCTAATAAATATTTATTACTCAGATGGCATCATTTTAGATAGCTGCATCTACCTATAAATGATAGAATATCCTATATAGGCCAATTAAATAACATCAAATGTGCTTAAAGGTAGATTTCCGAAACATTAAATCCACCAAGATCTCTAAGCATTAGATTTTATACCCAAAAGCATTCCTCTTAAAAGAGTAAACTTTCCTTCATAGGGAAAACCCAGAGCACCTTTGTCTAAAGTAATTTGGATTGACACCATAACACAACCCATGTTAGCTATTATAAGTATGAAACTTTGAATAACCAAAATCACAAAGAACTTAACAGAAGACCACTACTGGTCAATCCAAAAGGTAAAAAATGATTTCATCCAAGCCATTTTTTCCTGGGCTTTGTAAAGATTCAATCAGAGATCAAAATCTGTAGATGCAATTGGTTGAATGGGAAAACAAATAGTGAAATTCAAACTCACAGGGTCAATCATCCACTAACAAGAATGTTAAGTCCAAACACACACAAACTTAAGCTATAAGTTCCAATCAAATAAAGAGAAATAGGAACAACAAATTATGCCATAAGTTAAAGAAGATCAATAAGCATGTTCCTTTCATTTCCAATGTTGGCATGCACCATTAAAACATATAAGATGAAGGAGTTCAGACCTAAATATTATTCTCAATGTGTGCCCTCCTCAACCCAAGAGAAGAAGCCCCAAGATCCACACCCTGAAAATCAAGAATGCCCAAATCATTAAAAAAAAAAAAAACCCACACCCACAAATTCATTCAACAAAGAAACCCCTCTTAAGAAAAAACACATATTCAGCCATATGAAATTCAACAAAAATCATACCCAATCACACACATTCAAGCATATGAAATTCAACAAAAATCATTCACATTCAAACAAATTCGACAAAAATATTCACACAAACTCATAGATAGATGAAATTAAATAAGCTATTTGAGAGAGAGAGGGGAATGATCGGAGGATGGTCGTCGATGGGGTTGCAGAGGGGGTCACCGATGGGGTCGTAGCAGGGGACGTCGAGGGGTCGCCGGGGTCCGTGCGGTCGTCGACGGCGGTCACAGTCGCGTCGACGGGGTCGCAGTCGCCGAGGGTCGGTGCGGTCGTCGTCGAAGGGGTCGCCGATGGGTCGCAGTCGCCGAGAGTCGGTGTGCGGCGGTCATCGACGGGAGAGAGAGTGAGAGAGAGAGATCTATGCGAGAGAGAGAGAGAGATCTATGCGAGAGAGAGAGATCCGTGCGAGAGAGAGAATGAGAGAGAGATTTTTTTTAAACAAACGTGGCCGCAGTCGCAGAGGGTCGGTGCGCGGCGGTCGTCGACGGGAGAGAGAGCGAGCGAGAGAGAGAGAGAGAGAGAGGTGTACGAGAGAGACACCCGTGACCCCCAACGAGTGTTTTGTTTTTTTTTTTAAAAAAAACGTGGACCGTGCGATCGCGAGATCACCGATCGCACGGTCCACGACTCCGTGCGCACGCTGGGGTGCACGACCGCACGGTCGCACCCCAGCAGTTCCCTATATGTATATATATATAGGGAGTCGATTACGTGCGGTTTACGGTCGGTGCGGTGCGCGATCACGGGCCGTCGATCACGGGTCCATCGCATCGGACGGTCGGGTGCGATTCACGTCGACCGTTGGATGCGATGGACCCGCAATCGGACGGCCCACGTCGCGCACCGCACCGACCGCACACCGCACCTAATCGTCGGCACATATATATATATATATATATATATATATATATATATATATATATATATATATATATATTGAAAGATGATGAAAGATTGAAAGGCAGATCCTAACTAGAGTTTTATCATAGATTAAAAATAGAGAGATTTAAAATCAAAATGGACAATGGAAAAGGAAAACAATGAAGGCTGGGTACACAACTTTTTGTGTCTTCTCATTTCACTAATGCAATGAAACAACTAGCTTGGATGACTCTTATTTTAGTGATTGGGATCCATGTTTGGTATCCCTTTGGTGCCCAAATTTTCCCTTTGGTATTCCTTTGTTTTTTTTTTACTTTCTTGTAGTGGTGTGTTTTTTAAGTCAATAATTTGCGTTGGTTGATTTTTGTAATGTGATAAAGCATACATCTAACTTCTATCTTAGTGTTTTTATGTATGACTGACATTGTTGAAGCTAAATGTTCATATTTTAACCACTTGGAATGTAACTCATATTCTATTAGTAAAGTCAGGTGATTGTGATATAAAAGGAACTTATGCCAAATACAACAATGTAGAGTCATATTTTTATTTATAATCCAGAGTTTCATATTGGAGATATTTTTTTATATATGAAATGGGATGATACAAACCAATTGAATGTTCTTCTTTAGACAGAAAAAGAAAGAAATGTGGATTGAGAGTATATGTAAAATTGATTTTTTTTTATCTTTTATGTGCTAAAAACATCTGACCCCTTGCTATGTTCTCTACAAAACATGTGTTTTATTTGAATTAGTTGATTTGATTTTTTACTTTGTTTCTATGGATAAAAGTTGGATGCAAAAGCTAAGAAATAGTCGTGAATATCTTGAGAGAGTAGTTAGATTTTTAGATTTTGCATTTAGTCGGTCATCATTTGGAAATCAAATTAAATGTCTGTGTCTTGATTGTCGCAATGTATATCGTAAGGAACGGGATGATGTTCATGGAGACTTATTATGGAAGGAAATAATGCCTAACTACACCACTTGGTATTATCATGGTGAAAAATTTGAGAATGAGGAAAGTAGTGATGAATCCAATGAGGGAGATGATAGCAAGGAATGCTACAAGATGTCTATTAAATACAAAGAATGGAGAAGTAATTTGAAAGAAAATTTTTATAAGCCATTTGACTCGGATGCTCAACATTTGGCAAGGAAACCTCCTAATGTTTTTGATAGTGACTTGACTTGGCTTGTGCAATATTGGAGCACTCCAGAAGCCCAAGTAATTTTTTTTTGAGTTTACCACAATCTTTAAAAATAAACTTGTAATATATTATTGTTGATGTTTATATTCATTTTTTGCAAGCAATATCAGCTAAAAATAGTCAGAATCGAAACAAACAAAAAATAAAGCATACCGGGGGGACAAAGAGCTTTGCTCGGTATAGAGATGAAGAGGTGATATACATGAAGTCTGTTTTATTTAAAATTTTCAATATATTTATATGCTAACTTTATGTGTGACAATAGAAAAAAGCGAGGACAGATGGTAGTGTACCTACTCGCGCCGAGCTTTTTGCAATCACCCATACAAAAAAAGATGGGTCGTCATCAGATCCGCACTCCGCAGAAATTATGGTATAATTTATATCTTAAAAAAGAACCCATTTCTGTATGTGTATATAAGTGTTATAAATGATAATAAGTTGTGACTAATTTTGATATTTTTTTTATAAAGTTACATTTTAGGGAGATAGCCTCAACGCAAGAGTCAAGCTCCAACATTGGTGATGACATATACACCACTGTTATGGGGCCAGAGCGACATGGATGAGTGCATGGATATGGATTAGGACCGACACCTACCACTGTATTTGGACGGTCATCAAATCAATCACAAGGCAGTTATTCAGATGTATGCTCTGAATTACATGACGTGCGTAGTCAAATGGAGGACTTACGTAAGTAACATGAGGAGAAAGAGGTCACGTGATGAAAGAGAAAGAGGCCTTGAGCATCAACTTGAAGAAATGAAGAGAAATATGGAGCAGATGCAGAATTTCATATAACACATAATGCCCAACCCACATTAACTAGGTAAGTGTAATTTTCTATTGTTTTAATATTGAACACACTATCCATTACTTAATTATATTTTAATATATGCAATGCTCTTTATATAGGGATAAAACATAATCAAATCGTCTATGGAAAGTCGACATTAGAGGAGAGTTGAGAGGTACTGAAGGCTCAAATGAAAATGATTATTTAAGGAAAAAAATTCTATGGAGAGTTAGTTTTTCATTAGAATTGCAAGGAATATTTTGATGTTAGCTATGTTATATTTTGAATTATGAAGTTGTTTTATTTAAACCTTAGTGAATTCAAGAATTATTAAATTTGTGATTGTGAATGAAATATTCAGGAGATGAAAATTGTTGAATGACTTTTGAATTATTTAGGTAGAAATTTTGATAAAAATCAGTAAATAAGTAAAAAATAAAAAAAAATCACATTAGCGACGGCCACTAACCGTTGCTAAAAATACATGGCTCAATCCGCTAAAAACCATTATATAACCAGGATAGAATATTAGCGATGGTCACCGACCGTCGCTAAAAATACTCATGATTAACTATTATGGTTAACATGGTGGCAATTTTGTTTGCCTTATTAGCGATGGCCGAGGCCGTCGGTGTTTCTTTTAGCGATGAGACATTTACCGATGACTTCCGACAGTCAAGCTGGTTGTCGATTAGCGATGGCTTTTATGCTCTTTAGCAACAACCGCAGCCGTCAGTAAAGGCACTTTTTCTTGTAGTGGTAGCAGTTATGCCATTAGATAAATCAATTTTATTTTACTAAATTACATCATGAAATACCATTTAAATATTGGATAATGTTTTTTTTTTATGTAATATATTAGATAAAGTTGCCACATTGATTCATTTATTTGCATTTTCAATGTAAGTATTGAAATTTCGATGAAATTGGAGTTCCAAATCAATCAACTATATAATTCAAATACCATATGGTTGTTCGATTCCAATAATTATAACTTGCAATAAAATACAATTCCATTCAACATTTAAAACAATGGAAAAGAAGAAGAAATGTGTAAGGTGGGAGGTTCACCTTCATTTCAATGACGAAAATGACATGCAGTCACATTAATTTTAATTTTTTAGTATAATATACCTAATCTTTAGAGGAGCTCGAGTTTACCAAGAAAACATGTGGGACATGTTCGTTGCACAGGTGAGGGACTGGGGTAAAAGTGTCGCCTTTGCTCTTGGCACTGTGGCGTAATCACTCTCCACGGGTTTTATTTCCCATTGGGGTATATACCTTTTCTACCCGGGGGGCGCTCAGATTGATGTATTTTGTATTTTTTATGTATCTTTTCTCCCTCTTTTCATAATTTGTAATTCGATCTTTCAGAAATGATATCGGGTAGCAAATTTCTACCTCTTTAACAAAAAATATACCTAATCTACGTGCATACAAAAAAAGAATTATGACTCATCAGTTATATTGATCCAATCTTTAAAAATGTGAGTTATCAATATATATATTGATCTCATAAAATATATATCTTGTAGGATAGCTATTGAAATATATGAAACTGTTAATAAGACTATAATGGGATCATGTAGAACAATGCTTTAATAAAAAAAATTTGTGGCAGTGCAAATTGCATGTAAGGAACTAAAACTCTAATTCCAAAACAATTCACACTGGGTCCTTTAGCACCCTCTTATGTATCACTACGTCAATAATGCACAATATGAAGTCGCTTAACACAATATATACTCAATTATGTCAGTATACATGATTTTATAATAAAATATAAAAAATATACATTTAATTCATTGTATGTACTTATTTTTTATAACAATATATATTTATTAGACAAGTTATAATTAAAAAAAATTAACACATGTTGGTGCTACAATTGAGACTAAAGAATTGTTGTGACATTTTCAATCTAGGAAGTTGTTTGGAATGGATAACGGTAGGCCCATTTAGATAAACAAGTTGTTGTTATACTTATTCTATTTTATAGTTGGGAAAAATCCATATAACCCCCTATAACCTTCCATATATCCACATAACCCCCTGACTTTTCAATAAATCCATATAACCCCCTGTAAACATACTGAAAATCTAGATTACCCCTCCAGTTAAAATTTTGTCAACGTTTTTAGAATATTCGAAGAATATTCTGTCTTTTAAACCCTGGGTTAAAACAATGTATTCATTTAACACCCTACAAACTAAGAAAATTTCAAAAAAACCCCTCCTAATGACTATTTTATCCCTGTCATTACCCTCTGCAACCTCGTGAGTGCCGACTGCTGCATCCCGACTGTTGCGACCTCGAGTGCTGACAATCCAACCATTGGGCCAATTCGACCGTTGCCACCTCGAGCGTTGGACTGATGCTCCATCTCCCCATATAAGCCCCATCTCCTCCAAGAACAAGTACAAGCCCCATCTCCCCATATAAGCCCCATATAAGCCCCATCCCATATAAGCAGTACAATTCATACTGCTTCATGGATACTTCATATCTGCTTCATGGCTACTTCATGTCTGCTTCATGGCTGCTTAAGCCCAAGTCAAATCTACTGCACTCCAATTACTTGAGATAGTCGAGTCATACATGCTTGGTCATTCCAAATAGTCTATAATAAAATCATATAACCTATTCAAACCTGCACTTGCATATAAGGTCCAGGTTCAAGTTAGTTTGTAGTCACTCTAAATCTAGGTCCCCTGGTTGACCACTGTCCAATGGTAAATAGTCTATAATCAAAGCATACAACAACTCAAACAAGTTTGTTGCATTCCAGGTCCAGGTTTCAAAATGTATAAAGGATACCAATTTGAAATTGAAAATACACAAAAAAGCCCTCCTAATCCACAAATTACAAGAATGAAATAAACCCACTATTCAAAGTGCTTAACAACATCAATCAAAACCCATTGTTCACAAGAATGAAAAATACTTCTTCAAGCCAAAATCGTGAAAAAAAAATCTTCCAATTTCACAAATAACACAACATAAAAAATTCAAATCTAAAAAAAACCAGATATTAAAGTATACCAAAAGAGGGGAAGCTTGACGAGTTGGAGTGTTTGACGGGATGGAGAGCTTGACAAGGGTGCTTGAGAACTTGGAGGGGTTTCCGGCGCTTGAGGAGGGGTGAGGGTTGACGAGATCTTGCAGGGGGTGCAGTGGTGGAGGGGGGTGAGAGTCGAGGAGATCTAAGATGACGAGATCCTCCTCTTCTTCGAGCGCGGGATCGAACAGCCGCAACACGGATACTCTTTGAGCACGGGTCGACGAGATCCTCCTCTTCTGGCGCTTCGGGGGGGAGTGGGGGTGAGGCTTGACAAGATCCAAGAAAACCAAATCTTGTGAAACATTTGAGAGAAAGGGAAAATGAGTTTTCAATATGGAAAGGGAAACCAAACTAGTTAGCTATGGGGGTAAAACTGTAAAATTCATTATAGGGTTAAAGGTTGGTTAGGCTTTAGTTAACTTAACTGACAGAAGGGGGTAAATGGATTTTCAGTATGTTTACAGGGGGTTATATGGATTTATTGAAAAGTCAGGGGGTTATGTAGATATAGGGAAGATTACAGGGGGTTATATGGATTTTTCCCTATATAGTTTCATTTACCATTATATTGCTAATTTGGTGAATGAAATTGTCCACGTAACATATACTCATTCAATTTGTATGACCATGTAAATCATTTTCTTTATATAAATCAATATGTACTTCCTGTGTCAAGTATATATTCTAGGGTTTTTTATTTTTTAATCCCTGTAAATTATATAATTTAGTGATCGATCTCACTTATTCATATTTCAGTTTTAATCTATAGATTTAAAGAATATGTTTCTTATTAGTCTCTAAGAGGGACCTACCACTAAAATATTTGGTTTTGTTTTTAGTTTCTGGGAGAGACTAAAATGAATGTATCCTTTAAATCTGGAGAATTAAATTGAAATATGAAGAAATTAAACATCGATCACTAAATCATACAATACATGAGACTTAAAAATAAAAAAAACCTTATATTCTAACACAAATAGGTCCACACATATCGTGGGCCTGTGATAAAACAAATAAAAAGCTTGAACTTTTCAATTTCAATATATAGTCTTGTTCTTAAAATGAATGTAATGTTAGGGATAATATAAATACATAAACGAATGAATGAAACGTGTCTATCAAAGTGTATTATTGAGAATTGAGAATCGAGAATCCTATAAATTATTTTTTAATTAATGCAAGATTTTTAATTCCTTGACCAACCCTTGTCATACATCCAAACATAAAATTTTCCATTTTGGACGCCCTTAGAATTATTAAGAGGATCTACGTTATCTTAAAACTGCTACTTTATAATGTCACCAATTAAATTGCCTAATTGGGACATAAATTGAATATTAGACTCAATTGTTTTATCAACTAAAACTCATATTAAATATATTTTTATTTTAAAAAAAATAATAAACATCATCTAATGAAATATATGCTTTGATAAAAAAAGTGTATATCTTTCCATTTCGAATTGAATGAATCCATTTTTAGTGAGTACAAGAAAATATTTAATGACTATGTATTGGATTTCTAACTAGGTATACAAGACTAAGGGTCACCAAAAAGCCCGTGGCCCGAAAGCCCGGCCCGCCCGGCCCGGGCCCGTTCGCGGGCCGGGCCTGCCCGGCCCGTTTTCAGGGAGGGCCGGGCTTGGGCCTGGTTCTGGGGCCCGGGCCCGGCCCGTAGGCCCGCCCGAGCCCGGCCCGTTCGGGCTGGCCCGTAGGCCCGCCCGCGGGCCCGACCCGTAGGCCCATAGAGGGTGATCCAATGAACTAGTAACATGTAATTTTTATTTGAATTGTGGTTGAGTTATACAAATTATTAACATTTATATAGGTGTTAATTTAGTTAGGTACATGTAATTATTTATTTTTGTAAGTAATTAATTTATTTAATATTTTTATTTTGAAAATTCAATAGATATAAATATTTTTTTCAACATTATACTTTAAATTTTGTGTTATTTTAACATTATATACAAATAAACAACGTAAAATAAAAAAATAAAATGTTTTGAATTTGGGCCCGTAGGCCCGCCCGTGGGCCCGAACCCAGGCCCGGGCCCGTGGGCAGGGCCTGGGCCCTGTTTTTTTGCCACGGTCCGGCCCGGCCCGGGCCCGTTGGCCAAGCAGGCCCGCGGGCCTGGGCCCAGGGCTGGGCTTGGGCCCTGTTTCAACGGGCCGGCCCGGCCCGGCCCGTTGCCGACCCCTATACAAGACTGTATTTTAAATTGAGTGTAACTACACTCCTGTATATATATAGTCCTGTCAACGAATCGTAGGTTGGCCTGGACCCTACTCAATAAAAAGCATAAATACCTGACCGAAGGATCCGACAATCAAAACGGGTTGAGTCTGGGTCCATCTCGCCCGATCTTATGGATCCGATTGACTTAACTTAAATACTATGTATTTTTTTTTATTATTTATAATCCAACCTAACACCCATGATTCAACTCAATTTTTATAACTAAATACTGAATAATTATTTAAAATTTTAAGCATTTGAAATATTTTTACAACTTTTTAACTTCACATAAAAGTATAATAATTCAAACCGTATACCAATTTTTCTCTCATAAAATATTAAAAAATCAAAATAGTGACTATATGAAAAAAACAAATGAAGTAATTGTAGGCCCTTAAGAAGTTCATCGACCTCTCTATGCCTGACCTCTACCTGTTAATAAGGCGACCGGACCTGACCCGAGACATGAAATAGATCTGATCAAAATTCCGACAATCAAAAGGATCGGGTCCACCCGGACCCGTTGACAGCCCTGTATATATATATAACACTCAACTCAACGTTTACATTTTGGAATGGAAGGAAGTAGAGAGGACTGGGTGGAGGTGACTAGACAGCGGAAGTGGAGGCAGGGTAGGGCTTACGGAGGTGGGGCTTACGGAGGTGGGGGTATGGGCCTTCAGGAGAGGTCTAGATGCTTTCGATGTCTGGGACTGGGGCACAGGGCGGCGGAGTGCAGGGAACCACCGAAATGTTGGATCTGTGGAAAGTGGGGCCATAGAAGCACAGGATGTTGGACAGTGGTAAGGGTAGGGGGTATGGAGTTGGGAAGGAGGAGTGAGCGAGAAGCGACGGCTTTGGGCCTGGCGTCACCAACCGCGAATTTGGAAAGTGCCCTGGATTCGGAGGTGGAGATTCCTTGGTCCCCTGCTCTGCAGGAGAGGGAGGAGAGGTTTAGTAGAAGCATATTGTTGAAGTGGGAGGGTGGGAATGGTGCAAAATGGGAGGTGGTGGAGCAGGCAATTCTCAGGAGGTGGAAGGACCTTCCGCCCTTCAGGTGTTGGCCCCTTGGACCTTGGAGGGCGTTGATTCGTCTTCCTAGTTTCTCGGTGAAATCCTTGTTCATGCAGGAAGGGGGGCTGGTCCTACCATCGGGACGCGTCTCCTTCTCCGACTGTGACCATGGGGTGGGGGGGATAGAGGCGGAAGGGAGGAAGGCGGTGTTAGAACTGAAGGGAGTG
The DNA here is from genome assembly GCA_030737845.1 of Acorus calamus. Lineage (NCBI taxonomy): Eukaryota > Viridiplantae > Streptophyta > Magnoliopsida > Acorales > Acoraceae > Acorus > Acorus calamus. The sequence goes on along the minus strand of CM060869.1, from coordinate 7,164,417 downwards.
CCACTACTATGGAGATCGTAGGAGGTTCTGCGTCAAGTCACAAAGGTTTGGGGTCATCTTCTAGAGGTGTCGGAGGTGGGGGGCGGATCACAAGTATTCCCGGTGCTACGAGTCGGGGTGTGGTTGAACTCACGGGTCCATATAGCTCAACGACTATGTTTGAATCTAGATGGCTGGAGAGTTCAGATTCAGGTTGCTAAGGTGGAAGGGGGCGACAAGAGGACCTTTGCTGAGGCAGTTGCGGGAATGGTCAGGGATGGCGGTGGTGGTGGGGCAACGGAATCAAGGGTGGTGAAGGTAGCGTCGGTGGCAGTCCCAGGCCTGAACAGGGGGACTCAGGGTCAATTGGGTGAGAGGGGAGTGACTCGGGCGGGAACGACTGAGTTCACTACCGAGTCTACTCCTAGACAGGACGTCCCACTGTGGAAAGGGTCACAGAAGGTGCAAAAGGGGACAGAGGGAAGGATTCACAAAGAAGTTAAGTCGGGGTCAGAAAACGTGGTGGGGGAGATAAACGTACCTAGTACCAAGCAGGTCAATCTGCCACACGTCCAGTCGTTCGTTGGGGAGCGGACCATTCTGACTAGGCGGGTCGGCGCGGCTTCGCATCCTTGGCTTTCGGCTCCGGCTATTCCGATGGTTCCGTGCAGAGCTCAGATTGATGAACCTAGGTGTGATGTGAAGGCGAAGGTGGTTCTTGGGAATGTTGAAAGAGGGAAACACGTGGCATCTGATGGTCCATGTGTTGATGGAAGAGGCAGGATGGTGGAGGGCTGGGGGAGATCAGATCCTGGGCCTTCTGTAGTGGGCTTGGAGGATATTCCATGTGGAGAAGCAATAACCCGTTTTAGTGGGAGGGTTGGGCTGGATCCGTTTTATGGACCTTTCTATCATGGGCCTCCAAGAAGTCCATGTAGATCCTATTCTTGTGGTCCATCTAATTTGGGCTCTAAGCCGGATCAATTAAGCGGGGGGACCTGGACCTATCACATGGACGAGGTGGGACGTGTATCCTGGCGGTGGTTACCATATCCTTCGCGACAATGCTTGGGTCGTGAGTCTTGTGACTCTTCTGTTGGTGAAGTCGTGCTAGATACAGAGAAGGCTTCTCCTCATGGGGTGATTTCGCAGGCGGGGGAGCCAGTTGTCGTGGTTAAGAGGCTCAAATCTATAGTTGTAGGGTCTCTGGGGCACTGGTCGGGATCGGTAGCCCAAGATTCAGAAGGGGCACTGCCAGAGGAGGATCGGGCCATGGAGGGTCCGATGGGAGTGAGGCATTCCAGGTGGATGATGGAGGGGACGGAGGATGGCCCACTGGCGGCAGCGGGGCCTAGGGGTTTGGAGGAAGAGCTTAGAGGGGAGGGTGCGCATGATCAGGCGACTGGTGGTGAAATAGATTGGGGGGATTTTGTGGAGTCTCCCGGTTGCATCAAAGGGTCGGAGGCGGGCTTCATGTCGGGTTCTCCTACTTTTAAGGGGAGATTGAAAGATTTCTTATCCGAAGCAATGTTTGAGGAGTCAAGAGGGGAGGGTTGTGGTGGTCGGGGCCACTAAGTATGAGGTCCTGTAGTGGGGGTAAGGGCTCGATCCGACTTATGTTTAATTTACTTTCCTGGAACATTCGTGGACTCCACGACCATAGGAAAAAGGCGGCTATAAGGGAACATATTATTAGGCAGAAGGTGTCTCTTTGTTGTTTACAGGTGACAAAAATGGAGGTGGTTTCTCAAGCAGACGTCAGGGCAGTGAGTGGTGGTAATTTGTCTATGTTTGTGTTTAAGCCCTCAAGGGGTGCATCCGGGGGGATCCTGGTTTGTTGGGATGACATAGTCTGGGCCATGGAGGATTCGAGGATCGGGGAGTTCTCGATATCGGTTCTTTTGGTGGACAGGGAGACGTCATGGCGGTGGGTATGTTCAGGGGTGTATGGTCCTAATGATGATGCAGTGCGAGATAGGCTGTGGGAGGAGCTTAGCACGATTAAGGGAGAATGGAACCTGCCATGGTGTGTAGTTGGGGACTTCAACGTCACTCGACTTGTGGAAGACCGAAATCGGCGGGGAGTTGTGTCTTTGGCCATGGAGAGCTTTTCAAACTGGATTGACCAAGAAGGCCTGATGGATATTCCGATATCCAATCAAGCTTTCACGTGGAGTAGTCTACGCGAGGAACCATCGCTTGCTAAGCTTGATCGGGTTCTAGTTGATCATGAGTGGGAGGAGACTTATCCTCTATGTTCTCTCGTGGGTCTTCACAGGGTATTTTCAGGTCACTCCCCACTACTTCTGTCGAGTGGAAGGTCAGAAAGGTGTACTCCGATCTTCCGATTCGAGAATTGGTGGTTGTTGTGCGATGGGTTTAGGGGTTTGGTGGAGCAGTCTTGGGGGTTGTCGGCAGGGGTGTTAAGGGGGGCTCGGAAAGTGGCGTTTAAGTTAAAGCGCCTGAAAATGAGTTTGAAGAGGTGGAACAAAGAAATGCTGAAGCTAAGGAAGGCTCGGAAACAGGAGATTGCGGCGCAGATAATAAATTTCGAGAGATGGGAGGAGGCAGGGCTGATCTCGGAAGAGGATAGGAGGGCGTGATTCTCACTCAAGCAGGAATGGGTGTTGATTATCAGAATGGAGGAGGAAGCTTGGCGTCAACGCTCCCGGGAGATATGGTTAAAAGAAGGGGACAATAATTCAAAATTCTTTTACAAGGTGGCCAACCAGAGAAGAAGGATTAACAAAATTGTAGAACTTCAAGTGGACGGTCGCCGGGTGGACAGGAGGCAGGAGATAGAAGAATCTTTGGTGGAGCATTTTACAAATGCATTCAAACGAAGTCGAAGGTGGAGGCCAGTGTGGATCGATGAAGAATTGGGTAGGGTCCCAGACCACTTATTCTCAAAGCTGGAAGCAGATTTTAATGAAGAGGAGGTCAAGGCAGCGGTGTTTGGTTGTGAAGCAGACAAAGCTCCTGGTCCTGATGGGTTTGGGCTCCGTTTCTTTCAAGAATTCTGGGGAGTGGTAAAGGAGGACTTGATGGAAATGTTCCATGATTTTTTTTCCTCCTCTCGGGGGATTGGGTGTTTAAATGCCACCTTCTTAGTCCTAATTCCGAAGAAGGAAGGGGCGGTGGAGTATGCAGACTTCAGACCAATTAGCCTAGTGAATGGGTGCTACAAAATGGTGTCGAAAGTGTTGGCAAACAGACTTAAAGAGGTCATTGGTTATTTGGTGGATGAGAACCAAACGGCTTTCATTCCGGGGAGGATACTTCAAGATGGTTATATGACTATTCAGGAATGCATATCCGCTACGAATAGGGCGAGGGAAAGGGGAGTGGTGATTAAGCTTGACTTTGCAAAAGCTTATGACAATGTAAATTTGGACTTTTTGGTCCATCTCCTTGGGTGTCATGGGTTTGAACCCAATTGGATTCGCATGATAAAAGCGTGTATCTCCACTGCAAAGGCTTCGGTCCTCGTCAATGGGACTCCGTGTGGTTTTTTCCATATGGGAAAGGGCCTTAGACAGGGGGACCCGTTATCACCTCTTCTTTTCGTGATCGTAGCGAATGCCTTCAGCCGGATGATGAAGCGAGCAGTGAATGGAGGATGGGTGAGGGGGCTGCAATGTGGTGAGGGTGGTTCTTTCCTTACTCACGTGCAATATGCCGATGATACAATTGTCCTAAGCAAGGCTAATGAGGGAGCTGTTAGAGGAGTGAAGTTCATATGTCGTTGTTTTGAATTAGTCTCGGGATTGCAAGTGAATTTCCGCAAGAGTTCTATTTCTGGCATACACGTGGAGGATGCACTTCTCTCTAGGCTGGCGGGCATTCTTGGGTGTGAGGTGAAGCAGTTTCCGTTGGTGCATCTCGGGCTCCCTCTTCATCTTGCACGCCTGAAGAAGAATGATTGGGCACCATTAGTAGATCGCCTTGGCAGAAGATTGGAGGGGTGGAAGAGTCGGTTCCTAAGCATGGGGGGGGGGGGGGCGAATAACTCTGGTGCAAGCAGTCTTGTCTAACCTCCCAATTTACTACCTTTCCATTTTTAAAATTCTGAAAGGGGTGTTGGGTAAGTTGGAAGGGCTGAGGCGTCGATTTCTTTGGAGTGGGGGTAAGGAAGCTAGAAGGCGCATTCATCTTGTGAAGTGGGAGGTGGTTTGTTCGAGTAAGAAGAAAGGAGGAGCGGGTATTCTTAGCTTGGAGGTAATGAATAGGGCGCTTCTCCTAAAATGGCTTTGGAGATGGGATTTAGACCCGAATCTCATGTGGTGTCGGGTGGTGAGGGAGTGGCTGCGGCGCACCGACAAGGAGCAGTTTCCCACGGGTCTCACGTCACACCTCGTGGATATGGAAAGGGATCATGGCTGAGCAGGAAATTTTCTCTCAGGCAGTTAGTTGGCGGTTAGGGACAGGGGAGATTATCCGGTTCTGGCACGATGTGTGGGCTGGGGACATGACATTGAAGGAAAGATTCCCGGACTTATATCACATTGCTAGATTGAAGCAGGGGGCAGCGAGTTTATATTGGAGGACTAGGGGAGGCACAGGATGTTGGGTGGTAAGGATGTCTCGGGCTCTTTAGAGGGCCGAAGTGGATGAATATGCAGCATTGTTGGAGATGTTACATCAGTGGGAGATAAGGCAGGATGGGGCAGACGAAGCAGGGTGGAAACCGGCGCGCACGTCGGGTTTCACGGTGAAGAGTGGGTATGATTGGTTGCGAAGGGTGGAACCATCCTTAGTGATCACGTCAATCAAGCAACGGGAAATTTGGGGATGCAAAGCACCAGGTAAGGTGAGGAGTTTCTTGTGGATTCTTTATCAAAGGAAGATCCTCACTAGATCAAGACTTGCAAGCTGGATTCCGGGCCTGGAGATCACGTGTGCTCTCTGTGGGGAGGACGAGGAGATAGCAGATCATCTGTTCACCTCTTGCTCGAAGGTGCGATGGGTTTGGGAGCGGCTGAACAGAGCAACAGGTCTGGATGTTTGGTTTTCAGACTTGGAAGGCATGTGGACAACTGGGAAACGTATGCGAAGAATGGGAGATAGATCCAAGAAGGCGAAGGTCTTGCAGCTTCTAGTCCCGGCAGTAGTGTGGTCCATATGGCTGACTCGAAACCAGGTAATATTTAAAGGTCAACGTCCTTATAGTGAAAACATTTGGGAATTGACCAAGGGACACATACATGATTGGGGGAACTATTGTATTGGAGAGGGAGGAGTGGGTTTTATAGATGATAGACTTGTTATAAATTAGGACTTTGGCCCATCCTAATCTGGATTCCTAGTAGACGTCTCATCTACGTAGGATGAAGGGTCATAATCTTGTCTTCTTGTAACTCATTTGGACTTTCATTTTAATATTAAGGCGACTGGCGAGCTACCATTTCCCTCAAAAAAAAAAAAAAAAAAAAAAAAACAAACAAACAGTAAACACCGACTTTGAACGAAAAAGAAGTGTGTCCGAGCTGTTTTTTAACCTTAATTTTCTTAACCGTTTGGACTTGAAAGTCAAAATCCAAATCCCCTCCCCCCAAAAAAAACCCTAAACAACCAAACATTGGCTTTTAGGGTTCTCAAAAACCCCAACATGAACTCCAAGAAGAGCTGGTCGTGGATAGCCGAGCTCTTCAAGGGCAACCCAAGACCACGCCTTGAACACGGATTCTGGGAGGAGTCGAGGAAGGGCGAGGACCACCACCTCATCAGGACCGACTGTCTGAGGGTCCCCGGCGATCCCTTCTCCGCCTTCTCCGTCTTCGCCGTAAGCATCATCGCCTCTCTTTCTTTCGCAATTCGTTTGTTGATCTGATAATGTGTGTGAAATGTTAGATCTTTGACGGGCACAATGGGAGTGGCGCGGCGATCTTCGCGAAGGAGAGATTGCTGGATCATGTTTTGGATTCGATCCCTCCTGGACTCCGGAGGGAGCAGTGGCTAGTGGCTTTGTGTCAGGCACTCTCCGATGGGTTTGTGAAGACCGATAAAGAATTCCAGAGAAGAGGCATGACATAGAAGGGGCCAGAGATTTGGGTTTTTTTTTTTTTGTTTCATTGTTTATGTGAATTGTGGTATCGGCGGCAGGGGCGCGTTCGGGGACGACGGTTACATTCGTGGTCGTCGATGGTTGGACGGCCACCGTGGCGTCTGTCGGAGATTCACGGTGCATTTTGGAGGCGCATGATGGAACGGTCTCTGTGTTGACTGTCGATGATAGGCTAGAAGATAATTCTGAAGAGTGGGTATTTGATGTACAGTATTGATTTTTTTTCTTTTCCTTGATCATTTCATTTTGGCATCTGAACTGATGGATTTCGCTGCTTTTAGGAGAGATCGAGTGGCGGCTCGTGGTGGTCGTGTGGGGAGGTTCTGTGGATGTGGCGTTGAGGTGAGGGTGATTCCAGTATATGAGGATTTTTCTTTTCGAAAAAGGGAGTAGGTATAATCATTGTGACAGAGTTCAAATACAGCATATATATGGCACGGGTTCTGTCTGATACAGAAGGATAAATATGGGACGTATTATGTCATTAGTATGAGAAATAAATGCAAAAACTTATATGTTAGGCATGAGAGTGGCAATGATAAAAAAATGATGATTAGGATTGGCCTTTTAAATTATGAAAAAGATGATAAACCATCCAAATTAAATAGATATTTGGAGTCTGAAGGTAATAAATGCACAGTACAATGAACAAAAAGTATGTTCAGTCGATAGGTATGAGAGATGTCGAATCGGAGTTCTTTTCCAAATGTTCAAAAAAATTTATAGTACTTGTGACTTTGGGTGTAATAGCTCTGTTTTCATTTTTTTACAGCGTGGTCCGCTTCGTTGTTGGCCGGGGGGGTTATGCATTTCCAGGTCTATTGGAGATACGGATGTAGGAGATTTCATTGTACCAGACCCTCATGTTAAGCAAGTGAAGGTAATTATGTCCATGTCCATATGAATGTTTAAATGCTGATATATTGAAATACCCTCAAAATGAATACTGATCGATATATCGATTTATCAACTGATATATCGATTTGGTTATTTTTTATTTTGCGGAAAATTGGGAAAAAATGAAAAAAAAGCTAAAATAAGGAAAAAATGTGAAAAAACAGAAAAATGAAGAACAATAATGTCATATTAATTTTTTGGGGATTGAGGGGGTTTTTGGGAGGATTTATTTGTTAAATGTAAGTGGTAGAGAGTGTAGAAGAGATTGAGTAGTAGAGAAGAAAATTGTTGTTGTTGTGATGAAAATGATTGTTTGGAGAGGTTTATAGGATAGAATAAGTGAGGGTTTAAATTCAAAAAAAAGAGGGGAGCTTTTTTACAAAAAAAATTAACATTTTTTATGTTGGGTTTATATATTGATTATTGACGATTTATTGAATATTTATCGATGATGTCAGCATGAAGTAATCGCAGATTCACAATAATCTCGTGAGATTGATTTTAGCGATTTACTCACCAAAATCGATATATCGAGATATCGATCGATATTTTAAACATAGATATTCATGTTTGCGCTTATTTTTCGTCAAATAATGCATTAATTGAAAATGGATGTTGATACACATTCATTCTTGCTGTCCCCACTTCCCTCTAACCTAGTATAGACTGGGTTAGGCTAGTATATATTTCAATTAGAAAAATGCAAAAATGTATGCATTCAATTCATTTGAGTTTATATTTCATTTTTTGTAAAGTTATGTATTTCATTAAATAAGTATATATGCATTCAATTCATTTGAGTTTATATTTCATTTTCTGTAAAGGTATGTATTTCATTAAATAAGTATATACCTTAAAAAAAATTCAAACCATGTTGGAGGGCGCAAAAGTGACTCCATGAACGACTGTCTTTGGCATTTTCTATCGAAAATAGATATTTATATACATATTTGGTGCAAATGAATACAGATAGGTACCAATTATTGAGCAACATCTGTATCTGTTCTAACTGAATGCTGGCATGAATTGGATATAAGTAGTATTTATATTTGATTTGATACATACTAATGCAAATTCAAAATTGAGATATGTTCCTTCAAACATAAGGGAGGAGGAAAAGGACAAGCTACAAGTTTACAGCCAAACTATTAAATGTCAACATCGAGAATCCAGTTTTTGACCATATCCGTATTTTTTTTCATCTTTCTAGTTCCTTTATCATCGTCAATGGACCTGCTAGTTTTTCTAACATTTAGAAATGCATGGATTTGTGTTATGATATGTGCAATCATCACAGTTTCTCTTGTGATACCAGCTATCAAACAATGGTGGAAGACTCATAATTGCTTCTGATGGTGTTTGGGATGCGCTAGCCTCAGAGATGGCTGCAAAATGTTGCCAAGGCTTGCCTGCTCCCGAAGCGGCAAAAGAAGTTGTGAAGGTGAGTTTAGCTCTTTGAGGAGCTCTCCTCTCCCCCCTTTTTTCGAGCATTATCCGAAGCCTCCCCTAAGCAATCTTATGTTGCATGAAAATATAACTTATAATGGCTACCACATGCTCATGATCCACACTTTCGTTTTTTCCCCGTTAGCAAGCAGTGGAGGTGAAGGGGCTCAGAGATGACACCACCTGCATTGTTGTAGACATCATTCCACCTGATCACTCTACTCTGTTTCCATCTGTACCAAAAAAGAAAAATGTACTCAAGTCTTTGATCTCCTGGAAGATGTGGCGCAAGTCTCCTAATAAACTGGTAAAGAAGTTATCTTCTTTGAGCACAGTGGAAGTAACTATATGAAGAAGGTTCAGCAATCCTTGCAGACAGGTCATTTCATTTGCTCTCAAACTCGTCTTCTTCATTGAATTATAATTAACCATTGGGGGTTACAACTTTCTGCTGTTATTGCATTCATGAGGTCATGGGTTCAAGTCCCACCACTTATTTGTGATGGTCATAAGACTGCATTGCATTTTGTTAATAATTTTATATTCAGTGACACGCCAATACAACTACTAGTAAGCCTGTGTTCTATGATGCAAAATACACTTGGCTAGCTCTGCATGTGTGTTAGAAAGTTAAAAGTCCCACCAATCTGCTGCTTATTAAGTTAAAGTTCCCAGTTGTATTCTTAGAATCTTTTATTTATACCGTGGCTAGCTCTACATGTGTGTTAGAAAGTTCATTTACATAAGAAGTTATGACTTTACAAAGTTTTGTTTTGCAAACTCAGAATCCATTAAAACCCACTTTGTTCATTTTTAATGCTCTTAAGATGCAAAGAAAACGACCTACCTTTTAAAATGAAACCATTAGGTGTGTGTCAGCATGTAATTCATTCATTTTATCTTTGGTTAGGTTAGCGAGGGGGTGCCATACCGCTATCTCACAACTCTTACACGACGCTCACTTTATCACTCATGTCAAACTATATATATCCAATTGACTTTTTTGCCAACAAATTTCAGGTTGGGGAATGATTCTTCCGCTGTGCAGACAAGGGATTGTTGTGTGTGCTATCTGCCGATCGGATTTGACAGTCGATGATGGCATCTTTGTTCAAGCAGGTTCCATTTTGTCCATAGTTGAAAGCCTTGGCAAAGCCCCTTCCTTTGCCTTGATTGCATTAATAGAGAACGCTGTGGAAGGAAAACTCCCTAACTAGGCTAGAGTAACATAACTAACGCCTAACGTTCTTCTCCATCCCAGTCTCCACATTCAATCTTTTCTTCAATTATTTTTCTCCTCATTCTGCAATTCATTTACGATTAAATTCTTCGTAGTTGTTCTGCTGTTAGGTTCTGTGAGACAAGGCACCTATGTTGATATATGTTTTTGTACGTAGTGCCCAAGGATTTTGACGAGTTCTAAGTTCTAACACATCCTGTTTAGTTATATTTTTTCTTCTATCTGATAAATATTTTTCTGGCTGATTTCTAAGAATTTTGTTTTTATAATATCATCTTTCTGATCTGCCATAATCTATATCTTAGTTCTCGAGATTGGGACTCATTTTTTTTTATCTATATGGAAGTCTAAAAGTGAGCAAATGGTTGTACTATTTTATTTGAGTAGGTCTTCCCTGTCTCCTAAAACTCTCTGTGAGTTTGGGAGATTTTTAGGTTGTCAAACAACAGTCTTTATAAAAACCTGTCAATCCTAATAATTCAAGCATGCACAGTTTCACTACTCATGGTTTATCTGAAGGGATGCATGGTTTATTGGTATGTCTCAAATATTTGTCTAATGAAATATATAATTGGGCGCGTCTATCCCCACCAAGCCTTTCACCTAACCCACCATAAAAAAAAAAACCCAGTGTTTTGCTGTTCTCACCAATCTAGATTGACTGAAATCGGTCGCCATTTCAGGTTTTGGGCGATTGGATTTGATCGCCATTTCAGGTTTTAGGCGACCATAATTGGTTGTCATTTCAGGTTTTGGGCGACCGTAATTGGTCGAACATGGTTCAGAATTATATCTAACTATTCTTTGTAAACAAATAAATTTTTAGGTTTATTCATCACATTCTACATTTATTCTTTTATCCAAACAACAGTTAAGGGACTGAAAAAAATGTAAGTATGTATACTTTCAATTAATTTAAAATTTTATAGAAAAATATCTTATTAGACAAATATATATCATTTTTAAGCTTCATTTGAATTCGTAATTAAGATGATTCTTTGTTTGAAAACAAAAAAAAATCTACCAGTTGATCTAAACATATTTTATATTTGGCTTTTAAAATTTGTTTATAACTTATGGAAAAAAAATTGTTTTATATTCTACATTTAAGAATAATGATTTATTCTCCTTACATTATAACTCATACTTGGAGTGATATGAAGGATTCAAGGAGGATACACGTCGTGGGATTATGTTTTCAATAAAAAAAATTATAAACTTTATTATAAATCCTGTTCGACCAACTGGTCGCCAACCTGAAATGATGATCAAATGTAGTCGCTCAAAACATAAAATGACGACCACGTCCGGTCGCCCAAAACCTGAAATGACGATCAAATTTGGTCGAACTGGCCGATGGGGATAGCTAAACACCGGTTTTTTTTTTAGCTGATTGGTGAGGTAAGAAAAAACGTTGGTGGGACTAGACAACACATACAATTTTATAGAAAAAATAACACACGAATATGAATTGAATGTATATATTTATATTTTTATTGTAATTGAGTATATAATGATGTAGTAGAGTATATATTGTTTTATGACTTTTCATATATTGCTTTATTGATGTGTCGTTAGCAACGGGACTAAAATGGACCGAGTGTATCAGTGTCCTTATATCAATCAATCTAGACTGAAGAACTTTGTTGCTGACATTTCATGGGTTGTGCAAACGGGTGGTTATTTCAACCCCACCAACTCCTCCGCCCACCCCTTATAAATTTTTTTTCTTTTTTTCTTTGTGATCCTAACCCACCCCTTCATCTCCACCTACCTCCACCCCGGCCACATCTCCACCCACCTCTTCCATGATCGGTCTCACCTGCGGCACATCCACCGTGCACCTCATCCCCACCCTCAACACCTCACACATCTCCTTCACCTCCCTCTCCTCCCCCACCACCCCACCCTCCACCACCAGAGGAGCGGACCGGCCAGTTCGGACTCGGAAGCGGAGGCAGAACAAAAAGAAGGCGCCACATATGAAGAAAGAGAGGATCAACAAGAGGAAGATCCAACACGCCATCATCTGCCGTCCCGATCTTTTGCCTATCCTAGACGACGATGATGAAGGAGACGTCGCTGAGGAATTTCACCGTTCGTTGGAGAGGACGATCAGGGGGTTGCCGAGGAAGGACTATTGGTCGAACATGGCGAGCTGTCTAGTTGTTAGGATCACTCCGGTGAGGAGCGGATTGCACGAGAGGTTGAACTTGTTCAAATCAGACAGCTGGTTGAGCTCCCCTGGGAACTCGCTGGAGAAGTTGTTGGACAGATCCAGCCCCTGAAGACACGTGATCCGACCAATATTCAGCAAGATCTGGCCGAAGAACGCATTGTTTGATGCGTTGAGGGTGACCAGTGAGGCCGTTGAACGAGAGATCAAGCGCTTGAAGTCTGACGATCTTCCGGAATTCGGGGGTGGGTTAGGATCACAAAGAAAAAAAAAACATTTATAAGGGATGGGTGGAGAAGTTGGTGGGGGTTGAAATAACGGCCCTCAAAATAAAATCATGTCAATTTTCACTGTTTGAATCAAAGATTGAACAAAATATAAAGAATCGGTGGTTATAGCATGTCTAATAGCATGCCATGAAATGATATTTAGCTCAACTAAATAATGTTATATGGACGCATGAAGTTACGCTTGTTTGAACATGTATACTTCATATAATCATGTATCTTTATATAAAATGAAGTATATCCCAGTGAATTGTATGTACGGACGCAAAACGAAACAAAAAAATGCATGTTTCTATGTTCTGACAAACCATACACTCAAGTCAATCAAATGAGATCACATGTGGGACTGCATATACAAAAGAATTATGTGTAAACACCCCGTGAATGATTTGTTGAACTGTGACATATCATGATGAACACGTTTACCCCACCACCTCATTCCCTTACTTGCCCCTCCACTTTTTTATTTATTTATTTTGACGATGAGGATAATAAAGGGATGGGGAAGAGAAAGAGAGAGGGTGGTTAACGGAGACGACGACATGAAAATGAACTCTCTCTCTCTCTCTCTCTCTCTCTATATATATATATATATATATATATATATACGCGAGCGATCTCTCGGGAAACGACGTATCGTTCGATATATATATATACCCGACCGTATATATATACGGCCCGTATCGCTTCCCGCACGACTATTCCCGCATGAATCGGCTTTCTTTAATTTCGATCGTTCCGCTCCATCTCACCCTTGCGATTCGACGGCCCGTGATCGCTACGACCGCATTCCTGAATCGGCTCCCCCTCTCCCTCTCTCTTGGGCCTCTGCCCATCACCCCTCGCTGTCCTTCCCCCCCCCCCCCCCCCCCCCCCCTCACCTCCAAACAATTTTTTTTTGATGGGTGGTGGGGATAAGGTAAAGAAGGGTGGGAGAATCCATTCCCTATTATCATACCCATACACCAGTTTGCATAATGAAAAGTGTCCGCAGCTGAAAGAAAACAAACGACACTGAACACACCAAGATAGTATTTGCGTGAGAACAAGAAAAAAAATTCCCCTCTAATGGCAAAAGTTCAGCAAATATTCTCCAACAGCATAGACAATACATTGCATACAACAAATCTATGTCACATTCTAAGTTCATATAACATGATTCAAATTGCAGTTTTCACAAGCCCTTGGATCTAGGAATCTTGATCCACTGCAACTGAAGCTCAATCTCGCCGCACTCCACGTTGCGAAGTCTCAGAATGATGTTTTGGACAATCTTATCATCAACCCAAATGATGGAGCTCTCTTCAGCCAGACAGTTCTTCCTGCTCGGCGTGAACCTCCTGATTATGGTACCACTGGGGACCTCTTCCAGGTGTTCTGAGTGCACCATCACCGCCTCCATGAATGGCTGGATTTCAAACTCCGCGTCGCCCATTCTGTCATCCAGGCTGAATGTGTCCTTGTCAAATACTTCCTACAATGAATTTGAACAGCAAAGGAGTGATGTGAATTGTGCTTGTTGGCTGTGCAACATTTCTTCCATAAAGGGGGCAATCTTTTTTATATAGAGATCAAGCATTATTTTTACTTATTATATACGCATCAAAGATTTACCAACACGAGAGGTGGTATCTAACCAAGGTTGAATCTAATCAATAATTGTCAGTCCCTAATAGAGAATTGACATGTGAGAACCTCCTGCACTGAACATGTGAAGTTGTATTTTTAGGCATTTATCAGTTCTCCAACTGAATAATGATCTCATTCCCAACACTACCAATGATGATACATTGGTTGTTACATCCAAAGATTCTTTTGGAGAGAATAATTACTAAATAAGTAAGAATAAAACATAATATGTATTTTTTGTTGGTTGGATGTAGGGAATACCAAAGGATAAACTATGTTGGAATAAAATGGTATAAGGTGATATATGGCTTCCAACATAGAATTAAAGTTATTTCAGGTTATTCCACCCACAGAATGTGGGCTTACTGTCAAATCAATTGTCATCACCTCTAATAAATCACCTGTCAAATCAACTATCATTATTTTTTCATCTTTTATAAATTATTATACACACTATATTCACATTTTACCCAAATAAAAAAATTTATTATTACGTTTTCTAATAAGAATAATTCAAAACACAACCAAACACAAAATTACTTTATCTATATTTATACTCACTTATGCCAAAATAACTGTATACCCAATAATAGGTCCTATTCTATATCCAAACGGGGTTAGGGTACTGAAAACACTCAGACATTCATAGTCATTCCTACAGTCCCCATCTTCCTCTAACCTAGTATATAACATGTTAAGCTAGTAAATAGTAGGTTAGGAAAATATAAAAATATATACATTCAATTTATTTGAATTTATACTTTATATGTATTTCATTAGACAAGTATGTTCCTTGAAAAATTGATTGAAACAAAGAAGCGCAAGAATCACTATACATATCTGAATTTCCCAAGACTTTATCAAAACAAATTGATCAACTGGACCTATAGTGGTGGTTAAACTTCATGGACCATACTGAACAAAACAACCTATCAGTTGGTTGAAAACCATAATCTTATAAAATTCATTAGGAAAATGTTACACTGAGCCCCATTTCCAATCCCAAATGCAGTCCGCCCATGTTTTCATTTAAAAAAAAAAACATATACCTCATCTAATGAAGTATGTATTTCTATAAAATGAGAAGTATAAAACTTCAATGAATTAATGGAAAATGTGAAAAATCTCTAGCAAGGTATATACTTGGTTATAGTGAGTGGATGGAGCTAATGAGGTAAATGAAACTGCATTTGGGACTATAAAGAAGACTAAGTATAACATCGTTCAATTCATTAATAATGAAAATCCATGAAATATTAGTGGATGATCCAAAGAGTTGAAATCACTAATCTTTAGTTTGTACACGACTTGCAACTTATATAGCAAATATATACACCTTTAATTAAACTAAATTTTACATGGAATCAAAATATGTATTTAAACTAGATTTTACATGGACATAAAATAATGTAAATGATCCCTGAGACATAGCAATGACCCTGTTCCTCTGTAGATTGATAGAACTCACTTAGGATTGGAGCTTATTATAAATGAGATTTTCACGGAGGAGTTTACAATCATAACCCTTTAGATAAACTTAATAATAAAAAAAAGAGGATGTTTGAGAGAGTTACACACAAATTTGAATAATGATGATGTGCGAAATGAAGCCGCATTGACAAGCAATGGAGGGTTAAAGTCACTGCAAGGGGAGGTTTCCTAATAGGAGTTGATTAAATGTAATGTTAGCAACTTTCCCAACACACCCTCATTGAATTCGATCAATGCGCAATATTATGAAAACCAAGCCACTGCCTCTGAATAATATTGGGTGGATTGTCTAAAATTGGGCATATTTCTATCAAACCATCGTTTGACAAGTTGACCCTTATTCATATGGTGAGGTCCTAGGTTTGAGTCATCCAATTGATAGAAAAGAGATTTAATCAGATGCTGATTAAAACATCAAGTTACATGAGCATGAATGCCAAGATCATGCAACACAAACAAACAAACAAAAAAAAAGGAAAAAAGAAGAAGAATGAACATGTTTATGCTGTTGCTCTCAATGAAGAGAAGCAAATTGGATGTTGTGAGTGCATAATTATGAAGTGAACTGGGTGTTTAAGAATGCGTACATAATTGAATGAGCATGATTATCTTCTTTAGATGCAGGTGAACCCCTTTATGATTGATTGGATACTGAAATTCAAGGTGTCAATGATTGTGAAATTGTATATAATATGAATTATTGGAAATTAAACTTAAACATGTTGATATGCACCTTTGGTGAATATGATGGATGACTGAGAGAATCATATACACCTCTATAAATTAATGAGATCAACGAACAAAATATTGTAAATGCATTCATATATAATCTCTATGTAATCTGCTGTAATTTTACATGGTTTTTAGATTATGTTGATGATGATGAAGTTTGTATAGTCATGAACTTCATGCATTCATTTGACTTTCTAAGATTTATCTAAATACATTTTTAATTTCAGGCATTTCTTACAAAGCACCTGAACCTTTTATTTATCTTCTAATTTTCCTTATTTTTAAATCCAAAATCAACCCGCTAACCAGATCCGTAACAAATCTGTATTGGCTGATATGAATGATGTGAAAGATACATTTCCTTGTCTGAGCTGTACCAATACAAAAACCAAGATTTATAAATGGTATTGACAGGCATGATATAAACTTACTCTGATCATATGAACAAGTTATGAATATTACTATTCAATATTATCATGCTCAGCAAGGTCTATAATAACAAATCAAATGCTAGGATAATTGAGTCCATTTACCAACCAAACATAAATGCAGTGCTTTTGATCAAGTAGGAAATCAGAGAACAGGAAAAGTTAACATACAAGTTTGACTGTCAAAGTAGGATCGGCAACTGAGAAAGTTAATTCTTCATTCCACTCAGGATTTAAATTCTTCTTCACAACATGAGTCTTCAATTTCTGTAAACAAAATTCACAATAAAAGAAAGATTGATAAACCATGTTACAAAGCAATTGAAAGCAAGTTTGGTACAAGATAATGGAAGAACAAGCATGCATGTTTTTCTATGCTCAACTACACAGCAATCTAACTGTAACAAAATAATAATTAGCATTGATTGTAAGTTTTAGCTTGCATCAGCTTCTGAATCCTGTTACGCTGTAAATTTCTATTGAATGTTTTTCTTTTCTTCTTCTTTTTTGGTGACAAGGAACCCCAACATGAGTTGGGAAAAACTGGGATGCACATAATCACTCACAAACCCTGCACATTAGGTAAGCCCAATAGGATTCGAGACCTATGGGGCGCAAATTCATGGATGGCCAAAGAACCAACCCTATGTGAATCACTGCTACACAACTTGTTTCCATGTAATTTTTTTCATTTTTAATTACTTGGAATAATCAAAAGCAGAATTGCAGTTCAGCAAAACTTCAAGGAAAATGTAAAAGGGATTATGAAATCACCATTTTTATTGAGTTCGAATAAAATATCTATTGGATAGGTTGAGAAAACAAGATCCAACATAAAGGGAAAAAAAACCAAGAATTAAATTTCAAATTGAGATGTAAAAGAGAGAATTGCATACAGAATTCTTATCATGCATCCACTCATATAACATCGCGTGCAGAACAAGTATCAAATTGTTCGACAAATGTAATATAACACATCTGAAATAGATTATACTAAATACCTAGAAGTCGATTATATAACATATAAATGAAGAGATGAGAAGTAGACATCAGTCACGCTGATCTGTTCCCTAGAATTTCCAAAAGTGAACCAGGGATTTATTCCATCTCCAAGTGTTTTTATGATTTGTATCAACATCAACATGTACATGCATAATTCCATCATAACAAAGATTACTAATACTACATTATTTTCCGTGGGATCGGGATAAGGTTAGCCGAGGGGGGTCCCTCCGATATCCAAAAAAAAAAAAAAAAAAGATCCCTGCATTCCCATAGATCTCAAATTCGAATCTCCTGGGTTTATCTGATGCATAGTTTTGTGAGTGATTCTGTGCATCCGTGATTTCCCCAACTAATATTGGGGTTTCTCAAAACCCCAAAAAAATAATAATAAAGAATTGAAGATATCTCAGTAGAATAAAATCCAATTCAGATAATGCGTAATACATGCAAAACAACAAGAAAAAAAACCCCATAAACAATGACCAAGATAAAAAAGACAACAGCCCAAGAAACTAATCCTTCAAAAAGAGAAGACATATAAATATTCATTTTAAAAAAAACAACAAAAAAACCCAAAATCGCAGACAAACAATTGCACAATTAAACAAGCAAAAGACAAAAAATGCATGACAAATCTCCCAAACCATGACAAATCAAAATCCAACAGCACCACCTCCACTGGTCCTATACAAAAAAAAACAAAAACAAAACAGAGCAGCCAGAGAGAGAGAGAAGGCTCACTTGCTTTCCCATCCTGAGAACAACATAAGGATCACTGCTTTTGAGGTCACGAACGGCCAGGTTCACACCTCTGATCACCCGAACCCTCAGAAGCCCCAAAAGGTGTTCCATTTTTTTCCCCTCAACTGGTCACAATGACAAAAAAAAAATCTAAATAGAAGGAGAAGGAGGAGGAGGAGGAGGAGGATCCAATGTTGTTGTTGAGAAAAAGCAAACAATGGTTTATGTTGAAAAATCCATACATAATTCACGGCAATAAATAAGGGCAACAATGAAAACAAAAAACGTACTCTGTTTTTTTTTTCTCTTTGCTGGGACGGGATTGGACGAATGAGTGACGACACGGCTTTCGAGAATGCTCATGCACTCACAACACAACGCGGTAACGTTTCTCTCTTTCGGCGTGCCCGTTCAGTCAATTTTTTTTTTGGTTGACTTGTTGCATGCATTATTTTGTTTTTTATTGGGCACTGTGCGGTCCGGCCGGACAGGGTCACGGATCTGTCGTTGTATCTCTGCTGTCGTCGGGCTCGGATTACCTGTTTCCTATGAAAACAGGAAACAGGGAATACAACCAATAAATGTACTACACGTTTTCACGTTAAATAAAATTCACACCGACATTAAACACGGCTGCAAACCACGTCAAAATGAAATGTAACCATTGCATTAAAGTAATTGAATTATATAAAAATCACAAATCAGTCCCTCTAAATTAAATCAAATATTTTATTTAATTTTATCATGAAAACTCATCTGAACTTGTGAAGATGCTAATATCTTTAATTGGTTTGAGTTTTTTAACTTCACTAAAAAATGTTTATATAAGTATTAAAGTCTTATTTATAAATTTTTTTTAAAAAAAGGTAGAATCATGCTACAATTACTTTCAACCAGTATTATTTATAAGATATTTTAAAAAAAAAAGCAAGAAGTCAAAAATCTATTTTTTTATAATTCTTTTCTCATACTTATTTATAAGATATTTTTAAAAATATTAACACTGTCAAACTGGTTTTGCAGTCATTACATTACATGATATATAAGTCAAGAATGTCGGTTAATGTTTTTTTTTCATCTCATCTATATTATAGGATATATATGCAATTCAAGAATGCCACTTAATTTTTAAATTTTTTTGCCATCTCATCTATTTGTTACAAGGGTCGATGTAAAGGTTGGCTATGCGAGGATATAGCCTGACCCAATTTTTATAATTATTTTGTTCATATAAAAATATTTATATTTTATAATATATAAAAAAATTAATATGTTCTATTTTTTTGAAAAAAAATCATGGTTTTGTTCAGTATTTAGAAATGCGATATGCAGTTTGTGCACGGCTTATACGCGGTATACGAGAGTATTAATTATATTTGAAATTTATCATTTTTTTTACACAATCTTATCTGATTTAATTTGGAGGGACTGATTTGTGATTTTTATATAATTCAATTACTTTAATGCAATTGTTAAATTTCATATTGACAGTGATTTACGTGTTTAATGCCGACGTGAGATTTTATTTAACGTGCTGTTTGACGTGCTGACGTGTAGTCCATTCATTGGCTGTATTCCCTGTTTCCTGTTTACATAAGAAACAGGTAATCCGAGCCCGCAGTCGTCCAAGCAGGAATGGCAATGGAGCGCGTTTTACTGGTATTCCGATCTGATCCGATCCGTCTTTATTGGAATAGATTTGGATTTCGTGTTTTTAAACCCGTTCCAACCTGTCTTGGTACATGTAATATATACATTGAGTTTGAGTTTTATGTTTAAAATATAAATTAAGGGTGCGTTTGGTTCAAAACTGATTCTGTATGAAGTTCACTAAAAGGACGAAAATTTACTTACCGGGTTTGGGTAGTTGAATCCGTCCACTCCAGTCTCCTCCGATGGGTATCGCTTGGTTACCAGCGATCCCTTCCTTGAACGAACCGAACTCGAGGGCAGATTCAACAATAAGGGTCCGCAATGGACTGATGGATGGAGTTTTTGATGTGATTTGGACTAAACCTGATGTAAGCTCTCAAGCTGCCTACGGACAACATATAGTTATTTTAAAAAAAAGAAAAGAAAGAAAGAACGATTAAAGCTCTCTACCATATTATCATTTATTAGAAAAATCGTGGTAAACTCCAAGATTGTGACAGAGTACACAGAGGTCTATGGGAAAACTAAGTAAGAAAAGGGAAAGGAGAGAGCACAAAAGAAATTGTAGCATATCAGGTTTCCTATTTTGAAAAAAAAAAATCAATAGGTCAACTTAATGGATGAATGGCCCTTCATCTCCTCTTCATACAAAACAGTACTATGGTCTCGAACTCGATCAAGTAAGATACAAATATCATGCTGACAAGAAATTCCATTTTCAAAGATAAATTCATTTGATAGAGAACCCAAAGATCACATTAACACTTGATGCATACACGCAGATTCCAGTAGAGCTACTCGGAAAATTATCAAAACACCACAATGAATTATTAGTGCCTCTACTAAGCCATGTACCATCTTTTTTAACTGTTTTCTTGTTAATCAAAGGTTTTTGACATAGATCATTTCCCAAATATACTCAATGAATCTCCCATGCCTTCTTAATTCTCCCCTGTTTCCAATATCACTGACTCTAATCTGATCATTATCATGCATATGCAGTTACTGGCAAACAAATCTGAATGCTGGACCTGTTTCCAGAAGTATACTGACTTGGGCCTTAAAATGGTTTGGTTTGAGCTTTCTATCAGAAATGTGTGAGAATATTCCCCCACATAATTCTCCACATACCACATATTTTAATTGTTTCATATAGGTGAACAAACTGTTTTCAACTAAGTCATTACCAGGGAAAAAAATCATTCTTCAATCTCAAGATAATTGCATTAAGCATCCTACAGACTCAAACAAATGAAACAGCAAATGCAGCTTCCTAATGTGAATGGGGTCTAGTGGAAAAAAAATGTGAATGGGGTCTAGTGGAAAAAAAATGTTTTCTCCTCCCCTTCTTGGAGAATTGATTGTCTATTATAGTACTTTGGTGGGTGCCATAGAATTAATGATGGATTTTTCTTTAATCGGACGGATGAGAATAGATCTCTGATTTAGGTGATCAAATCTATATATATTTAGGGATTTGCAGAATCAATAATTGATTATCCCTAATAAATACACACATTTTGTTTGGGATTATATGGAATCAATTAGTGATGTTTCTAAATCTAACATATATTGTTGGGATTTGGGAATCAAATATTGATAACTCAAATCCAAAATATATGTTGTTAGGATTTTAGAAATCCTCAATAATAGTAATGATATATTGTTGGGATTTGGTGGATACAGTTATTGATGACTTAATTTGGTGATAAATACCAGCATTGATTGAATTTGAATGCTAATAATTATCAGTTAATGTAATATATCTAAGAAGATCAAGGCAGTATATGATCAGAAAAATGCTGACTTGGCCTGTTGTAATCGGTCGGGTATGGGCCTTCGATTCGAGTCTCTTCGGGCCCGGACCGGATGGGCCATTATTTTGTCGGGTCGGATCCAATGGGACCCACGACCCGGCCCGCTTTGAGTAGCCTAGAAATTTGACGCCCACACTTACTTTCTCAGCTTTTTAAAATTGTAGTTTTGGACACTATTTGACTGAAATCTGTGTGTATGAAGCTGCTATAATAAAACTGTTTGATTGCATGATTGCAAACGCAGCTTTCTGCAATCAAAATGATGCACAATCACGTAACCAAATGCACTCGTAACCCGACCTATATTCGGTCATTTCATTTTCTTCTTCCATCGATTTATTTATATTTATCTTATAGAAAAACTCAAAATACACATTCGTTGATAAATCAATCATATGTTATCTAAAAAATAAAAAATTTGTTTGGTCTTTTACAAGATTCTATTTTTTCATATTCTTTTATATATCTTGAGATTTTAATGTTTTTATGTAACTTAAAATATTTGAAGTTGTTATATGAATGTAATTCACGTTCATATCCAAGATAATTTCATTTGTTATATAAATTTTAAAATATATTAACTCACTTTAAATAGGGTGAGATGGGGGTGGGTATGGATTTCAAGATGTATAACCCGAGATGGAATGAGACCAATATGGATTTCAAAATGTAAAACCCGAGGTGGAGTGGGCGGGTATGGAGTTTAACATTGGAGAGACAAGTAGGATTTAGATCATGTTAAACCCGATTCCAACTCGACCCATTGCCATCCCTATGTACAAGGAGTTTTTTTAGGGAAAAATGCAAATAACCCCTTGTAAATTGTTTGAAATCTATATAATCCCCTGACTTTTTAAAAATTCATATAACCCTCTAAAAACACATGTAAATCTAAATAGCCCACTGAATTAACTTTTCATTGACAGATTATGATTATTATGCGAATAGTGTTTGAATCAATTCTAGCATTGAAATATAGGTTTTTCAAATCAGCAAAAACGAATGCTTTTGGGGGAATCG
This sequence comes from Acorus calamus, assembly GCA_030737845.1. NCBI lineage: Eukaryota > Viridiplantae > Streptophyta > Magnoliopsida > Acorales > Acoraceae > Acorus > Acorus calamus. Next base: position 7,141,812 of record CM060869.1, on the reverse strand, counting down.
AATATTTTGAAAGCCATGGGTGAAGGGGAAAAGATGGTATTAACCCTCACATAACCCAACATTCATGCCCTTTTTTATTGTGTTGTGGTTCCCTTTTTTGAAACCCTAACATGTCCCCCCTTGTCGGGATTATGTCTCGATCCAGTGTATCAAATCGGATGACCAAGATGATACGGTGGGTAATTAATTGATAAAATATAATTAAAATTTGATCTTAATTAATATTTAAAGTGAATCTCCTAATATATGAAACAATATTTGTTTGTTAATTAGGAAATTACTTGGAGATGAAGTTATTTATTTATATAAATATCCTCTAGAGTTTTATGGCAAGACTTGGTAAGACATTATACAATGTAGAGATCCCAATGGAAGGTTTAGAGGGTTCTAAGAAAGGGTAACTACATGGAAGAGTTTGTATGTCTCTTAATATATCATATATATTTTGTGTTCTTTATGTGATGTGATGTTTCATTTTTGTGTTCGATCTCGAGTTTATTGTTGGCTTCCGAGATAGCCTTCACAACCCCTCCCCCCTGATCGAATAGTCTCTGCCATTTTCAAATACATATCGAGGGTATGAGAGTCAGCTGGAGATGGAGGAGGGGATGGGGCCGAATAGTGAGTTGCCGAAGAGATCGAGGTAGGTCATGGAGGGGGGCTGGAAGCGGATGACCCGGTTCTTGTGGTCGTTCTTACAGGAGACGCTGGAGGAGCAGATGAAACCCACACTTATGTTGTCGAAGTTCTACGATGAAAGCCTCCCTAGAGGATCTGATAGGGATTCTTGAACCCCTCGTAGACAATTCACGTCGTCTTCTACGACGACTGAAGAAGAAGATCTGATCATTATCATCACTAAAAGGCAGAGATGGAAGATTAGATCAGGGGGAGGTCCTCAATGAGTTTTGTAAAAGATGAAGACGAGGGTATCTTAGTAAAAGTGCATATGGGGGTATATTAAACAGTAGTTTCGTAATTAAAAAAAAACCATTTTCAAATGCGAATAAAATAGTTCTTGTTATCAACAACAAACATAATTATTGAATTAAAAGAAAAGCAGCCTACATGGATATTTGGTCAAACCACATGTTAAAAAATAACTTATTGTAAAAACTATTTTTCAGTGTGTTTCCAAATGTTACTTAAATGGAATGGGACATGATGTGTTTGAGTCCTTTGAAAACCTGTGGAGACGGGTTTAATCAAACCTGTCATGAATTTGAGATGAGTTTGAGACATGATTTTATTAGCGGATTTAAGATTGAAATTAACCAAACCTGTCCCAACCTGCCCCATTGTCATCAAGCGTATGGGCCTTCTTATGTTGTTCTTATGTTGAGATATATATCTCATTAATTTTTTTTAATATTTATTAAATTTAGACTCCCAATAAAATAAAACATATTTTTTCATCCAAATATATATCTTATTAATTAATATTTATTATTTTAAAAAAATTAAAATATATGTGAATTATCTGTTGAATTGTCTGTGAGATTGTTTATAATATTATTCTGATTTTTGTTTTTTTTGGTGTTCGTGCACTTCAAATAACTAAGGTATTTGGGTTGACAAATTGAAAAAGAAAAAATATTAGACTCAACTATGTTTCTTGTCTCAGTCTCTCAGATGCAATCTATTTTTTTTATTTTATAGAAAATAGTATTCACCATTGAGTGATTTCGTATTTTTGTAAAAATGATAAAGTACATATATTCTAATGGATCGAATGGACATAATTCTAAAAAATATGATTTTTTAACAATATAAATATCTTGAGGGCATGTTACCAACAATGTATATGGCATTATAAATGTGAATGTAAAATAAATTAACTGAAACAATGCTCATTTTACAATCACATATACTTTGTTGACCGCTTGCACACACTATTAGGACTTTAGAGGTATGTATCTCCTTAATTTTTTTTTTGCACATAATATAAATGAGTATGTATAATTAATCAAAGTAAATATATTTCATTTTACATAAATATATACCTCATATGATGCATATTATTTTAAAAAATAAAAATGTCGTGCGACTGCATTAGAAGCTGAAAATAAAATTGAGTCTAATATTTTTTATAAATTTTTTATTAATTCTATGAACCCGCAATTTGGATCACTGACCAAACAGATTTAAATTAATTTTTTTTCAAAATTATATTAATATTTATTAGTTTGACTTTGGTTCACAATTAGAAAAACTGAATTCATCGAACTTCTCTACCTAGTTAGTTGTTTCAACATATTTTATAACAATATTCTTTCTCCATACTCTTCAACCTAAACATCCTTTTGGTCATATTCACCCACCTTTCATATTTAGATTTTTATATAAGTTTATTTTTAACATATTTATATGTGATGATATGTTGTTTGAATTTATATACTCTGGAAGGACCAAAAAAATATAACTTATAAATTTAGTTCGGTGTAATTTACGAGTTTAGTATTTGGGTTTTCAAATTGGTTCGGATTTGGGATTTGAGATGGGTATAATGATATTTTGGTTAATCATGTCATTAATTTATTTTAGGATAAATTTTAGGACTTAAACCTAGATAGTAAATTTAATTTGTTGTCATTTGGTTACAGGTCCAAACCCCACTTGATTAACTTTTTTTTTTTGTTATTATATCGTTTTTCATTTTAAAGCTATATAATATATATTTTTGATTGGTAAAGATGAATACTTTTGTAGATTATTATATTTATTATTAACTAACAAAATGTCTATCTATTTGTGTAGATTAATTTTGAAAATTGTCGAAGATTTTAGTGGAATATAATTCCAAGTATTTTTTAGGTTCTCCAACTTTTTTGACTGATCAGAACAACCCCACATTAACTTTTATATTTTTTCAGGTTCATCCATCCAATGCGGATCGCATATGCATATTAGTTAATGATGTATATTGGATGGTTGTCAATATAATAACATAGGCATTCCCCACAATTATATTGCCTAGTGGTACTAAAATATTATTTTAGCTTTATAACATTGTTATACCATTTACATATGTCAAAGGGGATCCAAAAAATTGAAACAAACACGTGATGACTGCACGTAAGATTGCATGTAAAAATATCTTTATCATTGTCTTTTTTTAAAAGGTACAATTCATTATTCTCTATGCCCGTTTGAGAAATGGGTTAAGACGGAATAAAGGTGGCATAAGAATGGATAGAAAAAATGGTTGTTTGTTTACATAGTATAATTTGGTATTATTGAACTAGTTTAAACGAGTATAAGAGAGTATAATAATTCTAAGTAACCCCTATGATAAGTTATACTCATTTTATCTATTCTCATGGGTCCACATGTTAAATCAACTTTTTATACCTCATCACATCACATCACATATATCAACACCTCTTATACATCAATGGAGCCCACATGTCAAATCAATTTTTTACATCTTATTTATATTTTATTCTTTATTAACCAAACAACTCAACATTTATTTATTACGTTTTCCAATGAGAATAAAAAACACAATCAAATAGAAAATCCCTTATTCATGTAGAATTATTATCTATACTGGTATAATTATCTATCCAGAATAACTCAATTCCTCAATCAAAACAGGACTTAGAAATATATGGTCCACTGGATATATATATCAAATATTTTTTTGTTTTTCATGAAAAAATATATATTCAAGTCTTTTCTCTAGAAGGTATTTTTTGGATAAAAAATGAAATCGGTTGACTTTGTTTCAATTAAAATATTAAAGATACATAGAATTAAAATATAATATGAAATTATTATGGGCCTATTAATCTCAAATACAGCTCTATATGCATCATTAAAAATTTAATGAAACATATGCACAGTCTAACGGATGTATGTATATCATTAAATTTTTTTTTATAATGACTAAAAACAGAATTATTCAATTTGAAATGGAGCGATATACACAATCTATTAAAATATATGCATCATCAGATTTATTATAAAAAAAAGATAAAAACACATATGATCTGCGTTTTAGACGATAAAGATTATTTGAGTCTAATAATTTTGATTTTCCATTATTAATTGCGATGTCTCCTAACCGTGGGTGTGTTTGGTTGCGCGATTGCAAAATTGACTCTGCAGGAAGTTCACTTTCTTAGCCTTTTGAAATCACAGTTTTTGGACACTATTTGCCTGCAATCGCTGGATTTAAAACTGCGATTGCAAAACTGTTTGGTTGCACGATTATAAACGCAGCTTCCTGCAATCGTAAACGCTGCGTAATCGCGCAACCAAACGCACAGTGTCAAATGGTTGAAACTTGAAAGGGTCATGATATAACAGGCCACTAAATGGGAAGCTGCATGTCAAATTAATGAGATTGGGTTAAGTCCAATACACGTTGGATAATTTGATTGTCCAACACGTTTCTGACCGTCCGATCTTCTTATTTTGAAATACACAAATTAATTGAATTCAAAAAAAGAAGGTTTAGAATTTAATTGCATTATAAATTTAATTTTAAAATCTTATAAAGTATCTTAATCACAACAAAATAAGAAGATTGAATGATAAAAAACATGTTGAACAATCAAATTGTTCAATGCTTTGGACCTAACTCGATCCCCAAATTAATTTGCATTGGTCATTTTTCCGAGGGGCACTGATGCACCGTTATTTTTCAGAAAATGATACTTCTGGTCTCTCGTGCAGTCCCATTTGCATTACACACCATTTTTATTTTAAAAAAATTAGATTTCTTTTATTGAAGTACATACTGTTATACAAAATCAAGTATACACTGAGATAAAATAGTATATTTTTTAAAAAATAATTTTTTTCTTTATAAACTCTGATAAAACTTCTTTACAATATGATAATGCAATATATATAATATGAGAATGTAAAACGGAGTGAGTGTATCAACGCTGTAATTTTTTAATCTCACTTTTGACTTGCTCAGTCTTGCGTTTTGTTGGACGTCATGCGATGTCAGTATAAATGCATGTAACCTCAAATGCATAGAGATGAGATTAAAATTTGAATTAAAAATAAAACTGTCATTTTCAACACTATTATATAGGAAGGTGGGTAAGAATTTTATGGCCAAACAAATTGTAAATTTAAAATTTCAGTCACGAATATGTAACAGATGTGACTTTTTTTTCTTCCGGTAAGAACAGATGCGACTTGTATAGTTGTATATATGTTTATAACTTGATATGAACAGGTTAATAATAATATAAAGAGGAAAATAATAATATAAAAAGGAGGGTAGGTGTATATGAGGTGTTATAGATCAACCTCCAAAGATCTTTTAATATTGGATGTGGTTATATCGATAAATAAAATTCATCAATTTTATTTTTATTTACATTTATTAAAATTAAAATTAAAGTGTAGAAAAAATTTATTTAAATATTTAGGTGGAACAACATATTTTTATTTTTATTTCAAAATCCGAACAACTGTCCTCATTTTATCTTAAATATTTTTTTTATCAAACATAATAAATTGTTCTCTCTCCGTTTATCCCCACGATTATCCTCTTATTTAACAATTTATCCTTTTACTAAACTAGCCCTAAGCCTCTGTTTGGGTAGCAGAATGGATGGGGAATGGAGTGAAACATGAGTGAATAAGCCCAAAAACCTATTTGTTTACAAGAAAAAGTGAGTATAACTATGAATAGATGAAAATAACCTTGTATTCGTATCGCAAGTCCTTCCTGGAATTGTGTTACTCTTCCCATTTATTCCACATGTAAAAGGGATTCACTTGTCAAATCATTTTATTCACATTTTATAATTTATTATCCACATCTTATTCACTTTCTATTTACAACTTATATATGACTAATTAAATAATAAAAATTTCATTATTATACTTTCCAACGAAATATCGAAAAAATACAACTAAATAGACAATCACCTATTCCTTCTAGGACAAAAATGGTAATTTTGGCATAATTTTTTCCTTTCAAATGGCATGATTCAACTTCCATATGACTCAGAAATGAAGATTTTCTATGTTATATCAAATAAAAAACATGTCCCTATGAAGAACAACAAAAATCAAACGAAATTGCACGTTTAAGGGTTACCTCTTTTATGAGCATATAGATGCGTTTAATGCCCATACTTCAAAATAAAGCACAAAATTTTGATATCCAGCTATGCAACTATGAATAAAATGGTATAATTTGGTACTTGAAGATAGGAAAAGATGCACATTAGGCTTCACACATCTCACTTTTGTGCTCCTAAGTCGCCTCGGAACTTGATCAGTACTGCCAACGCACCTTGATTAATATGATAGTTTTGGTGTTCTGCTCCAATCAAGATAGACCAGGCTGATGTTGTCACAGCTTATACTAAACATGAAGCATATAATCCAATGAATCATATGTAAAACAAAAAAAGAAAAGAACGCATGGATCGTGCAACAAAAAATACACATCAGCCGCAAAATGAGATTGCACGCAAGACTAAGGACTCTGTATATGATTTGGAAGAAAACACACAACATTGAATGTATCACTTGATAATAATAATAAAAACCACCACCACCAGGACACTGAGTATTTGCATGGCAAAAAAAAAAACCCCTCTAAAGGCAAATGTTCAGCAAAGATTATCCAAAAGCATATACAACATATTACACATATTCAATCTACATCAACTTCAAAATTCATATAGATAAGCAAACAAGCAGCAGCATATGATCCAGAGTGCAGTTTTTACAAGCCTTTAGATTTAGGAACCTTGATCCACTGCATTGGAGTTCCACCTCGCCGCATTCCACGTTGCGCAGCCTCAGAACAATGTATTGGACAATCTTTCCATCAACCCATACAATGGAGCTCTCTTCAGCCTGACAGTTCTGCCTGCTCGGCGCCAGCCTCCTTATTATGGTACCACTGGGGACCTCTTCTGGGTGTTCCGTGTGCACCTTCACTGCTTCCATGAATGGCTGGATTTCAAACTCCGCATCACCCAGTCTGTCGTCCACACTCAAAGTGTCCTTATCAAATACTTCCTACAATAATGTGAACAGAAAAGAAGTGATGTGAAAGTGGGCAGTCTTTTTATACTGGAAATGGCATTATTAACTATTCTAGTGTCCTGTTAGATACTATTGAAGATGACCGAAATAGAGATGGATCCCGTCAGAAATTGTTTAAGGCCCCAATAGGGAACTGACATGTGACAACTTTATGTTGTACCAGTCCCCAATGGGTGGAAGACTGAAAATGCTGAGGGATCCAACCCTGACGGAAGCCCCTCTTCCAATACTACCAATGATGACAGTGGTTGTTACATCTGCAAGTCTTTTGGAGAGAATAATTAGATGATGTAATCTTATACAAGTCCACATTGTATAAAGAGGTTATATACCAACAAAAACATACATCCTAAGATATATAACCTAGTATAGATAATTTTCTTCATGACTATAACAAAACAAATTAATCAGTAGGACCTATAATTGGGGAGATGGTTTTTTGCTTTTTATGTTTCCTCTCACCCCATTCAGATGGTGTCTATTTTTATTATGATTGAAATGGATACTAGCTAATGATTTCGCTCAAAAAAAATCATAAACTTACTCCAATCACATGAACAGGTTATGAATATAAACATTCACTATGATCATACGTAGATTTGAGGTCCACAATAATAAATCAGAGAAAAAAGGCATAATTCTCAGTTATTCAGAATTTCAAAGCATTATATATTTATGTTGATACAATGAAATACTTTCATTCATGTTAAATATGCTATGATTAAATGCAGTGCTTTTGATCAAATAGAAAACCAGAGAGAAAAAAAAGGAAAGGTAACTTACAAGCTTGACTGTCAAAGTAGGATCGACAACTGCAAAAGTTAATTCTTCATTCCACTCAGGATTCAAATTCTTCTTAACAGGATGAGTCTTCAATTTCTGTAAACAAGTTTCTTCAATAAAAGAAAGGCTATAAACCATGATAGGGAGCAATTGACAGTAGATTTGGTGCATGAAATTTATTGGAAGCACAAGCTTTTTGGCTTTCTATGCCCAACTACAAAGAAGTTGTCAACAAAAAAATAAAAATGAAAACAACTATATTTATCATTGATTATAAGTTTCAACTTTACACCAGATTATGAATCCTGCTACACTGAAAATTTCTATTGGAAATCATCCATTTACCACCAATGTTGAAATAATCTTCAAACTAGTAAAATTTGGAACAACCTTTGGATGATTCTGCTTATTGAGTAATTACAATTAATCAAAACGTGCTTCCAAATGTTTCACAGATTTTGAAGGAAAAAAAACAGCTTTTAGTTATAAACAATGAAAAAAAGAGATTTTCAGGAATCAAGCAACAATATGTTTTCTAGTAATCTAATTTCTAAAGTAGTTTTAAGTGAAACTCATTTTCAAACCCGTTTCCAAACATGACCTTAATCGAATTCACGTTTTCCTACTTGTCATTGGAAAGCACTTTCCCCTATCAAATCTACTCAGCCTCCTCCCAATGATACAATCATTTCTACTCCTCTCTTTATTACTTTTGCCACAGACTTATCTTAGCATGCCAGGCAACAGCTTTACATATTTTTTTTTTAGCATTTCGACATTCTGATCCATAAAACATTGCTAATCTACATGGAAAGAAAAAAATAATAAAGAAATAAATCTGAACTTCAGATTTAAAGGAAAGAATTTCATACAAAGTTTTCCTATTATCCATTCATACAAGACGAAGTGCAGAATAATCATGATAAACAGTTCAAAGGAGTGCTTAAACGCATCAAATTGTTCTACAAATGTGAAAAATATAGAGAACATAGTAAAAATCTCCACATAGCGGCATACAAAAGACACTAGAGGTGATATAACAATAGAAACTCTAATGAGGAGATAAGTAGACATTAGTACATGTATTGTTTTCCTAGATTTACATTGTTAAATTAAGCTTTGTAGTTTATACCATGAGATGAGATTCCTTCAGTATATGTCAGTCCCCAATCAGGGGATGACGTGTTTCCCATCACATGACAGACATGTGAAATTTTGAGATTATTTTGCACACATGCCAATCTCTGACTGAGGATTGATGCGAACTAGATAAATGGAGAACAGACTCAACACAATATCTTGTATCATCTCCAAATGGTTTTGTATCAACATCAACTTGTACATGCATATAATTCCACTATAACAAAGAGCATGACTTGGGGATCTCTTATTAAAATAAACAGTGAATTGAAAAAAAAAAACACCACCCAAATATCTAATCCATGAAATTAACAAGAGAATAGATATGGGAGTTAAAAGAAAAACCAAATCTCAAACTATTCATGCAAGAAAACGAGATCCAACAACACTTTTATATGGTTCTACAAGCAATCAAAGAGAAGTAGTACCCATGAAAAAACAGAGAACCCAGAGAGAGAATCAGAGAAGGGGAGAGGCTCACCTGATTTCCCATAGTGAGGACGACATAAGGGTCACTGCTCCGGAGGTCTCGTACGGCGAGGTTCACTCCTCTGATCACCCGAACCCTCAGAAGCCCCAACACGTTTTCCATTTCCACTGAAGAAACAGAGCAGAACCACAACTGGCATGAATAAACAAGAAGAGACTAAAGAGGAGAATTTTTATTATAGGTTTTTTTTTTTTAAATTCCTATAGCCTGATTTAAGGATCGATCTCTCAATTCTTCATATCACAAAGTCTTTAGATTTAAAAAAAAAAAGTTAATCACATGGACTAATAAAAAAATCAAATAATTTAATTATATATTCATTCCAGATACTAACAAGTAACATACCATTTAAATCTAATGATTTAAACTATAATATAAAGAATGATAGATTAATCATTAAATCACATATTTATAAGGACTAAAAATTAATAATCCCATTTTTATAAGACAAGCGATACAAAAGTAGTTGTCGTGTGGGGGCACTGTTACACTAGGTGGCTCATATACATTAGTCTTTTTTAAGGTGTTAGATATAGTCCTGTATATCTCATTTATCTCATTGATCCTCTCTCCTTCCTGTAATAAAGTAAATATTTCATTTAATTTTGAGAAAATTAATTAGGAGTCGATTACCCATCTATTATTTTTAGGTCCCTGAAAAGTTTTAAGTTTTATTAGGTCCTTAAGGCATTGAAAAATTATCTTTAGGTCCCTCCAGCCGGATATTATTCAAAAATACTAAAAATGCCCTCACCCAATTTTGCGAATGTTAATAACATATTGAGAGTGTTGACAATGTTACTTAACAATGTAGTAGGGAGTGTTTATCGTGTTCTAAAATACTTGACGAGGGATATTTTATGTGAAGATTAACAATGTACGGGGAGTATTAATAGTGTACTGGAGATGCTTAATAATGTACTTGAGAGTGTTAACAATGTATTAAATTAATTGTGTGCAGGCATTTTTGATATTTTTAAAAAGAATTCAGGTGGAGAGACTTAAAGATAAATTTTCACTGCTTTAAAAACGTAAAAATAATTTAAAAAATTTCAGGGATCTAAAAAGTAATAGACATGCGACCACAGAGACCCCTAATTAGATTTTCCTTCAATTTTTTTTATATTTTCCATAAATAATACTATTTTTTTAGCTGATGGATATCCCAGACCCTTCGGGCTAGTTTGACAAGACATTAATGTTTTAAGGATAAGCTATTTTAATTTTAAGGGATAAAAAATCCAATAATTTTGTTCATATTTACATTTGTTAAACTTTAAATAAAAAGTGAGTATAAATGTTATCATAGCTTTAGGTGGAACAAAATATCCCAATTTTTTTACAGTTTATCTCTTTTTTTATATGCCAAACGGGGATAAACTATCCTCTCATTCATTTATCCCCATAATAACTCATTATCTTATCATTTATGCCATTGTCAAACTAGCCTTTCAAGGCAAGGACTAATTCTCTGGGTGTTTACACCGATCCACTCAAAAGTTTCCCTACAGACAACTGGGTAAGTCGAAGGTGAGAGTCAAACGCACATCAATGGAGAGCAAACCCATGGTGCTAGCCAGTGGCGGAGCCACCTTAGGCCCAGGGGGGTCCCATGCCCCCCCAGAATTTTTTTTAATTTTTTTTTGTAATAAATTAATTTAATTAGATAAGTTACGTACAACCCTATTTTTAATCCTATTTTTAATTTACATGTATTTTAATTTTTTTAAAATAATATACTTCATTTAATAAGTTACATGTTTTTATAAAAAAATGAAATATATATTTCAATGAATTTCCATTGATGCATTTATAGAAAATATAAAAAAAATTATCGAAAGATATACCTCATTAATATGAGTATACGCGCTATTAATTTTTATCGACGTATATGAAACTAGAATTGGGGTTGAAAAAAATTGTGTGCAACAACACTCTTTTAATTAGACCCATATGTCATTGGTCTCACCTGCATATGAAATTCCAAACAGCAACAAGCCACCACTAAAATAAATAAAAAATTGGATTTATGTTTTGATTTTTTTTTTGTGAATCATCGATTTGAAATTTGACATATCATTTTAAAATATAATAATTAACTTTTAGAATTATTCAGAGATATGTTTTTTATGTGAATGTCTTTATTTTATTTTATGCATATTTATTTTTTAATCTATGATATTGAAATTTTAAAAAAAACATAATAATATAATTTTAGAAAATATTTATATAAGTCATATTAAGTCCCCCTTTATAAAAATTATGGCTCCGCCACTGTGCTAGCCAACTCACCAAGACACTAATGAGTGTAAATAAACGCCATCATTGAATTCATTGAATTTTATATAAACCCCTAAAAATGATTAAATTATCTATGAATGCCCTTTTAAGTGTATTCTTACAAAAACTTGAATTTTTTTCAATGAATATTTCTCAATATGACTATAATTTAAACATCAATAATGATTCTCATGCCCCAACTTCATAACCCCCAAATCAAGCCCTATGATGTGTCAATAGGACATTGTTTATTATGTCATTTACTTGATAACTACCTCAACATAAATCCCTATAATTGTGAAGTATCATTTAATTTTGAAAATCCTGTATTTATTTATCATTAATTGATTCTGAAAATTCTTTTAACAAATTTATTAAAATACATATTATCCAAAACAAATATTTCATATCCTAATATTATCTTAAAAATTAAAATAGATAATTATATTTTATAAATTTATATAACTTAGAATAATAGAATTGTGTGGATTATAGATATTAATGTGGCATGAAAATATAAATGTTATTATATATCAAGAAATCTTAACTAACAATCATAGATATTATCAAACAAAATTGTTATTTATAAAATATAAAAAACCTTGTGGGATTATTTGTTAGTTGAAATTAGATTATTTTTTGTTTATATTCTATTATATTAGAACTATTTTTTTTAACCACATTGACTTATATATAAATTAAAAAAAACTAATATATGCAATATTTAAATTTAAATTTTTTATATACAATATATTTTTTATAAATTTTTTGGGTTTTAAAAAAATAATATATTTGATAATCATTTGAAAAAAATATTTTATCTATTTATAATATTATTATCTTTTAATATAATAAATTAGCATATATAAAATAGTTTCACATATGTGAGACAAACAACTATGTATGTAAATGATAGCACAACATGAAAACAAACAAACATGTGCAAACAGTGTATAAAATTTCACTGCACGTGCAATATAAAATTTATATGTGTAAAAAAACACGTACAAATAATCACTTATCCAAATGTGCCCAGATTGTTTGGGTTAACACCTTAAAAAAATGCATATAACTCCCTTAAAATTTGTGAATATCCATATTGACCCCTCGTTTTTCTAAAATCCGTATAACCCCCTATATTTTTTTCATGGATAAAGATTTAAGCTCTGAGATAGTTTTCAGTCAAATTTTAAGAAGTATTTTGGGTATATTCTATCAATCTAAAGGTTCTAAAAATAATTTATCCAAATAATCTCAACAGATTTTAAAAAAAATTCAATATAATTTCTCTAAATGACCAGAATGTCCTCCATCAAAAAAATTACCCCACTATGTTTCTTTTTCAATGTGTTAATAATAAATTATTGTATATTGTTAGGTTAACCACACATGCACACACAAGTTTTAACTAGATAAATATAATAGGTTATAAGAATTAAACGTGTAATTCAGGAGTTATTGGGATATTCAGAAAAAATAGGGGGCGATATGTATATTCGCAATTTTTCAGTGGGTTATATGAATATATATTTTGTTAGAATCTGAAATTGTGGTTGATCATGTCAATAAAATGTCCGTTATTGCTAAAGAATTTATTATTTTAGGAAATCCTATTCTCAAAAAAATGCAAGTTTCTAGAATTTTGAATAGCTTGCCAAACTCGTATGAACATGTAGTAATCGCTTTAAATGTAACTTTGCCGATGGTTAATATGTATTATTTCCCATGTAAATTCAATGTTCACTAGATTTTATCTCTTTCATTTATGTAAAGTGATATCTATATTTTGCCACATGATGAGCAGATCTAAATCAATATACCAAGCCAAAAAATCATAATCTGCTAATAAAGATTCAGTAACCACACAATCTCTTATTTTCATTATTATTATCATGATTATCACGATATATGAACCACCCAACCTCGCTGATCTTCTCCTCTGGTGTAGCAGAAAGAAGATATGTAAACCGGTCTCTGACTTGAACAATCACCAAAAGAAAAAAAAAATCTGGAACGAGAAAGTCGAGATTGCATATGTCGTGCAGTCCTTTAATCTCTTTTTATAGAGGCCAAGGAAGAGAGCCGTTTTGAAGAAAACGCTCCATCCATTTCGCAATTGTCCGCCCCTATTCATGCAGCGGTCACACTCCTTCATGACTATTACCGATTGAGTGGAGATTCTATCTCTATCTCTTCTTGACCTAGACCAAAACCTGAGGCCGAAGCCCAAGCCCAATGACCAAATACACAATGCAAATGTATCCACAAGTCCTTGTCCTTTTTGGGACTCTACCCAAGTATCAACTTTCTTCCTTACATGGAAGATTTCTGTTTTCAAAATAACCAATGTGAAACAATGTTTGAGGAGTCCCAAGCTAAGAAAACAAATAGAGGGAACACATTTTTCATCCAAAACATTTTAAAACTTTTGAAACTCATTTAAAACATTTTGAAATAAAATGGGGGGGGGGGGGGCCCAAAACTTTCACAAAGTTTCTAACACATCAAACATTTCTTTCACCATTTGATATTTTTTAAATAAAATTTCAATGTCATGTTTCATAAAAGTAAGTATGTCATCCCTAGACAAACGGTCATCTTCTAAAAAAATTTGCTACTCTATTAGCAGCATTAACATTTGGACCAAGATCTACAGGTGTAAACATGCCTAATGTGTATTCAACTTTATCATGAAATAAAACATGTTTTATTCTATCTTTTCGGGTTAAAAATTCACACCATTTAATTTTTTAGTTTTACTTAATTCAACACTAACAACCCTACTACCCATTGCAATGAAAATGGATAAAATTTAGGATTACTGACTGTTGTGAAGAAATATATCTGGTGGACTGTGTAGACTTGATGGATCTTGAATAATAATGGTACCCACCTTATACGAGATCTTGTATTTGATTTTCTTGTGTTCTTTTCATATTTATCAATGGGTATTTATAACCCCTTTATGCACATGTGAAATGGCTACATAATCCTGGAGAATAAATAAGAGATAATTGCACATTAAGAATTTGCCAAAACTGTGATATTTTAACATATTTTTGGGGTGACGGTAAGTAATCGGAATATTTCACGAATAATCTTTCCAATTGGCATAAACTTGACTCTTTTTTTTTTTTTTTTTTTTATCATTTCTCTATCATATCATCCCTATCATTTTAAATAAGATTTTTTTTTATCATTTCTCTATCATTTCATCTCTAAAGGTTAAAGACGTCTACGTCCTTGTAAAGAGAGGTAATCCCATATAAATCCCTGTCAAAGTTAGGACAGACGTACAAGTTTTTGAAAACTCACAAAAACATATATACATCTCTATCGTCAATAAAATAATCATGATTCAATTTATCTTAGTTAACTCTAACCTATAACATGAAATGAGTAAATTATCTCTAATTTTTCTATCCTTCCAAACTATTTCAAGGCCAGGTGTGAAAAAATATTAAAGTTCTATAAAAGTAATTTGGTCTTTTAAATAGATTAATTTGTATTTATGATTGTTTATAGAAAATGTAATGAATATTCTAAAAATATTATATTAAATTTAGAGTTGTAAGTATGCCCCAACTTTAATAGAGGATTACATGGAATTACTCGTGTTTATAAGAATGTAAATATCTTTAACCCTTTTAAATATTACCACCTCTGTTGTATTTTATTAGGTTTCTATTACATTATCTATGAAATTCAAACCTGAACTTGATTTATGATTCATTATTTCAATCTTATCTAATTGGTCCTCGTTTAGCATAGCGATTTCGTATTCTCTTATACCTTTTATCAATGAATTCTGACTGATATTTTTCCACTTAGCATTTACATATACAAAATGAGCATTTACATATAAAATGAATCTCTGTCAAGAATGAATCTCACTCCAAATCAGTCTCACAACATTCAGTGATTTCACATGCTACAGCATTGCATGGAGAGGAAAACATATGAAGATACAAGCAACCATAAAATTTCGATCTCAAATATCACATCATGCCACAACAATATCAGTTTGTCGAGGAACAGCAGTTGAACCAAACTAAGGATAACTGAAGTATCTACTTATTCAGAATAAGGAAGAAGAAGTTTGCGGTTTTTCTCCAGAGGTACCAAAAAATAAACTCATGATTGGAAAATCCAAGTAAAATCTGACACTGGTTGTTCACTAGAATGTTTTGTAGGCCACTAATAGTTTTCATGTGTCGCTCTCGAGCATTGGTTCTTCTCTCTTCGGAGGATCGAGCTGCAAGTAAGTAAATGGTTCTGTTGGTTCCTCCCTGCAGTGCAAGCAAAGAATTAAAGGGAAATAACATATATGCATAATATGATACTGTGTTTCACATTTACAAACACAATGGAGTGGGGTTGGTTTTTTTTCTCTACGCAACAGTGGTACTTACCCAGGCTTCGATCTCATGCATTGCCAGAAAAGCTTGAAAGGGCCTGGGACTGTCTTGAATGGATTCCCTTCAAAAGCGGCCTACATCATATTGATTGATGTCGAATATTAGAGAAAATTAAACAAAGCTATATAGATTTTTATGCCCGGACCTTGTAAAGAAGTGCTATAAATTATTGAGGATTGTTTCTGCTTGATATAATATTAGTGAAAAATCTAAAACTGATGATGATAATTAAAAAGATGCCATGGGGTCATGTGTAGGATATCAAACTAAATCATGGCAAGTAAAAATGGACACGTGATAAAAGATAGATTGTGGTTGTGTCAAACCTGAATGCCTGAATTTTATCTAGATAAATTAACATGTCCCTCAAGGCAGTATGTGTTGTGTGGTGTACCAGATTATGAGGTGAGACGAGCAATCTCAGATTATCAGAATATGTATTGAGAAAGCACTTCCATCAATTCTAGACAAGCTTGCGTCAGTTATATCCTTCTAAGCTATAAATAATGCTCTCACATTGTTCTGATCTAATTGGGCAGACCTATAGTATGAAACATGGACTCAACGTGAGGTACAAGGTATGGTACCCAAGAAGATGAGTTTCTAGCTTTCCATGCACCAACTGAATGCTTTCGATATTTTGTATTACAGTAAGGAAATGCACTCTGCTTTGCAACAGTGTACAAGTAAAAAAACAGGCAGAGACTGGATATTAAAAGCCTTGACCAAAACAGATCATTTGGCTTCAAATTAGAATGAACAAACCCATGCAAAAACCGAAACAGCCTTATTTCGTCACAATGAAGTTGTTTATGGAGCATATTTCAAAGAATCTAAAAGGACTCAGAAATATTGACACAATTTTACAATGGTAAACAATTTGATGCCAAATTCCAAAGGATGGCGGAGGACCTGCCATGAGGTTCTTGATTGAGGCCAACTAGTGGGTGGTACAGTACCTTATTGGTTTTGCTGTTTAAGACGATACAACCAGGGAGAAACTCCTATACTCCTAATCTTACACAACTACACAAGAATTTAAACAGGATAAGAATAAGTGGCATTTATAATTCGACATTCATCTTCTGGCAATTCATTGGCAAACTGGTACACATCCATACCCTTTTAAAGTCTAAATCTTTGATTTGATAGCATGATCTAATCACCTTGGCAGTCAATTCCGATAGGAAGGCCACAACCATGTTCTACTCCAGATCAAAGACAATGTGATATCTCTGAAAAATTAAAAGATTGACAGAAAATTTGGCGAGTGATAGGGGCACTCCAATTTTCGATAACAAGGTGACCCCCATCCCTTTAAATTTGTCTTTACAAAAGCATATCTAATGCATGTTATTCAAACTAATAATCATCTTTTAATTTGTAATCTAACCAACTGATCATGATCTAAATACGAAAATTGGTAAGCTTTGGAGCTTAATATTTATGAGATTTTATTCACCAATGTACACAAAATGGTTACTCATATATATGACCATCATAATCTCTGTTTTAATACTATCTGATTATTTCTCTGTTAGGAGATCCAAGTCATTAGATCATTTTTAATCAACTGGATGACACTTTAAATTATAAAGTAAATAATCTATCAAAATACTATAATTATAACTTTATCAGCTAAAAGAAATGATTTTTCAAGGACAGAGTGATGCCCTGTTACAGGTCACAGTTATAAGAACATCTTTCTCCCTACTTTTTTTTAGATGTAAAGTCCACTAAAAAGATAGAATTGGAGTTGCCGAGGCAGAGTTGGTGCTGTATAGTATTTTACACATAACAATGGAAGATAATCAAAGAATCTTGTTGGTGAGTTTATGTCTTGCATTCTGATTTATGGATTTACCAAGGAACAACTACGGACACTAAGTCCTCCCATGGTTAAAATATTATTTACCCCATGGTTGAATCACTGTAGACAGTATGCAATGTTTATGCGCATGGATATTTTTTCACATCAATGGAAATTCTAACCTAATTTTTTTTTGGGAATTTTACAATTATATCCCTAATAAATATGGTATTTTGTGTTATATTCCCCTTAAAAAGTTAATTGCATCTATACCCCTGAAAAAATCTTTCGTTTTGCAACTATGCCTCTCAGTTAAGTTCCGTCGGATGAGAGTGGAATATACCAGGAATATTCCATTAACTACGTTAAATGCAAAATGAATTGACCAAACTACCCATTGGACTGTAGGGGCTTGAAAAATTGCATTTATACCCATATTTCTGTCTGAAATTGCATCTATGCCCCTGTGTTTGCCTGATACTTATAAAACCCCTTTTCTTCAACCTCCAGACCTACTGAAATATTTTTTTTCGTATCTTCTTCAATGATTAATTGAAAATCTTATAATTATTCAAAAGACTAAGATAGATAGTGTTTATTTGGGTTTCACTGACAGATTTTATTTTTCATAACAGAAAATCTATCAACAAACACTATTTCAATCATATAATCATACCAGAAAATAATCACAAAATTCATTTTGAAATAAAAAAGCAATGACTAATTGCCCTTAAAAAATTATGAAGTGTTAACTCCAGTTCCTTTCATTCATTTTTAAACCAGAAGTTAGATATTTCATTCTAAAGTGAAAAATAAAAGAAAAAACATTACTAAAATAAATAAAAAAATTTGTTATGGTTGTTCATTTAAATTAAAAACATATTACAAAAAATAACACAATACAAAAATTTAACTATTAGGATTTCTATTTATTTATTTGATTTTCTGTATAAATTACACAATAGTATTAAATATGAATTAAATGAAATAATCAAAATTACATGTTACAAAAACAACATAAAGTGTTTGAAGACTTTTAATATCAAATTATATCTTCAATTTTATGTGAACATCATATTAAGAGTGAGTTTTGCAACCTCCAGACCTATTGAAACTCTTTTTTCTCATCTTCTTCAACATAAAAACAAAATATATCAGGATCTAGTTAAATTCTTCATGTTGAAAATCTTACAATTATTTAAAAGACTAAGATAATGTTTATTTGGGTTTCATTAATAGATAATATTTTTTAACAGAAAATATCAACAAACACTATTTCAATCATATAACTATACCAGAAAATAAGGCATAATTATTTTGACTATCACAATGAAAAAAATATAAAAATACCGATTGACAAAATTTTCATGTTAGATAATCCCCAACATGTATAATAAATATCAATTAGCATAATGCACCACATGGAAACAAAAAAACACCGATTGATTGTATGATGAATAAAAGTAAAAAACCACAAGTTTTATTTCAATGTTGAGATTCTATGAACAAAAATCAAAAGACAATATAATCTCTAGTTAGCATAATGGGAATCATATGGAACTCAACAATAATCCACTCCAGGCATAGAAGAACCAAGTCGAAATTTGCTACCTTTTAGATAAACTGTTTAAACAAATGTCTTGATTTTAAAGTTGATATTAGAAATGTTTCAAGAAAAAAAAATGGATCCATATATATGTCTATTCAGCTACTTATTTTTGTTGTTTAATAAACAAGATCACAATGATATGTGAAATATATAAGCATTGAAAAATACAACAAGACATATGTTCTCTTATATGTTCTTATATTTTTTTTTTCCTAAGCCTTTATTAATCTTTCAAAACCCTCCCTAACTAAAAATTAAATCAACATGAGTGTCCTATTATAACTGTAATACAAAACAATATAACTTATATGTTCAGCCTTGGTAACGGAGATAGACGGAGGGGCATAGTTGTAGCACGAAAGAAGTTTTCAGGGGTATAGAGGCAATTAACTTTTCAATGGGGGTATAACTCAAAATATCATATTTAACAGGGGTATAAATGCAAATTCTGTGGGGGGCAAAAGAGACATTTCGTGGGGTAGAGTTAGGTTCATAACCATCATTGGTTTAGCCTTGGTAACAGAGATAGACGGAGGGGCACAATTGCAACATGAAAGATTTTTTCAGGGGTATAGATGCAATTAGCTTTTTAAGGGGGTATAATGCAAAATACCATATTTAGCAGGGGTATAAATGCAAAATTCCCCTTTTTTTTAATCTGTGAGAACATTGTGATCATGTATTGGGTTATATAAAGTTAGAATTTCTAGTATCATTCAAAGGCAATCCTAGGGTTAGAGAATCAGATTTGTAGCCCCACCGCAAATCTAGAAAAAACATTGAAAATTCTTTCCTTCTCCATGAAAACCACAAATCTTTCTCTTTGTGTGATTGTGCACTTGGTCTTCTCTTCTTCGATGCCAATAGAGAATTGGCAACTCGAGCTATCACATCCATTGCTCTCAAGTTCTAAACAAACAGCTAACACTGAGTGATGCAATCAATCAAGCTTAATGATCCAACAATGCTATACTATCAAGAAAAGCAAAGCACAGTGAGTTCACCCAAACCCACTCACAAATCACTCCCATAATTCATAGACATTATTTCGCATCAACAGAAAAAAAATTCAACCCCCCCCCCCTTACCCAATTGAATTCCAACAAAACGAGTTTGAAAGAAAACGAAAATCAAAATCCAACCTGGATGACATCCTCGACCCGATCGTTGCAACGGTGCGCGCGAGGCTTCTGATCCTCCCCTTCTGGTATCCCCCATGGCCCCTCCCTCCGATTCACCGGTCTCGTCGTGCTCATCTCCACCACACCCGAAAATAAAAACCCGAATTATCGATCACTCCAAGATGCGACTGCATTAAAAGACTGAAAAAAAATGTTTTCAAGAGGTTCCATGAAAATATGCTATAATTAATTTAGCATTTAGTAGAGCTGCAACTCGGAGCGGGTTGGTGATATTGATGAAAAAAGATTTATAACCACTGAAACACATTTCTAACCTCGACCAGTGCTAGTACACTCACTAAAACCTTGTATTGACACGATGTATCTCCAAAATCAAACTTTATGTTTCAGTGGCAAAACATCACCAAAGGCAATGACTTTCGTTGTCATTCATCTCCTATTTTGTCTCAGTTATCAATCCCATTCGCACTTAAACATAAAATCAACCAACCTAAAAACATCCGAAACCCAGAAAAAGCAATCGATCCCCATTAAAACACCGAAAACTCGAATCCTTAAAAACTAAAAAAGAAAAAACTCCTTTTGAAAAAACCTGCTTCAGAAACGAAGAGATGCACAGATCGAGATCTGAAAGGATAGAACACAGAGAAACCGAAACCAATTCATTCTTCATTCCGCCATGGATTCTAAAGCTGTCTGTGTTTCATTACTCAAAAGAGGATCTGATCTGATCAAACACACAGTAGAACAATAGAGAGGGAGAGGAACAGAGAGACAATAGAGAGGGAGAGGAACAGACAGAGAATCGCTTACCATGATTGCGACGGAAAAGCAAGAGACGCGACGCCGGAGGGAAAAGCTAGGGTCTTGAATCTCTCTCTCACTCTCAGTCTCTCTCTAGTTACCTTACCTCCTTTTACGGGTAGTCTGTTAGGATTTTCTTTAGACAACTTGTCAATGTACATTATCTTATAAATCTTGTATTATTCGATCAAAACAATTCAGTGTTATTTGATTGTGATATTTTTTTGAAAATGGTAGATATTTACTACCTGATTTCATTTCAGAAAAATCTAGTTACAAACTCTGAAATTGAGGGAGAATACAGAAAAATAAAACAAACAACAAAACGACATACAAGAAACCCTTAGTCCTCCCCATCCAAAACAAATCAAAGAGAAGACGAGACATCTATCCCAATAGATGTGGAGGGCCAAGGGTGAAAGCTCCGGATGGATCAGTTCACAACATGAATCCACTCCTGCCTGAACTGAATCTCTCGTGCCGACGCAATACATATGCCCCATTCCCTCACGAGTGCGCGAAACATCTCCCACATGTTCTCTTGATATGCATGTGCGCCTGTAAAGATCACCTCATTGCGGATACGCCATATTGTCCATGCACCTGCCGGGAGAATGGATTGCGAAATCGTTGCCGACAATCCATCGTCTGCCGGTCTTCTCAAAGCTTTGCCCGCCTCCCATAAATCTTCCAGGGTCATAAACGGAAGTGTCCATGCCTGTGTGTGCCCCTACTGCTGTCCAGAATTGTTTCGCCCATGTGCATTTGCAAAAGAGGTGTTCGACTGTCTCTGGAGCTGCATCGCATAAGACACACGTCGTCGATTCGTTGTGTGCCCATTTGGCCCTGTACACCTTGGTGAGGAGTCGTTGTGTGCCCATTTGATTGTGATATTATTTCAGAACACAAAGTCTAGATATTATTTTTTGGACAAAAAGTCCAATGTTATTTTATTGTCCTCATAGTAGACATTTTATCTGTTATTCAATTTAAACAGGATTTGGATTTGTGCAGACTTATAACTTTTGTGGGCTTTTATGGACTTTAGAGGAAGAAATATTAAGAAAAAAATCATTTCGAAATCCCAATCAAAAGGGTAGGAATCTTATATACTTTTATTATAGCAATATGAATTATCTTTTTTTATCTTTTCTTTTATTTCTGCAAAAGGTTCACTAGAAAAAATTTGGAAAAATAAGATACAGAGTCTTATTACTAATGATTCTCGAGAATTTGAACATCAAGTAGATCCGTTTGAGGGAGAATCTTTATCGGCATATATGGATGATGGTTATCTTATGTCTTTCATACTTTTTATTCATCTTTTTTTTAATGAGTACATATATATGAAATATTGATATCACCTCATATGTTTGATTGATATTTGAGAATAATGAATTTGTTTGTGTTGCAATCAATCATTTCATTATTATATATTATATGCCTACATCATCCAAATTATTTTCTAAAATATAGATTTATTTTATTATATATTTGATTATATTTACAATAACTCTATAATGTTTGATTTGATTTGCCTTGAAAATGTTTCTATTACTGTACAATATGGATACCTATATATGTTTTTATAATGTTCAGGCATATATAAAATAAAAATACATATTTAGGCATACCTACATAAATGCCTAAATATAATGATTCCTTTTATTTCATTTTGTAATTTAAGTAATATAATGGCTACTTTTGTTTTATTTTATTTTGAGTAATATAATTTATTATTTTATTTTATTATATTTGAAGTGATGTAATATATGATTTTTATATTATATATATTTCTTTATTTTATTGTATTTCTAATTAAACTTATCCCTACTCTTTATAAATGCTTATGAATTTTTCTATTTATAACAAAAAAAGATTAGCACATTCTAAAATTTTCTCAATAGAAGGTACTTTTTTCCTTTTTTTTATATTGATTGTACGCATATGTATGAAATATTATTTTTGTGTTGATATTTATTATATTAAATTACATTTTATGTTAGGTATGAATAATTCTTATTGAATTTGAATAATGAAGTTATTTATTTGTTATTTTAAAAATCCAAAAAATAATTCTATGAAAGTCTACGAGAATAGAAGAAATCTACCTATGAAAATCTACAAAAATCTGTGAAATTCCATGAGATTCAATATGTGAAAGTTTACAAAAGTATGTGAAAGTCTCTGAAAGTCTATCAGAGTCAATCTGTGAAAGTCAACAAAAATATGTGAAAATTCAAAAATCTGTGAAAGTCCATGAGAGTAAATCTATGAGTCTATAAAAGTAAGTGAAAATTTACAAAATCTACAAATGTTCATCATTTAAATGATATCCACAGAAATCCATCAAAGTCCGTATCGATTACCCCCACATTAATTTGACCTAACTAGGGTTTCAGTGAGTACTTATGCCCTCAATTTGGTTTACAATTCACTTGTACGAATCTATCATGGGCCGGACCTTTGTTCACGTTACGAACTAGATGGGTCACATGGTGAAATGAAACAGTCAAAGAGTACTCTGTTACACGATTTTTTTTTTCAGCCCCAAATCCAATCTCATGCGTGTCAGATGTAAAATTATTAAAAGCATATATTCACATTAACGAGATATATATATCAATATTTTTTTATATCTTTTATAAATGCATCCTTGCGATTGATTAGAACATATATCTCATTTTTTTAAATGCATGTACCTCAGTGGCTGGGGTATATTATTATAAAAAATTCAAAACACATGTGAATTGAAAACAGAGTTATACGTAACATTATCCAAAAGTCCAATATCCGCTTAAGAAGCCCATCAGATTCGGGTTTTATCTCTTGTTTGCATGATCAAGTGGATTTTACAGCACTAACAAAACATATGAGATTCAAATTGGGGTTGGAAACAAAACCGATTTGCATGTAGTTGAGTTTAAAACTGATTTTGCAGTAAACTATCTTTCCATAGCTTGAAAACTGCGTATTTTTTTTACAGAAGTCTACAATTTTTTCCCTTAGTTTTTTTGTAAGCTCTTCAAACCTATTTCCAAACTATCTCTATGTGTGTAAAGGACTCGTTTAGAAACACTTTCAAAA
This sequence comes from Acorus calamus, assembly GCA_030737845.1. Lineage (NCBI taxonomy): Eukaryota > Viridiplantae > Streptophyta > Magnoliopsida > Acorales > Acoraceae > Acorus > Acorus calamus. Next base: position 7,117,217 of record CM060869.1, on the reverse strand, counting down.
CAGTTTTTTTTTTTTTTTTTTTTTTTTTTTTTTTTTTTTTTTTTTTTTTATCAGAGAGATCCCCGTGGCTGACCATACAGTCAAGCTGGGAAAGTTATCTTCGCAGCTTTGCCTGTTTATGCCTGGTCTCATAGAAAATTATTTTGAATTTCGCCTAAAAAACATGAAAATAGATATTTCATATTTAACTTAAAAATAAATTTGGGGAAATTAATTAGAGGTATATGTGGTCACCTGTCTATTATGTTTAGGAATTTTTTAAAGTTTTTTTAGGTTCTTAAGGCGGTGAAAAATTATCTTTAGGTCTCTCCAGCCAGATGTTGTTCAAAAATACTGAAAATGCCTTTAGCCTAATTATTTTAGGGGAGCTGCTACCTAGGCCCCAAAAATTAGGCCCCATTTGAAAGTCCCAATAGGTGGCACTCTTCTATTGGTTCTCTGTTTGACTTTTTCAAACCATCAAAATGACAATGACATAATTACCCTTCTTGTTATTTTAAAAATTGGCTTCAATTAATATCCTCATTTTATCTCGTAACCGAAACCCAAGAAAAGCGGCACCACCGAAAGCCAAAAAAGAGCAGCACCATTAATCCTCTCCTCGGCTGTTCATATTTTGAAAAACATTTGAAATGTTTAGGGTTTCATTTTCGGCAAACAATACGAATGAAAAAGGGGGAAAATTAGGTTATCCAGAGTTCATTTCGTCAGATCCTCTTCCCCAACAAATAGTCAACAATGGCGAAGAAAAAATGTCAGATTTGTTGCCACGATCGATACTTCATCGTCGATTTTTTTTTGACGAAATAAACAAGTCGATTTAGATGTTTTTTTGCACTTCTTACTAATCTTATTTATAATACGATTTCCTTCGGTTATCGGGACTCATGTTTATTTGATTGTATTTGAAATTCATTCAAAAAATCATTGATTCAAATACTGACATCTGAATTTGAATAAAAAAATATCGACTTGATTTCAGTGATACATATACATGCATATGAATCCAAAAAAAATATGTGTATCTAAGCTGTTTAGGGTTTTCTCGTGTCCATATTTCACTTCTGAGAAAACAAAGCAAAGGTCAGGGATGTGTATCTGAGAATCGGAATCCAAATGAAATGTTTGAAATGTCACATTATCTTTAAAAAATTGCATGCATTGTATTGATGAAAATATCTTTTTTTTTTTTGTAAACAATCACTGTATCTTAATCAACTAAACCTGTATCTGAAAACCTATTACCAAAATAAATATGAATATGAAGCAATTATGTAGCTGCAGATATTACATTAGTCACATTACGTGATATTAAGGAGTATACATGACAAGAATGTTTCAGATACAATCTTATATATTGGAATACTCAACTGTTTTTGTAAATTCCTTGATGATAATAGATTAACATTTTTTTTGACATTGTATGTATCTGAAATTGTTGTATGAAACATGTTTAAATCCCTTGGTTGTATCTGAAATTACATACATTTGAAACCATTTATTGGTGTGGATTCTGGCTGTTTATATGTATATGAAATATAGATGGTATATCTGGTTTTGATCTCTATATTTTTTTTAGGAACTATTGATTTGATCATTAAGGTACATATATATCTAAATAAACAAATGCATGTGCATGTCAATGTATTAGAACTCAGAATAAAAAATGTATCATGCAGAAGCTCAAAATGACAGAGTTGCAAAACCAAATAATGTATCATGTGTGTCTGAATTTAAAACAGAGAGAAGAGTTTGGAAAACATTTCACTGGAAACAAAGATGGCACAATCATTTTAGTGGCAAACACATCGCAGCAATATCGAATGTCGTAAGTGTAATTCAATATGAATGATTAACATTCAGATTATTAGTGATGTGTATGTGAAATATTTTCATATGTGGTTACTGAGATGTGTTTGTGTAATAATAAGGCTTCATATTTAACCACACATATATAAATATTGATTGGCTATATCTGAAATTGCCATATGTATCTGAAAATCACTTTAGACATATTTGAAAGTGAATTGTATCTCAAGTGTGATGAATATGTGAACTGTGTCTAATAGATATCTCGTTGTTTGTACTTAACAAAAACTTATCCTTTTTATTGGATGTAACTTAACTCAATTAAAATCATATGAAAAAATTACATTTGTTACATGGAAAATAATGATTGTTTGTTACTTAGATTTATAATGTACCTAAATTTGGATGTGTATCTGAAAACCAGTATACATTGCCAAACGAAAATTTATTTAAATCTGAAATGTGATATCAAACTTTATAACAATATAAAATGAAGTTCACAAACACATTGAAATAGTAAAAAACATATTAACAACACATAAAACGTGTTGTACAATGACACAAATAAGAAAGCCCTCATCAACCATCTACACATTAGAACCTTGAGGTAATTTTGCCTTCTTATTCCTCGGCTTGCTGATCAGTCACAACCAACAATTCCTTTGACAAACTGGTTTCCACGAAATATGAATCATTGATGTCATCAAAATGAATTGAATTTTCATGCGTGTCATCCACAAAATCACCATCACTCCCTGGTGAAGAATGAGAACATCAACCACATATTATCAAATTAAGATACAGTGAAATATCTGAAAATCCAAAAGTACAATTATGGTCTACATGATACTGAGAAGTACATAGAAAAATCATAAAATGTATTCAAAATACCAACAATGGGTAATATTGATATTAATCAATTATACATTAATAAAATCATTGAAAATATAAATAAAAACCTTCAAAATGGGCTGGATATCAAATTCAGATACAGGTGTATCTGGAATTTGAATTATCCAACATAGATTCCATACAAGTGAATGTGCACTGTGTTTGAAAATCTTGAATCTGAATGAGATGAACAATGCTGAAACAAAACTAAAAAAAAATGATGAATGACACATTATGCATAATTATACACAAAACACAATCATAAAACAATTATACATATCATACCTATTACACAACAATGTATTTAAATCAAGATACAAGCGATGTATCTGAATTTAAAAATAAATTCAGATTCAATATATGTATATAATGATTCAAATGAATGACAAAAAAATCAAATTCAACATAATATATTCAGATCGAAAAAGACAAGCCTGAATGGATTGTCATTGTTTGCACCACAAACTGGTCACAACTAAAATTAAATGAATCAATTCTTCACTTCTCCACCGAACGAACTGATAAAATTAAAATTGATGTTTGTTTTCATATCAATCTGAAAACTAAAAAATTACAAATTATTGTAAATTTTGGGATCCGAAAAAACCTAACCTGATTGAATCAATTTCTCTTCGCACCCCAATCAGATCGCACAGATTTCTCTTTGCACCACAATCAATTTCTTTTCGCACCACAATCAAAACCTAACTTGGATGAATAAATTTCTCTTCGCACCAAAATTTTTAATTCACGATATTAGAAATCATAAAACGAACTAGAATCGTGAATGAACCATAATCAAATTAGTCGATTTTCACATAATCAGAAAATGGATAACCAAGAATGTTGAGGACGTCAAATTAAAAACGAATAATCACAAAAGGAAAGATATTAAAAATCATAACTGCCTCCGGATTAATTGGACGGTTATGGAATACTAAAACGATTAATTAGGGAGAGGGTAATATAGGTATTTCAAACTTGCCACCTCATGGGGCTTGGGATGGAGTCTATCTATTGGGGCCTAAAAAACATTATTGTTATTTTAGTACACTATTAACACTCCTCAATACATTGCTAAATATCTCCAGTACACTGTTAACACTCTCAGGCAAATTGTTAACCTTCGCACAAAATGTTCTCCACCCAATTATTTCAATCCACTCTAAACACTCCTCAATACATTATTAAGTAAATTCAGTACACTGTTAACACTCTCCTGTACATTGTTAACCTTCACATAATTGGCGATGACATTTTTGATATTTTTGGACAACATCCGACTGGAGGGACTTAAAGATAATTTTTCCCCACCTTAGGAACGTAATAAAAATTTTAAAAAATATAGGGACCTTAAAATAATAGACAAGTAACCATTGGAACCCCTAATTAATTTCTCCAATAAATTTTGAAACACAAACAAAATAGAAAAGGCATTTTTAATCCTTTTTAAAAATTATAAATAACAACATAAATGCCCACAGAGAAGAAAAAAAATCTATGAGAATCCCAACTATGTGGGTGGGATTTTAAAAGACTATTTAAAATATTAATTACTTATGAAAATCTTCATAAATCCTATTTGAATTGAATAACGTATAACAATATGTTTACAATGAGGAGTCTCAATCAAATAACACTTGACTTTTTATTTACAAATTTATGTTTCAAATAAATAACCCTCGACTTTTTATCCATGAAATAATATCTTAATCAAATAACACTTGACTTTTTGTTCATGAAATAATGTCTCAATCGAATAACGTTGGACTTTTGTCTACGAATTGATGTATCAATCGAATAACGCTAAACTTTTTGTCTACGAACTAATGTTTTGATTGAACAATACATGATTTATAAATCTATAGACATGGATATTTTGGTCATGAAAATCTTAATTGACTACCCCCACTAACATGGCTTCGTCATGGCTGTCCGACGCGATACACCAGATCGAGACATGATCCTGTAGGGCCCAAAAATCAGACCCACAATCTATGCTCCACGTGCTAGCTTCCCACGACTAGATTAGTGAGGGCCCGCGACCCGGATGACCCACCACAGGTGGACCCGGTCCATTGAACCCTCCAAACTTGACGATCGAGCATCAACTCAATTAAGCATTTTCATAATTTAATTTTGAATTAAGGATTATCAGCGGTTGATTATCTAAATTTCTGTAGATATATTGAATCTAGAGATATCATTTGATTGATTCTTTAAGATCACAACAATATATCTTAGATTTAGAATAAATTATCAATTGATTCACAAGATCCCTACAAATTATGTGTATTTACGAAGGGATAATGACAACAAATTATGCAAATCCCTCAAATAACACATAACTAATTCCCTAAAATTTGAGATCCCCTCCCATAAGGAGGATACATAGAGGATTATAAATAGGGAACTAATTCTTTCTATTGAGGTAGGCGAAATTCTTTTTTGCAACAACCATAAATTGTGCACCTGATTGACTTGAGCGTCAGATGATTTTTCATAGGTCACCCCCAACCCTGTTTCCGACGACGCTCAAGGAAGAGGATCGCCGGAGATGCTGCGGAAGCCGTCAGGAGGAGCCGAGCAGACGGATCCTGACGACTCGAACCCGGACCATCATTTTCTGCCCCTCCAAATCCCAACAAGCAAAATGAAATTGCACGCAGGACTATATATACACTTTGGAATAAACATCATTATTGATTAGAAAAACAACCACGACACCTGAGTATTTGCATCAGTGCAAGAAAAAAATACCCTCTAAAGGAAAATGTTCAGCAAAGTTTCTACAAAAGCATATACAACAAAAGCATAAGATACAGAGAGCAGTTTTTACAAGCCTTTAGAGATTCACTGCAGTTGGAGTTCCACCTCGCCACATTCCACATTGCGCAGCCTCAGAATAATGTATTGGACAATCTTTCCATCAACCCATACAATGGAGCTGTCTTCAGCCAGACAGTTCTGCCTGCTCGGTGCCAGCGTCCTGATTATAGTACCACTAGGGACCTCTTCCGGGTGTTCCTTGTGCGCCTTCACCGCCTCCACGAATGGCTGGATTTCAAACTCCGCATCACCCATTCTGTCGTCCAGTCCCAAAGTGTCCTTATCATATAATTCCTACAACAATTTGAATAGCATAGGAGTGATGTGAATGTTGGCAGTCTTTTTATCTTAGAATCAATATTATTAACTATTCTAGTTTGCTGTTAGATTCTATCAAAGATGACCAACATTAGAGATGGGATCTAGTCAGCATTGTTCAGTATGACATGTAAGGAGCCTTTTTTTTTAATGGTTTTGATTCATGTGATGACCTTACATCGTGTCAGTCCCCGGTACCTATTCAAATCATAAACTTACTCCAATCAAATGAACAGGTTATGAATATAAACATACACTATGATCATACGCAGTTGAGGTCAACAATAATAAATCAGATAAAAAACATAATTCTCACTTATTCAGAATTTCAAAGCATTATATATTTATGTTGATACAATGAAATACTTTAATTCATGTTAATATGCTATGGTTAAACGCAGTGCTTTTGATCAAATAGAAAACCAGAGAAAAAAAAAGAGAGGAAAAGATAACTTACAAGCTTGACTGTCAAAGTAGGATCAACAACTGCCAAAGTTAATTCTTCATTCCACTCAGGATTCAAATTCTTCTTAACATGAGCAGTCATCACTTTCTGTAAACAAGTTTCAGCAATAAAAGAAAGGCTATAAACCATGATAGGGAGCAATTGAAAGTAGATTTGATACATGAAATTTACATTACTATTCTACATGTAAATAAAAACAAAATCTAAACTTCAGATGTAAAGGAGAGAGTTTCATATAGACTTTTCCTATCATCCACTCTATAACACGGAGTGTAGAATAATCCTGATAAACAGTTCAAAAGAGAGCTTAAACGCCAAATCGTTCTACAAATATGAAAATATAGAGAAAAACATAGTAAAAATATTTGCATAGAAGCATACAAAAGATATTAGAGGTGTTATAACAATAGAAAATCTGATAAGGAGATAATTAGACATTAGTAAATGTCATCTTTTTCCTATGTTTTCAATGTGAAATTAAGCTTTATATTTTTTACCTTGAGATGGATCCTATCAATACATGTCAATCCCCGATGAAGGGATTGACATGTGTCCCATCAAATGATAAACATGTAAAATTTTGAGATGTTTCATAATATAAGCACGAACGAATGAATGAAACAATTACTAAACCCAACGTATTATACCATCTCCAAGTGGTTTTGTATCAACATCAGCATGTACATGCATACAGTTTCACTATAACAAAGATCATGACTTGGGGACTTCTTATTAGAATAAAATGAATTTCACAGTGAAGAAACTAAAATTTAAAAAAAAAACCCACAAAAAATAAACAACCACTCAAATATCTAATCCATGAAATCAACAAGAGAATAGATATGAGAAAACAAAAACTCAAACTAGTGATGCATGAAAACAAGATCCGACAACACTTCTATTTGGTTCCTACAAGCAATCAAGGGAAAGTACCCATGAAAAAACAGAGAACCCAGAGAGAGAATCAGAGAAGGGGAGAGGCTCACCTGGTTTCCCATAGTGAGAACAACATAAGGGTCACTGCTTCGGAGATCACGGTTGGCAAGGTTTACTCCTCTGACTACGCGAACCCTCAGAAGCCCCAACACTTTTTCCATTTCCACTGAAGAAACAGAGCAGAACCTCAACTGGTAAGAATAAACAAGAAGAGACCAGAGGAGAGAATTTTTATAAGGGAAAAATCCATGTAACCCCTTGTTAACTGTCCCAAATCCATATGATCCCTTACTTTTTCTTCATATAACCCCTTGAAAGCATATATATAAATCCATTAGTTAAATTTTAGTTAATAAATGTTGAATGTTTTATTTGATTAACCATGATCGAACCAAAAATTCCCTAAAATGTGTTAAAATGTAAAAAATCCTCACTAAGGGATAAAATCATCGTTTATAGATGATTTTTCGTATTTATAACACATTTCAGGAGGTTTTTGGTAAAATGTGTTTTCAGTCAAGGTTAACCAAACTGAATATTTGTATAATATTTTTCATCTGTCAATAAAAATTTAACTAGAGAGGTATTTGGATTTACATAGGTGTTTTGAGAGGGATATATGGATTTTATGAAAGATCAAAGGGTTGTATGGATTTCAGACAGTTTATAGGGGGTTATTTGGATTTTTCCCTTTTTACAATGATTGGCAATAAAAAAGTAGCCTTTATTGTGGAGCACATGAGGGGCATTTGGTTGGATGAAAATTAAGCACTTATTTGATTTATCACTTAAAATAAACATTTATTTTTTATTTGGGTATTTGTTTTAAGTGTTTATTATAAATACTTATTGATGAATAAATATTTTTTAATAAGCTATAAAAAAAGTAGCTTTTGTTGTGGAGCACACCTGTCTTTTTTATCATCCTAAATACACTCCATCTTTTTTATAATCTTACATATAGTCTCATAAGGCCTGTCAACGGGTTGGGTCCGGGCTAGGTTGGGGTAGACCGAACCTGACCCATGCTTGGGTCCACCAGACCCAAGTCCGGGTCCTAGACAGGACCTGGCGGACCCAACGAATTGCGGACCCGGGTCAGGTCCGGATCGACCAGGGTAAACTCCACTTTGTCTTCTTGCAAATTAAAGGATGTGACAGTGAGGGGGACAGAGAGGGTCAAGGAGACGAAGGGCGACAGGGACGTCGTTGAGGGAGAAAATCGAAATCATGGTGTTGTGAAGGGGGATAGAGGAGGCGAGAGTCTGTTCTTCGGTGGCTAGGGAGCCCTTCTTAGGTCGGGCTTCAAGTAGATCTTTCAGCGTTCAAGGCAAGACTTCGGGTCGCGGTCGAGAGGAGTCCCCATGCGTTGGGAGACCACGTATCAGTCCCTCAGACCATACTATCTCACGTAGGAGCGGAGGAGGTAGTCCTCCCTCCAATGGCGATCCATGCATCTCCCTCTTGTTCTTCGGGATGTTCCTCATGTCTTGTTGTTTGTATTTTGAAAAATGCTACGCCCAGGTCGGTTTCCTACCCAAAATCCATCCTCCAAGTTAGATGGGCATTTTTTCGGGTTGATGATGTGGCTGCCACGTAGATTTTCACTCGGCTCGTAAAACCAAATTATCTTTGGCGGGACTTTTTGGGTTTGGTTTTGAAATTCAAAATTTAAAAAGTAGGTGATGTGATGGAAGCCAGTTCGAGATGTGATGACGGCTGACACAACAATCGAGTGCTTTATTTCTACGATGCATGTATTCACTTATTATGGTATGATATGGATGCACGTATGCATTTATGGTTTGATATGCTACATTTAACAGAGCATATGCGTCGATAAACAATTCACAGAAATCGAGATGTATTTTGTTTCACACTCTGTTACAGAAATCTCTATCTCACATATCTCTCACCCTGACTTTTTCCTCACTCACTCTCTCTCTCCCCCCTTCCTCCCTCCCTCCCCCATAAACTCTTCACTTCTCTCTTTCTCTCTCTCTTTTATTCATTTGATGGTGTCTGTCGGTGTCTTCGCTTGAGTCAAGCATGATCCCCTTCTCCCCCACTCGAATCGGTTTGGTTTTTTCAGATGACGGCGTCACCTCAACCGCCTTATATCTACTTTTTCTTTTTCTTTTTTGAAATGTTTAGATCTTTCAAAAATCACAATACCAGGTTTATTTAGTTAAAAATAGTGTCTTTGCCTCTTTTTTTTTAGTTTAGAATTTTTAAATCTGAAAAAAAAAATTAACTTTTTCATCTCCACCACTGTTTTATTCAGTTAGGAATTTTGAATTCTGAAAAAAAATCAACATGTTTTTTCACCTCCACAGCTCTTCTATTTAGTTTGGCATTTTAAAGTGAAATTGGCCATATGGCCACAATGATATCACAAGTTTCAATGTTCTGATAACATTACTTAGCTACCCAATCACTTGCATGTGACATATTATCTTGACATGTAGACATTTATAATAAAATAAATCGAATGAAATACCATAATTTTAAAATAACATCTCGAACTGGCTTCCATCACATCAATTACTTTTTAAATTTTAAATTTGAAAACCAAACCTAAGAAGTCCCGCCAAAGATAATTTGGTTTTACGAGCCGAGTGAAAATCTACGTGGCAGCATGTCATCAATTCGAAAAGGTGCCTAGGTGACTTGGAGGATGTATTTTGGGTTGGAAACCGACTTGGGTGTAACATTTTCCTTGATTTAGTGATTTAGTGATTTAGTGGGCTTGGATAGGTTTAATCATTTAATGGGCTTGGGCTTGGGTCACAAAAAAAATAAAAGGGAAGGGTTACCACTAGGATTCCTAGGTTTGGCCAAAGACTTAAAATAGTATTGGGTTCAATGGGTCTATGGGATCAGGTCGGGGTTGACCTGGACCTGTCTCGTTTGAATGATCGGGTCCTTTGGGTCGAATATTTTATGCCTTTTATCGGGTCGGGTCCGGGTCGACCCGTGACCTGTGGCAGACCTCATATATCTCGTTAATCCCTTACACTCCCTTTATTAAGTTAAATAACTCTCGTTGAAAAAATTTACATTTTTTTTATAAATGATTTCAATTCATTTAATTATATATTTCATATTTTATGAAATTACATATCTTAGTACATGAGGTTTATATTTTAAGAAAATAAAAACTTTGGCGGATTGTATTTATGACTATTAAAATGATTCTTTGTCGTGAGAATAAAGTGATATAATAATAATAAAAAAATTGACCAATTGAAGCAAGCTGACTTGGATAAATCACAAAAATGATAAAACCTCTTGTTAAAAGTTTTTTTTATTAAGGAATCATGACCAGGCAATCAACCATGACAGCCAATGAAAACTAACTGGCTCTGTTTTGTTTCGGTTGCAAAGAAAAGGAAAAATGCTACATCTAACCTAAAAATTGTTCTAGTTTTGCACTTTTAGTTGGTGATAATATACAGGGAAGTGCTGGGATGCGACCGTGCAGTCGTGCACCCCAGCGTGCGCCCGTGGTCTCAACCGTCCGATCGCTGATCACGCGATCGGACGGCTGATGACTGTTTTAAAAAAAAAACACTAAAACCGGATGAAACTGGTTGCATCGAGACCCTCAAAATCTTCTCCCATTCTCTCTCTCCTCTCATTACTCTCTTCTTCTCTTTGACCCAACAGAGCTTCTTCTCTTTGACCCAATAGAGGAAGAAAAAAAAACGGCGGGAGCACCACCTGCTGCGGCCTCATCTGCTCGGCCACCCCCACCCCTCCCCGTTCTCGACGACCACCGGGTACCCCCACCCAATCTAGGTTTTTATCTGATTTTTTTCAAATCTAGGGTTTTGTTTTCATATTTATTTTGGATCTAGGTTTTTATTTGATTTTTTTCAGTCACAGGGTTTTCTTTTTAGATTTATTTTGAAATCTAGGTTTTTATCTTATTTTTTTCGGTTATAGGATTTTTTTCATATTATTTTTTGATCTAGAGTTCTTTTTTCAGATTTTTTTACTTTGTAGATGCTTATTGAGGAAGGCATTTGAAGCAAAAAAAAAATGATAGATGAAGCCAGTGGTTGACGAGGAGATTGGTAGCAGCACACCCTGACATTATTTAGAAATGGGTGTAAGTGCACACTATACACATTGGATTACTTTTGATGTTACATCTAAAATGAATATGATTTTTTTAACATTATATGCAGATCCTGGAGCACATATGATTGTCAATTGTGTAAATATTATTTAGAAAAAGAGTGTGAGGTTGACTCATTTATTTTTCAATTTATTTTGTGAAAATGTCTATCTGAATCATGTTTTGCATTGCTGGGATGTTTTGTTTATATGATTATTGTGACTGATAATCTGAATTGAAGCATGAAAAGCATTGTTAATGGAAGAAATAGAATGAATAGATTGATTTGATTTTTTCTTTAATTAGTTGAAATTCTACTGAAATCAGAACTGTTGGTTATGGACATAACCAATAAAAATTTACAGAGTAAGTTCTTTTTTATTTGTGAAATTTTGGAAGGATTATATGATGGATGTCATATTGATGGTGTACTAGTTGTCTGGGTAATTTAAATTTTAATCAAACAGTGGTTATTAAGGTATCATTTAGGCATACATTATCAAAAAGATACATTAAGCAATAGATGTAAATTTTTACTTTGTATATACGTGTGTTCAAATTTTTTATATTCTTGCTATTGATATGATGTTTTTCAGTGAGTGTAAATTCATTGATTTTGTGTAGATCATAAATCTTATATAAATTTGTGGCCATAGATTTTGAAATTTTGCACAATACTGTGTTATAATTGAACTGCATCAAAATTTTGGCGGCTGTGATGTATGTTGTGCTCTCTGGTCTGCAGGATCGAATACCAAGCATCAGGTGTTGATGCCTTTCAACATCTCAACTGGAGTGACAAAGCCATTTTTGTACCATTATGATGATGAAGCTTATCAATTAGTGTAAGGATTTTTTTTACAATAGAGATATCATCCTCTGCTAGAACAATGGCTTGATTGTTCTACTCGGTAGAAACTGGTGCAATATTTTTCAGAGTTTCATCTGCTTGTCTTTGTTGTCTTTGAGCTGCATATCCTAATTTATTCTGAACTAGCTGAGCCAGTGTCAGCTCCGGACACCTCCACTAGAATGGACTCTTCATCTACAATGCCAGCAGCCTGAGAAGAGCTCCCTTTATCTATCTGAGTTCAGCCCTTCTGCCATAGTGACATCTTGAATGAGAGAGAATTTGTTAGATGTTTTAGAATGTTGTAAAAGAGTAGACTGATTTGATAGCAATGTTTAATTGTTTGAGAAGGATTTTTTGTTTAATCATTTGTGGTTGATATGGGGATTTAACAGAAAATCAATTTATTGAAGATGTTTTCGTCTAGTGGTGACCTTTGACCATTTTTTCTTCTTCTGATATATGTTTGTATGCACCTAGATGGGAACAATGTTAAGAGTTGGGTGGATACACTGGATCATTAATGACACCCAAGATCTACATATTGGTTCCAAAAGATCCACATTTTGGTTCCACATCTTGAATTCAAATTCATTCTCGTTTCATGTTGAATTTTAACTCAAATTCATGTTATTTATGAAGAGATTCATTTTTTGGTTCTACATCTTGAATTTAAATTCCCACAAATACACTTATTTAGCTTCCCATATGTTTCATTGCAAACCATTGAGAACTAAACAACTGATGTTCCAACTGATATAAACAGAACAAACATCAGTTGTTTCCATTCAAAAAAAGAGGAGACTAATGTGAATGTTTCACTAAGCATATCCTCTATCAAGAGGAGTAGAAATGGCAGCCCAGAGTGAGATAGAAAGAGAGACTTCAATCAATAAACAACATTCACATTCCTTCACATTCAATTAATACTTATTTGATATAAACATCATTCACAATTATTCAAGTAAACAACGTTCACATTTACAGAATTAACAACATTAACATATTGAAAAAATTGACATATGTTACATTTGCTATGGCGGAGGAAAGAAGCCGCTCTGTTTCTTGTAATCAAAAGCTCTGAATTGGGGAATGCATTGTGAGTTGATGGTGGTGGTGGTGGTGTTTGAAGAGGAGGCATAGATTTGGACCTCCTTGGAATGTCCCAAAGTGATCCTCCTCTTTGTTTGCTTGAGACATAGAACCCAAATCTGGAGCTATAAAAATAACAAAAACCCACATCACAAAACCATCTGATTAGTCACAAAAGACTCTCCTAACTACTTACAATACTCAAAAAAAAAATTTCTATTTACATGGGGAGCCTCAAAAAAACAAACCATAACACCAATAAGTTGAGTTGAGTAGGAAAGGGTGTGATGACACTAACCTAGAGCATAATAAGGGTGTGATGACAATATGCAGTCTGATAAATAAAGGGAATTACATAAAAGAGCAGCTGTTATGCAATTTGCAAACGGGTCCTCCAATTTAGTGGTATTTTTAAAGGGTCTATGCAAAATAAGGTTCCACCCCCATCAAATTGTTAGCCTAAACAGTTCAAGTTACAATTAGATCATTCATTCCCACAAATCATACATGTAGGTGCTACATTAGGCTTCCATTTTCTATGTAATCAAATACTAGGAACCTAAAACCAAGATGCAGTCTTTAGACTTGAACAACATAGATTTTGTTTTTTCAAATATTACTTGATGAAAATATTACGTATGATGACCTGTTGAGTACCCTGTAAGCCCGATGACATGAAGATGGTGCGTCCGATTCTATAGAGAAGGCATCTTTCCCCTCTTGGGAAGCTCTAAATTCTTTCACTGCAGCGATTGACCATCGGGGAACCAAGCTTTATAGACAGTTTCATAGGAATCAGTCTCAATTTTCGTGCTAAATCATTTGGTCGCTCTTTGAATCTCCTTAATTTATATTCCCTTACGAATGTTGAAAATACACCAACATTAAGATCGCCAATAAAGAAATGAAAACGCATCCTTTTCAATATCTAATTATGCAAAATAAATGTCCTCTACATCTATTGCTTAATCTATCTTTTTTTTTTTTGCTTCAAATGCCTCCTCATAACCACATATAAAGTAAAAAAAAATATGAAAAAAAACCCTAGATCTACAACTAAATCTAAAAAGAAAACTCTAAATTTGAAAAAATCAAATAAAAATGTAGATTTGAAAATAAATCTGAAAAGAAAATCCTAAATATAAAAAAATCAAATAAAAACTTAGATTTCAAAATAAATCTGAAAAGAAAACCATAAATTTGAAAATAAATCATATACAAACCTAGATAATCAGTACCTAATTCAAAAAATTAAAAAAAAGAACTTACATTGTGGATCGGGTGGGGGTGGCCGGTGGCCGTCGAGCACGGGGAGGGATGGGGGTGGCTGGTGGTTGTCGATCGAGCGGATGAGGCCGCTGCAGGTGGTATTTTCACACAATTGATCGTGATAAATCAAGAGTGAATCAAGATAGTGGAGTAAGTTTAGTGGCCACATCATTTCATATCTCTGATGCAAGAGATAAGAATCCAATACTTGCGGACATATATTATGATGTTATCACAGAGAGATGCATGGCAATTTGATTATAATCCATTCAAGATTCCATTATTCAAGTGTGATTGGGTTAACAACAATAATGGAGTCAAAATAGATGAGCTCGGTTTTATATTGATTGATCTTGGTAGATTGGTTCACAAGATTGATCCTTTTATTTTAGCTTCCCAAGCCAACCAAATATTTTACGTGCAAGATTAGCTTGATCTAAGATGATCAATAGTTTTTTGACTCCTCAAAAAGACAATGAAGACATAGATGACAATCATGATGTTTGTGATGGTGTAATGGGTGATTGTGCCTTCACCAAAGGATTGCCCGATGTTGACACCAGGGCCGGCCTTGAAAATTGATTTTGTTGGCCGGCCCTAAGCGAATTTTTAAAGTGGGGCCCCATGCATGTTCACAAAAAATCTAGATTGTTTAAATTTTATACATTATTTCATTTTAAATTGCAAATGTTACAAGATGAATGTAAAACATTCAATCATTAAAATCAAACTATTTTTAATATTATTATTAAACAAAATTTCTTGTAACACTACATTAAATTTTTTTAAAAAATATTCACATAAAATCTGATTCACTAACAAAAATTAGACAAAAAGGTACAATACCAAAGATCATTTATCAAATTAATTTTTAATGAAATAAGAAAAATATAACAATCATAAAATTCCTTTGAAAATGGTTTGTTGACTACATTGTTTAACCAATGATTGATTCACTGCTACAACAATTTTGGGGACTTTGAGAGGCCCAAAGGGAGAGAAATGTAGAGAGAGAGAGAGAGAGAGAGAGATGGAGATGTATACAAAGAAATTACTAACTTTTTGGTTGGGTGTATTGGTTCGGAACATGGTCCCCATTACATATAAAAGTTGGATATATGTGTCAAAGAATATTAAAGAGAATATATGGACATGCTTATTGGTATGCATACGAGCAATACATCTAATTTTATATTTTCGCTTTCGTTTTATACAAGCATATACTAACATTCATCCGTCCCATGAGATACGGATACATACTAACATTCATATGTTCAAATTATGAGTATTAGGTAAATTTAATTTGACTTATTGTTTTCATTTTAGACAAAATATAACGTTAGAAATAACACGAAGTTTAACGTGTTCAAGTCCGCCTCTGAAAAGTGGGAGGACTTTTCAAGAAAGATTTAAACAAAATATTCATTCATCCCACTATCAATTGTCATATAATTGTTGTCCCTCAATCCCATGGGATAATTGATCATGGGACGAATGAATTTTTTGTTCAAATCTTTCTTAAAAGTCCTCTACTTCTCAGAGGCGGTTTGAACATGTCAGGTTTCGTGCTATTTCTATCTTCAGATTTTGTTTACATTGAAAACAATAAGTTAAATTAGATTCACCCAATACTCATAATTTCAAAGTATGAATGTTAGTATGTATCTGTCTCTAATGGGATGGATGAATGTTAGTATATGCTTGTATAACACGAAAGCAAGAAATAAAATGAGATGAATTATTCGTACGCATACCACTAAACATATCCATATATTCTCTTTAGTATCCTCTGGCACACATATCCAACTTTTATACATAATGTGAACCATGTTCTGCACCAATACACTAAAAAAACTAGTCATTTCTTTGTATACATCTCCATGAGGTGCACCCTTATCATTGTATACTACAACTTTTTCTCATCCTCACTCCTCTGTACGAATTTTGTGAGGGTTGTTGGACCTCTCACCTTTTTCTTAGAGGTTCCCAGGAGATTTAGTGCCTGAAACCATATGATATACAAATGTTCCAATACAATAAAGATGATGATGCCACAATGATATATTTGTATTGATCTAACAAAAAATAATTTTTAAAATATGAGACATCGTAATCACACAATGACAAGCATTAATATCGTTGCAGTTAAGTTTATAATTAATTGATAAAAATATAACACCTAGGTGAATCTGATTAATTAGATTCATCATCGATCCAAATTTCCTCACAATCAACTCGCATATAAGAAGACAATGAATCATCGGCTAGTCGGTAGATCAACATTAGGCAATCTTTCAGTGAAGGCACGATAACCCATTATACCATCACAAACATCATGATCGTCATCTATGTCTTCATTGTCTTTTTGAGGAGTTAATAAAACTATTGACCATCTTAGATGAAGCTGAATTTGCACGTAAAATACTTTGTTGGCTTGAGAAGCTAAAATAAAAGGATTATCAAGATCAACTAATACAAAATAGAGTTCATCTATTCAGACACCATTATTGTTGTCAACCCAATCACACTTAAATAATGGAATATTGAATGGATTATAATCGAGTTGTCATGCATATCTCTGTAATAACATCATAATATATGTCCGCAAATATTGGATTCTTATCTTTTGCACTAGAGATATGAAATGATATGGACTCTACTATTTTGATTCACTCTTGATTTATCCGATAAATTGTGTAAAAATGACTTCCATTAATGATGTATTCATAGAATTTTAATACTTGGAATCGAGGTCCATTTGAAATCCACTTCAAGGTATTCGAGATAGTCTTCTTTGAATCCTTTAATTCATCTGTGAATTGTGCACATATATCAGGCATATTAATTAACTTATTATATTTAAATTGTACATCATATCAAATTAGATAATAATGTACATTTTCACATAGCCAATAAATAAAGGTGCCACTGTGTTCATCTTGTAGTTATTTTTGTCTTTTAGATTGTCAAGGGCATTGTAGCCTCATCAAGTTCATATGTTCGCTATTCAGTTATGAATAAAGACAATATAGTGAGTTGCCTAACATCGATCATTATACAATATTTGGGTTAAAAAAAGAGTAATAAAAACTCATTACTCAATAAATTGTTGAACCTCATCAATGTTTTGGGCAACATAATGGTGTGCCTGCAACAATTGTGTACAGTCAATAGTACCTATTCAACTCCTAGGCAAAGGCTTGCTAATCTCCATGTCTTCAGAGATGTTTTTTTTTTTACTTGTGAAATCCAAATTGCATTAACATCTTTCATGTATTTCGTGCAGAATTTAAAAGCTTCTTCTGGATTATAGCATTCGGCTATTTTCTGGACGATTATGATTGCGTACATATCCCTTTAGCACCTTCATAAACCTCTCGAATGGGCACATCCATCGAAAGTGAACAGGTTCACAAAAGCATACTTCTCTAACGAGATGAACCGTATGATGAATCACGATATCAAACAATGATGGTGAAAAATATTTTTCAAGTAGGTATAACGTGATCACAATATCTTTTTGAATTCATCTGATCTCGACACATCCACCGCCTTGCTATAAAAAGTATTGAAGAAGAAGCATAATCTTAAAATGGTATATCTCATGTGCCTAGGCAACGCTGATCATATTGCAAGAGGCATGCAATAATTGTTGCATGAGAACATGACAATCATGAGACTTAAGATCATATAGCTTCAAATCTTGTATTGAGACTACACTTCTGATATTTGAAGAGTACCCTTTTAAAACTTTGATATTCATTATTGTTTTGTAAAATCTTTTTTTTCTATTCCCTAGATGATATATAACAAGTAGGGGGAATATATATGTTATTAGCAACTTCTTCCAAAGGAGTTTCAAACTCCCACTGAGACTCATTTTGTACATTTATTCTACTTGTAGTTTGTCCTATAGGTACTCTTTCTCCATGCCAGACCCACGCCCAATAACTTGAATCAAAACCATTAAAAAATAGATGACCTTTTATATCAACCGGTGTATGGAATTGTAAGTTCTCACATCATTAACGCATAGTATTATTGTTATCCGCATGGACCATTACAAAATTTAAAAATGATTCAAATCCATTAGAATATTCAAATGATATTCTATCCTTAATCACCCAAGATTTATCCATTTTGATTTGACAATTTAATTATTCCAGAACCCAGACGAACTAAATGACTTTAACAAAATATTTAAATGAATTAAAACAATAATTCGATGAAATCACATAAAATAGAGAAAGGATGAGAAAGAAAAGATGAGACAACAATATAATCACACGAGAGAAAAAAATGATCCATAACCTATTATCATGTTTTTTTTTATAGAATCAAACATAACCATAATTATTTTCTAATAAGAATCTAATTAAATAAAATAATATAAATTAACATTGGATTAATAAGAACACCGAAGTCACGCCATCCACGTTAACTCCACCGGCCCCAACCAGTCATCACAGGGCGTTGCTTGTGTGACTTCCATTTTCCCTTAAATTTTAGGATATCATATTCTACTTTTAATTACACTCAGTTTTTTTCTTACTATCAAATCACAATCCATCACAATCTACCAATAAAAAAACATATATAAAAACTATAAATAATGATCAATCCATCTCTTGAATTAGTGATCATTGAAAGCTTTTATAGGTTTTTTGAAATGAATGGTTTAAACTATGAAAAAAAGTTTTTATAGTAATTTTTTTTTCAAGAATTTTTATTTATTCATCAATATATTTAGGGTTTTTTATTTTTAAGTCCCCACAAACCATCATATTTATTGATTGATCCCTCACTTCTTCGTATTTGGGTTTTAGTCTTCAGATTTAAAAGATAATTTCTTTTTAGTCCCTGATAGGGATCTATCTATAAATTATTTAGTTTTTTTAGTCCCTGAATTATCCTTTAAATCTGGGGATTAAAACCCAAATACGAAGAAGTGAGGGATCAATCACTAAATATGATGTTTTGTGGGGACTTAAAAATAAAAAAAACCCATATATTTATTATAATAATTCATTTATATAAATGCTCCCTCTCTCTCTCTTTCTCTGATCTTCTTCACCTTTTTAGACCTCTTTTCCATGACTAATTCGAAACCTTAAAAATGTACCCTAACCCATCACTATCTTCTAAATATTTTTAATCTGAACCCTAACCCATCACCCATCTCCTAAGTCTTCGTTTGGATAGTGAAATTGAGTTATTCTGGATAGATAATTATGTCAATATAGATAATAAATCTATAGGAATAAGAGATTTTATGTTTGGTTATATTTTTTTAATTCTTATTGGAAAACATAAGAATAAAGATTGAGTTGTTTGGCTGATAAAAAATAAAATATAAATAAAGTGTAAAAAAATTGATTTGACATGTGGGCCATTTGATGTATAAGAGGTGTTGATAGGTGATTGATGTGATAAAGTGTAAAAATTAATTTGACATGGACATTCAATTAATTTGTCTTCAACCACATTCTGTATATCTTGGTCAAAAGGACCTATTTAATCTTTTGAAATATATAATGCTTGTGTTTTCTATGGGCCTATTTATCATCTAATTCTTTGATTGCATAGCATACAATACCTTTAAGAGCGACGGGTCGTTGGGATCGGCAGTGGGGCTATGGAGATCCGGCGGTGGAGAGGTAGTCGAGATCCGATGCAACGGTGGAGATCGGCACCGTCACATGCTGGTGGGGTAGCTAGGTTTTTTTTTTGAGATTACAGCGGGGTATGCGTGTTTTGGTGGGGTAGTTAGGGTTTAACTCAATAATCATTTATCTTGGTATGCTTTAAACTTTTTATCACGCTTTAAATTGCACTGTGATCGTACATTAATGCACCGTGATCTACAAATAATGTAAAAAAATTAGGAATAAGAAACCGAGATCTTTTACATGTACATTTGTCGGTTTGTTTTATTTCTATAAACTGTGATAAAATGTTATATTGTAATCGTTCTAAAATTTTTAAAAATAATTTATTTGATTACGGAATTATGTACACCGTGATCGTCTAATAGTTGTTTATCATAGTTCGTGTCAACTGTGATCCTAATAATGTAAAAGAAATATGAATAAGAAGCCGAGATATTTTACTTGTATATTTCACGTTTGTTCGTTTTCTTTTCATAGATCGTGATAAAATGTCATATTGTAATCTTTCTAAAAAATTTAAAAATAATTTATTCGAACATGAAATTATGTACACCATGATTGTCTGATGGCTTTTTATCACAATTCTTGTCAACCGTGATCCAATAGTAATGTAAAAAAAAATAATTATGAGTAAGAAATCGAGATCTTTCACATGTATATTTCACGTCTGTTCATTTTCTATCCATAATCCATGATGAAATGTCATATTGTAATCATTCAAAATATTTTAAAAATAATTTATTCAGTCATGGAATTATGTACACCATGATCATATGATGGCTTGTTATTACAATTCATGCCAACCGTGATCCAATAATAATGTAAAAAAATTAGGAATAAGAAACCGAGATTTTTTACATGTATATTTCACGTCTGTTTGTTTTCTTTCCATAAACCATGATGAAATATCATATTGTAATCGTTCTAAAAATGTTAAAAATAATTTATTCGATCACGGAATTATGTACACCATGTTTGTATGATGGCTTTTCATCACAGTTCATACAAAACCTTGATCAATTATTCTTCTCCAGTGATAACAAATGAACTGGGGAACACTATGAGCACTCTTTTAATCTCCCTTTGAATATCACCGTGATAAAAACATTCGGGATAAAATGATAAACGTTTTTATCATGGTATAATAAAATTGTGATAATAGGTTAGCTTTAATCATGCTTTTTTTTCAAAATCGTGAGCCAAGGTTAATTTCAAAAACATTATCACGGTTTTTTTAGAAGGTTAATTTCAAAAACATTATCATGGTTTTTTTAGTAATATTTGATCATGGTATACTGTTATATTAAGTAGCTATTATCACATTTTATTTGGTACCTTGATCTAAATTATCGTGATCTATTACAGTTATTGTAGTAGTGAATTCTCCACCACAAACAAGAGGATAGAAGATTTTCTATTTCAGTTCTCTTCCACGTAACTTTTAACAACCTTTTCCCAAATTAAAAAAAAATTAAATTAGGGATTTTAGATATATATTAAAAATAAAGTTTGAATCACATAAATAAAATAGAAAAAACATTTTAATCCTTTTTAAAATTTATAAAATACTAGCATAAATGTCCCTGAAGAAATTTTTCTTATTTTATTCACTTGACCCCATTTTGGGTGCGGAAACTGAGACTCGGTAATGGTGGAATAGCAAAAGAAAAAGACATTTGTTTGACATGAATAAAATTTAATAGTTATGTTTGAATAAACTATCATAAGCTTTAATAATAATTCAAAAAGAATGACAAAAATAGCTTATTCATATCTTATATATATAAATAATAATTAAAATACAAAAATAATGATGACGGAATAAGAAAAATATAACCAAAGGAGAAAAAAAATTCCGAAAGATATTTTTCCAACAATATCACTAATCTAGATAAATTTATGTCACACTTCAAATTGGGCTTGGGTTCTAGGAGATGCTATTAGATACTGATTTTGTAGAAATCTACGTTTAGAATTATTCTTGAGCGGGCATTTTCACCTTACTTTAGATTACTATTTTTTATTTGAAATAGAAAACATGAAATCCTCCTCTCTATTGCTTGATGATTATTCTCTCATTCGATTATTCTCTCATTCAAACTAGAAATTCAATGTTGGGTTTATGTCTTTTTTTTTCCCCTTCTTTTATCAAGGAAGAACTGAAGCAATTAATGGAATTTTCCCTTGTTGGATATTGTTTGCTACTAAGAGGGACGTTTACCGGTTTTACTTTTATTTTTAACTCTTAGTAAACAAAATTTTACTAAAAAAAAAAAACAAAAAAAAATATATGTTTTCATCCCTGAGGTATATGGTTTCACATCTCATGTTGGTGAATGTGATTGACAATGGAACTACACTCACTCTTACTTTTAATCGTACTCTTAACCTCATTCTTTAATATGTGTGTGTATATATAAATGTGAGTACATTTTTTGTCATAGATTTTTTATATAAAGTTATATGCTGAAAGTTAAAAGTGATGCCAAACCAAAAATAAAATAAAAAATGTGATGCCAAGAATTTGGCTGAATGTACCTTTATTCCTATATATTTGAAACTAATTTTCAAAAATAACTTTATGCTAATTTCTAGTCCAAAAGACTGTATGGAGTGCGATATATGTTTATTCGCCCTTGATCGCTATACTGTGATAGATAATAACTCATGCTGAATAAACAAATTTTTGTTTGATTTTTTTTTCTTATATTCATATTGGAAAATGTAAAAATAACATTTTTATTGTTTGATTCACCTTGGATAAAGTGATGATAAAGTGGTGGATATTGGATAAGGGATAAATAAGAATTTTTAACTTTTTAAATTACAACTATGCCCTTGAATAAGTGTGAGAGATGTGTGACTGATTTGATAGAAGTGACAGTTTTTCAAAAGTATATGTGAGACTGTTATGTGAGATAAAAAAATAAAAAAAGACCCCTCACCCATAGTGTCTATTTGATTACCTAGAATGGATATATATGCCTACAATTTTGCTCAAAAAAAAAATTTTAATGACAGAGAAATATTTTTATCAATTGACATAGATATGCCATGATAAATAATTTCAACATTTCTTTAGAATATTTATCAAACTTTATCATAATTTATCTAGACATAACTATCAATGTCTATCTGAGAAAAATAAATAGCAAATAAAAGCTACTCTCCGACATTCACCATTATTCTTTGTTAATTCTCCACTATAACAGCGAAAAAGCATTCTCAACCAGGTTTTTTTTTCATGAAAAGTCTTTTGTTTGTTAAAAAATAAATGTAAAATTAAAATCTAAGATTCAACGTTAAAATAAATCATCTAAAATCCAATTTCCAAAAACAAATGTTTGAGAAAAAAATTACTCATGTCCTTGGATCTAGTGGATGCTACCTCCTCAATCTCCCCCCCCCCCCCCTCGGGTACAAGATTTCCACATGACGTGAAAAAGTGTGTCTAGATTGGGTCTAGTGGGTTTTGGCTAACCATATGTTCTATTTTTGTTTAGTACTAATGGGTGGATTCTCACTATATCATTCAGATCTCTTACCCCAACAAATAAACGTTTTTACAATCAGTCTATATACAGTCTTATATTCTTTGTTAGCCACCTATACACATCTTATAAATAAGCAAATACAAGTCAAAGTATATATTTAAATTTTAAAAAAACATGTCTCATTATATTGATGAGGTACACAATCTGTAGAAAAATAAAACAAAATACATTGTGTTTGGATTGAAAAGGAGTGTTTAACATATCCCAAAAAGAAAACAAAAACAGTAAGATAATGATGATTTCCCCCCCCCCCCCCCCAAACTACTAATAATAATAATAATAATAATAATAATAATAATAATAAAAATTTCCCTGCCCTCCACGAAGCATTTCCACCACCACAAAATAAAAATAGGAAAAATTCAAATAACACCCCCATCAAAGAGAATGAAATTCATATAACTCTATGAAAACATCTATATAAATCTAAATAACTCATAAGTTAAATTTCTATTGACAATTGATGAATATTATGTGAATATTTTATTTAATTAACTTTGACTGAAGACACAATATACCAAAACCTCCTTCCATGTTTTAAAAATGTAAAAAATCAATCATTATTTTCAGTTTTTTTGTATTTTTAACACATTATAAGTGATTTTAGTATATTATGTTTTGTATTTTCAATAAGAGCTAATCAAACAGAATGTTTTTCAGCTATTAACAAAGATATGTATTTTAGAGATTATTTAGATTTACATAAATATTTTTTCGGATTTTATGGATTTTTCTAATAAAAATATAAATATAAAAAACCTGTGCCACACCCCTCCCAAAAACCTGCACACCTCACGTCCCTCTCCGAGACACGTTGCCCTCAAATCACCCATTCATTTTCAGCTGGTCGTCCCTCCCTCTTTCACAACTGTGGGTGGAGCCTCAACAACCAAAGCCCAGGTCAGCATTTCATGTAGAGCTTGATCACTCACACTTCATATTGAGAGGTCTACAATCAGATCTCATCCTGTCTTTTCATTGTTTCAGTTTTTTTTAATTGGGTGGAACATGTTGGATTCTGTTCTTCTGATAGCCCATACATGATTTGATCAGGAGATCTTTCAAGAGGGTCGGTTCTATGGCTGCTAATGGGGCTAATTTCAGTCACCAATGTGGAACTATGTGTTCTTTCATTAATTCCGCGCACCGTGTTAGAATCATTACTACTAGTCATAGATTTGAGTTTAAGAGATTGGGTATTGGACATCTTTTGAGTGCGAAGTCGAGACGTCCCGTTTGTGGGAAATATGATTCTCTTGTGTGCTTGTCCATGGGAACTCAAAACAGCGAAGCGAAGGAGATTGAAGATTCCAGGTACGCGCACGTTTACCTATTTTTCGTTGTATGATTCGATTCGACCACTACATTAGTTGATGCATTGGGACAATGGGACGTATGCAGATATAGAATTTGAGCATGTTTGCTTGTGTGATCATGAAGAGGATATGTTTGGAAATAAGTTTTTTTAAAAAAGATTTTCGCTTAAAGTAGCATTTGAAAACAACTTTCTAAGAAACATATTTTTGTTAGATTCCTGAAAAGCTGTTTTTTATAAGTAAAAATAATTTGTTAGTTTCTTCAAAAGCCCGGACCATCGGAGATGTTTGAAAATGAGTTTTTGTTACATCTATCACCAAAATAAAGTTTTTTTTTTATAACATTGTGGTTTGCATCAATGTTTAGAAATGCAGTGTGCGGTTTGCGTGCGGCTGGAGTGCCGTATAGAGTATATGAAAAATGTGGGAGTATATGCGGTTTATATTTTTATTAATAAAAATATATATAATGATTATTTTCAAACAATAGATAACAAGATACATTTGCAGTATGATTTATAAACTTTGTTTTTCGCTATCTTCGTGACACTCTTGCCTCAAAGATGACTTTCCAAATTCAAAAGTTTCTCTGGAACATTTGCTGACAAATTGGGAATGTAAGACATGATCGAATGGGTGAAAGATTCTATACGAGATGTTTCTTATTTTCACCCTTTGATTTTGATCACCATTACCTTTAGTCTCATTTAAGATTTTTATTAGTAGCCTTGCAGATATATATTCCATTTCTCTCTCAAGGTAGATATGGAGGGTATACCTTGTATATCATTCTTGCTATTTATAATCATATTAGGAAACGTTTTTGTTAATTGAATTGATTGTTATTTATTTTTGTGTGTTTCATAAATTTCCTACTCCATGTCTCAGATGTCAAACTGGGGAATTAGAAGCTGCTGAGGTTCTTGATTCTGGCTTACATGACCATTATCACAGGCCCAAGAACAGTCCGACTTACTCTAGTCAAGGCTTAGCTGAAGCTTGTAAATTTGCTTACAATGATGCAAAATTTGTAAATGAAAGGGCTCGTAAAGACATTGTCTTGCTTTCACGGTAATATAACTTTTATGTCTTAAATCTGCTAGTGATCATTTAATTTGCTGATCTTTTGATTGTTCTTTTATTATCTTTGTTATAAATGGACTTGGTTTAAGCTTGCTAGATTCAGAACTTCCGCTGGATTCAGTTGAGTCTAATTCATATGTTCTGTTTCTGTTTTCTTATCTTCAGAGAGCATGTGCATTTGTATATCACAGTTGTTATGATAGGTAATGCCTCTGACATGAAGTCCACTCATTGACTCTCCTTTTGTTGCCTATGATTTAGTGGCATAACAAGGCTAAACGATCGTGCACGCCAAGATGTTGCAGTTCTTGGTTTAGAGTTTCTTAAACTTGATGGTAAACATGTTAATGTTTCTTAGATAGATACTTTCTTTAACATAATTTTGACCTTGAAGCCTCTTTAAGCCTGTAAATTCACCTTTGTTTTTATATGCTCTCAGCTCGTGCGAGGGAGGATACAGAGAAGATCGACCATGGAGTGAAGAAAAAGGCGGCTCGCTTGCACCACGTGGCCATGGTTTGTCTTACTTTTTTAGTGTTGGGTTATATCTAGTTGACTATGATTTTGTTCTGTACATTCTGTTAACTTTCATGTCCTGCAAGTAGATTTTGAAGGACAAAGCTCAGTCGAAATTGAAAAGAGCAGCAGATCAGCATTGGAGTGATGGAGCCCTGGAGGTATTTTTTTTGTTCTAATAGTTTGATTGGAAGATTCAAATCTGCAAGGTTTCTTGAATATTAAAGACCTTCAAGTTCTGTATCACTTCTTTGGGAATCTAAATCTAAATCAAGTTGTTGATTGATATGAAGGTATGCTTATTTGTTGTATAACTTACAATAGAAAGATATTGCTTATTATTTTAAAGATGCATTCTCCATATGCTTTCTCGTCAGTTTTTCATGTATTAGGTAAAGATATGAAATCGTTAACTTCAAAATCAGTGTAAATTGATTCAAAATGTTGAACAGTATCGGTACGCATGATACAACAGCTCTATAAATAATACTTTAAAATGCTATAATTACCCTAAAAACCCTGTTTTTGGAATCACAACTCTAGCTATTACAATCTTAAATCACACCCCTGTTTAAAACTTTTTAACAATTTAAAAAAATTCTTTAAGCTATAAACCAACTTAGGTGAAGCCATGTTCATCTCAAAATAAAAAAAAAATTGCGTGAAATGGTGGCTCGATTGTCTTTGATTTTGTATGTTGTTAGAATATCAAGAGCAATATAACATATCAGCCACTTCGTATGATGTGTTGTATGATTCATGTTGATACATAATACTACTTAGTGAACTCAGTGATAAATTTGAGTATCCATGATGATATCATTGGTGCATATATTTAACAGGTCATTATAAACAGTGAAGAGCCATAATCAGTTCTATTATACATGTTGATTTTAACTATTAATCATGATCTGCAATATATGTCTCCAACATCTGTATGTCTGTACCCAGTTTTCGTGCTGTGCATTCAGGGATGTCAATATGTTGGGCTTGAGCTGGGCCCTACATAGACCTGATTTGTCCTGAGTAAAATCCATTGTGCCTTGCTTAGTTGCAGGAGTCATTGAATCATAGACATGAAGTTCCAAAGACCAAGTCCTGTTGGAACATTATGCCTGCCCAGGCTAAATCTAACTTGCTCATTGTTAATTGTTTCGGATTTTTGGGCCTTCAGTTATTATTGCATCTTTTTATATTGTATAAGCAAAAATCTGATCCAGTAGGTTCCAAGTTCTAAGATGCAATAGGTATTTAATATGTTATTATTTCAGAGTAAAAGCTCTTACAACAACTAATCAGTGTCCACATATCACCATTATTTGTCTTTTTAAGCTTCACGTGAAACTTGAACCTGCAATCCATTTCAAGGAACCAGTAGATGCACTATTCTCCAACCAAGGTCATTCACACTAGTTTTATCCCCAGCTTGCTAACTATATATTCCTGACAGTCTTTTGGTGCACTTTATATATGCTATTCTGTAATATATATTTCCAAATCTTCAAAAGTATTATCCCTACTACCAAGATAGCTTCCCCCCCGCCTTTCTCTTTGTCTTTACATTATTTACTGCTTTGTTCTATTTCCTCTTATCTCCTTCGGAGTTGTACTTCGAAATTTTAATAAATTGTGGTAGCAACATCTACCTTTCTTTCAACAAAAATAAAAAATAAAAAACACATCACCTCTGTATCATTTACAGGATACATTCTGGTGGCTTCAACTTGATCACGATCATTACCTCCTCCATAGGTTTTGGGTAACCTATATGCTGTGTCTGAGCTGTCATATATTAAAATCCTTTCATCTGGTTCTGTACTTTCGTTGCCATTGATCTTCGTGGCAATCTTCAAGTTTGTGTTTTCTGTCAGAGTTCATTTTGAGTCAGGCTTTTCTCCATTGACTTTGCAGTTGTGCAGTTCTTGTAATTGTGAGGATTAACCCTAATTTCATTTCATCTTTCTGGGGATTCTTTCATCGACTGCAGATAAAAAGTTCCCTTTAAATTCACTACAGTGAACTGGTATTTTCCCCACTTGGACAGAATTACCATCAACAGTGATCTCTGTTCCACAATGCAACTTTAAAGCCCTATCAGTCAGAGTTCACATTCATTTAAGCATTTCTCTAAGCACTTTGATATGTCTCATGAATAATTTTTGTAACTTAAGCTGGGCCTTTATTTCATCATGCTGTGGGCTCCTTTATCCATTGCAAATTGAAAGTTCCCCTTAAAATTATGATTATCTAGATGGCATATCTTTTCTAATGAGAACTGGTGCTACTTAAAGAGTATTTGTTCATTCTGTTTCACTTATAGGTGTCATTAAACTAAACTAATGTCTTTATAACAAAAAAATGTTTTTTTGGCATCCATAGGCTGATTTGAGGCGAGCTGACCTTTTGGCTAAAAGGCGTGCCATGGAAGATGCATACATGGCTTTGAAGGTATATATCATGCTGAAAACTTTTGAGCTATCTATTTAGCTTGGTTATAAATTATTATAGCCTATGTTCAATTATTTATATATTGTCTCTGCTATATATTGTCTGGTACATGAAAAGGAAATATTTCCTTCTTTTGCACTTAGTTGTGAAATGCTCAATACTTATCTGGTCCTTGGATCTCAGTCATCTCACATATCTACTACACAATTCATCATCCAGCACTTTTTCATATAAGCGCATGTTTGGTTTAAAAGACAATTATTTGAAATCAGACCATTCAGACCATTGTCAAACATCTGAATTTTATCTGCACAAAATAGCCATCAGAATCAAAGATTGATTTTGATAAAAACTTGACTCTGCTTGTTGCTGGAGGTTATATAGTATTTTAGTAGTAGACTGGTCTAAAATCTCATTTGTGTTTACTAGAATAACATTCATTTACTGTCATATGATATATAAGGTTCAATTTTAAAAATAATAGACCTGATATGTAATATATGTTCATATTATTTGAAATAATACATGTTTCACCCTTAACTGGGAATTTGTAGAGAGTTTTAGTTTTATTATTTTGTTTATTGCACATATATATGTCATAGTCCATGCACATATCATATTAATTGATCGAGAGCATATTAGTCATTTTTCTCTCTACTAACATATTTGTCCTTTCTTCCCCTTCTTTTTTCATTAGTTTCTTAAAACCTAAACCAGATTCCACATTAGAAGATCTACCGTGGGAAATTCCTTATAATCTAGCTTTAAGCAAATATTGATAGTTGTGGTTCCATCATTGTGCTATACTAATACCATACACATCATTTTTTCTTATTTGCTAAATATAGAGAGCTTAATTGTGTGTTCATCCTTTGGTCTCCGGTAGTAAATGCTGAAAGAACACCATGCAAATTGATGATAATGCCTGTATCTCCTTCAAAGTTTCTTCTTTTTTCTATCCCTAAATCACAAATATTTACTTATGACTTCTGTTTGACAAGGATTGTTGTTATGCTGTATACTTTTGGTTTTTTTTTTATTACTCCTGTTCTCGTGTCTGAGTTATGAAATGGCATTTTGTGCTTTTGTATTTTTGCAAGCAAATGAAACATTGAAGTTTTGTATATTTCTGACATCTTTTTACTGCATGAATAGGATTTGAACAAGTCACATGCTTGAAATTGATAAAACTATCACAAATTATCTTTTCCCTTGGTCGTGAAATAAAGGTTTAGTTTCTTTCTTATGATTTTGCAGTTTGTTAGAAACATCCATGATCTGATGGTGACGAAAATGAACAAGCTGTAAGTCCCATAAAATCCAAGTTGAATTGCTTTTTAGAAAAATCCATTTCCTCTTCCTTTCATTTTTACAGATTTGCTGTATATTTTTCATTGATCGATTAAGATGTGCATATACTTTTGTAGGCCTATGAATGAAGGAACTCTGTCAGTTTCTGAAGTAATGGGCCTTGTAACGCTTGAAAAGAATGGGAAAACTATGGATTTCTTCCCAGGAGAAGTCTCCACAGATCGTATTTCTGCCATACAGGTTTTTGTTATGGTTGTTTGGAATGTGGAATTTCATTTTTATCATTGAAATCAGCTTGTCTAATGATACCATCAGTTCAGGAGGCGTACCAGAGCATGGCATCTGCATTATCTGAGGCCGATGGAATTGATTACACTGATCCTGATGAGGTATTTTTATGCTAGATTACCTATGATAAAGTATATATATGCACGTGTTCTTATGTTTACTCTGATGAATTTTGCATGCGCTTAGCTTGAATTATTAGTGGCGGCTCTCATAGATCTAGATGCGATGGATGGTAAAAGTAGTGTCTCACTGCTGGCCGAATGTTCAAGCTCACCCGACGTCAGTACAAGGCAAGCTTGTTCCTCATATATTTCCCATCAATGTTCTGTTAATCATGTAGATCTAATTCAATTAAATAATTTGATAGAAATCATTTGCAATTGTTCACACTTATAATTCCGGTGCAGCTATTTCATAAAAAAAAATTCTGACAAGTTAAATCAGAATATTTATACTATTGGATAGTTTTCTCTTTTAGTTGTACTATATTTCTTGAGGACACAACTTCAAAGATTCAATTCCCATGTGTAATATATGAATGCAGTAAATGGATAACATGCCATGGCTGCCTGAAATGTTTCTCATCTCTAGTGGGAACGATGGAATAATTATTATGGTTGTGAATCTACATTGCTAACAAGAAGATTTTGAGCCATCTGAGCTGTTTTTAACAAGTCCCAATTTAACTACTTGCTAATAAAATTTGCCCTCTTTTTAACTCTTTATATGTTAGGCAAGCTCTTGCTAATGCCTTGGCAACAGCCCCCTCCATGTGGACTCTTGGAAATGCTGGCATGGGCGCGCTGCAGGTGATTTCTTCTTCTGCATGCGTGATTATATGTCCTTGTAAAATTGTACTAACAAATTTTGTTACAGAGATTGGCTGAGGATAGCAACCCTGCCGTCGCATCTGCAGCATCAAAAGCCATTGATGAACTAAAACAACAGTGGGAGATAGAAACCGGAGACAGTTTGAGGTTCATGATGAACCAAGAGTTTCAGACGGAGGAAACTGATCCTGATGCAGACGTGCCATAAGTGATAAGAGCTTCCCAAATTGTGTAAGCAAATTTGTTGAAGATGATGATAATACGATGGTATGATCTGAGAGAATTAGCATTTGATGGATGATTAGATGCAACATATGAGTGGTGTTATCAAGTAGTTGACTGATTATAGTGTGCGCTGTGTTTGATGGATCACAAGAGGCTGACCCAACACTAGTGCTGAGCATCATGTAAAGAAAAGGGATTTAATTGGTGGTATACTTGTGACATTTTTCTGTATATAACAAGCAGAATGACAATATAAAAGTTTGGATGCATCCAAACAATGATGCATTTTTACATTACATAATATTCAGACATGTTTAAAAACATATTACATGCTATTTTCTGTGTATGTTTTACTTTCTGTTGAACACAGGTCTTTCATTTGAGCTTGAGTTACAGCTCATAAAGCCTGGTTCATCAATCAAGTACGTTCTTATTTTTCATCAATAAAAAAAAACTGCAAATAGTTGATCATCAAACACTTTACTTCTCTTCAGCTGGATATTAAGGCTGCAGTGTACAGTAGAATATATTTTCTCAATTTTGTCGAGCTGTGGAAAATTACAGCGCATGCTGAGCATCAAATACATTGATTTTTTTCCAATCATTCATATGATAATTACAAGGAGACTTGTAAATCATGCTAGATTATCACTATATGCTTTGTTTCATGTTAGGGATGTTATATATACGAAGATCATCCAACGTTGGGCAGTCACGAATACTTAGGCTGTGCTCGTTCGCTAAATGCAGAAGACATATGAAGCATAGGTGTGGTGATATGTCCTTTGGTTCAGCTGCAGGACAGTTTTCTGGGAAGTGTTCCACAAGATCTCTAAATGATACAGCAGCTTCAGATACCTGCAAGATGACCTATCATATTAGTTCAAATATTATTAACTTGTAAAAACAAATAAGGCAGGGCTGCGAAAGACAGCATTTTTTTCCTTTACAAATGGAATGTATAATTCCATTCATATACTCAATCAATAATACTATGTAATCTCCAGAATTGGTATAGGCATTGGCATGGGACATATCACATATAAATGTTTTTATCCCTTGGTCAAGGCGTTGTTATAATTCCATAATAATTTTAGGGTTTACTGGCACAAACTTTATGGAATTTTAATAGAATCCAAATGCATTTATGTTTCCCCAAGTTTGCTTCTCAAAGGAAATATACTTCAGCACAATCCCTTGATGACATGACCATTTCATAGACCATAAGAATGAGAAATATTTGCCGTTATCTAAATAGAGATAGATGGCTTACCTCCCCGGACGGTTCTGCAGATTTTTGTAAGCAGTTCCAAAGTGTTCCCTTCAACACATGGACATCAACTTGTTTTGAGGACTTGTCATATTGGACCTCGATTCGAGTTGTCTAAAACAAAGATAGATTCTTCAGAAATTGATTGGTAAAATATGTTCCAAACCAAAGAAAAACAACATCTCTGTAATTATACAAGAACAACAATAACAACAACAATTAAACCTCATCCCAAAACTTTTAGATGCCGTTTGGATAGAGACATAAACTATTCCAGGGTTTATGACTATTTTAGGGGAAAAAATTATTATACTAGTGGAATAAGTAATTTTTTGTTTTGTTGTGTTTTTAATTATTCTCATTAGGAAATGTAATAATCAAGTTTTTGTTGTTTGGTTGATAAAACGTGAATATGATGTGGATAAAGATTTATAAAATGTGAAAAAATAATTTAACATGTGACCCCTGAATTATGGTCACAATTGATTTGACAATGGGGCCCACTTATTCTATTGTTTGGGATGCGTGGGATGGCCTAATACCAGAAGGAGTTGGAATTGCTACACCAAATTCCATCTTATACTGGCATTCAAATACCAACCTATACCAACTATCCAAACAGGTTTTTCGACTTTATTCCAGCACTAACCTTCCTACTCAAACAACCCATTAAGGTTGATTACATGAATCAATTTTTTGTCATGCAACTCTATTAAAGGTACTGTCAACAGGTTCTTTATTATTGTCGCCATCAAACTTTGTTTTGGACTACCCATTATCCTAGGAGCCTCTTCAATCATGATCATATCTCAATTACTATACCCAATACAATCGAACCAGCATAATCTTAAGAGTAGATGCATCAAAATGAATAATTTCTAATACACGAAAACTGACATGTCAAGTACTTCGAGTTTGTATTGAGGTACAGTCTTGTGAAGTCATTTTTCCATCATTTCATGGACTAATATATAGAGTAGAAATCACTAAAAAGCACCATATATCAAATTTTAATCATATTCAAGAACACTAAATTAATAATTTTAGGAGTTGCAATGCTACTTTGTCAAGACCGTGACAAAGGGGGGATGATACAGACAATTTCCTTCAAACATGACACAGCCCATCAAGACTATGACGGTATACATGGAAAGCCGATTCGTTGATTTCTTGAGGATGCGAAGGATAAAAGAACAGTGGAAATTAATTCAAGAACCAGGAAATCAGCAGTATATGAGTTAAGTTCAAGCCTGAGAAATGGGAACATAGTTGAACTCCATAGAGAAAAAGCAAAAAAATTGAAATATCTGACAGCATACAATGGGAAAGGGCTGTCCCTTTTCACAGACTCAAGTTTCCAATTGGACTCTTGGACTATTACATGAATCTTCTTTTTTCTTTCAAACTAAATTTCAAAAAATGCAAACCGAGTCTTATTAGTCGGTAAGCACCATCCAATTCTGAGAAAGCTGAGTTCAAATCAGGGCAAAACCTATTTCTGAAAAAAAAAATGGCCCTATTCATGTTGGCCCCCCACTTCCATGGTCATGGTCAGCTACTACAAAATTCTTGGACAACCCATACCGCTCTTTATGTTCAATACGGGAATCTTAATATCCAACATGACTCACAGACTTACATGGACAACCCTTCAATAAAAAGTCAGCCCATTGTATCAGCTCATCACACTAACTTTAATCTAATCCCCCCCCCAAAAAAAAAAAAAAGTAAGAACAAAATTTTCTTTCGTAATTAAAAAAAAAAAAAAATCCAGCAGATGTGGCGCATCAATGATGTTCCTACATTAAATGATAATAGCATCCAACCCCTATGAGGGGCAATAATTTCAGATTACTTCAAAACGATAAAACTAACAAGAATTCAGAAAATCTATAGAACAGTGAGGCAGTCCAAGTAGATAAATTAGAATTTAGCATGACAGAGTGACACATAAAGTTGTCTTGAAGCCAGAAAGGGGAAAGCAGAAAAGAATAGTAAGTATTCAACAATGTCATGTATGTATATTGTGTATAAAAAAAACAGTATCAATCAATATAGTGGATTCTCAAGCAAGACTTCATCCATTGCTTATTATCATTTTATTAGTGTAAATTATCTTGTAATATATTCAAGGGCACAACATTTCATGATGAAGTTGTCAAAAGGGCTATCAAATTATATATGGATTACTACCCTTTATAACATTTGGAATCTCCAAGAGGCAAGATCATTTATGTCTTAATCTGAGATTTATGACTATTCTAGTTAAATCAGGATAAAGTGATTTTTTGTTTGATTGTGTTTTGAATTACTTTCGTTGGAAAACATAATAATAAAGTTTTTATTGTATGGATAAAATGTAAATAAGATGTAAATAAATTTTTATAAAATGTGAAAAAATCATGACGATTGATTTGACAATTGATTTATAGGAGGTGATGATAGATGATTTGACAGGGAGCCGATATATTCTTTTGGGTTGAATAACTTGAAATAACTTAATTCCATTGATTGACTAGAAGCCATATACCACTTTATATCAATTGATTCTAGTTCTGGGTCCTATTCTCAAACCAAACAAGGGGCTTAAAGTAAAATAACTAAATAAAATCAAAGATCTAGCACATCCCAACAATTTACAGATTTTGGGTCGCTTCAGCCCCCTTTTACTGACTTGTTCAACTTAATAGTTTAATCAAGCAAAACATTCACATTATGAGTAAAAAAAGAACCTGGCGAGGTCGGGTAACAAGAGAATTGGAGTCATCTTCATCACTCTGAAGATTGCCACCATCATATTCATCATGACCCATATTTTCATTGTTCCATTCTCCAAATGCATCATAGGCATGGTTATTGTCTCCTGGTTCATCTGATCAAAATATCAACATGATGACTTACACAATCCGAATACAATACCGTATTCATAAAAGAAAACATATGCATGTATAACCAAAGACATTTAATGTTTACTTTTTTACCGGTCCATTTATTTACATAATGTCAGAACTTCATGTGTAAAATGCTTGTAGACATGTTATTGTTTACCACAAGCAAGAAAAGCCCATGATTCATAACCATGGTAAGCAAATAGTTGTCATAACGAGAAGTTAACATATGCATAGTGGAAATTCCCTTGGCCAAAAAATCTTTTCAACATGCGTAAACAATTCAAACCCTTTGTGCATATTCCTCGATGTAATAACAGAATTTTTAAGCATCTCCTGGTCAGGTCAAAATGGTCCTATGAATTTTACAATTGTAATAACCATCTTAGTACAACTCAGTTTTCCTATATGAATACGGGACATGTTTCCTTTGTGTAAGTGCACTAATCATAAGAGGCGAGCAATATCTGACAAAATTGGATTGCAATCATACACTAGAACTCGTAGAACTTAAAAAATAAGATATCAAATATCAAAGACCTTCATTGACAAGAAACAGCAATATAGCTGGGGAGTCAGCTTACCAGAAAATTCTGACCTTTTCCTTGGAATGCGCTACAAACCAAAAATGCACTTAATGAATAACGAGAGAAAAAGGGTGAGAAAAGACAAGGAAATGATACAAATTCATGCAACAGTAACCTTACTAACATTGAGTGGTAGATATGGCTTAACAAGTTGTTCTGGTTGATAATGACAGTCCTCTGGAAGTACAGTGTTGCAAGAAACTCTATTTGCTCGTAGGGATTTTGATTTTGATTTTGCCACAATTCGCAATGTTTCTTGGTCCAAGGACTTAGTGAAATCAATGTCCTCCTTGATTTTTCTCTGGGGCTTCTTTTTTTCTATCACAGATCCACTTGTGGAAACCGTAGTTTCTTCCAACTCTGTAAAAATGTCCACATTGCATGGTTCAGTTTTATGTGTCAATATGAAAGTAATTTTGAAGTAAAGAACTTAGATGAGCCTACCTTTAGGCTTCCGAAACTTCCAGTGATCTGGACCTGCCCATGCATTTGCTTTCAGAACAAACCCTGTGCCTAAAGACAAAAATCCAACAATATCAAATCCATCATCTGTATCAGGTTCACGGGATTGATTGTTTTCCTGCAAAAATTGAAACAAAAAAAACCTTAGGTAAGATAAATTTTACCACTTTAGTTATGATAGATTGCACCCACTTCAGCATGTAGCAGAAAGTACATACCTCGTGATGGCCACTAAGGTCTGGACCTATATAAGGAGAGGAACCATTTGAAAAACAAGTCTGGCCTTCTTGATCAAAGCTGTAAGGCCCACAGTCATCACCCACAAAGACCTCAGGCCCACAGTCATCACCAACAAAGACCTCAGATTCATCGACCTGGTTACTGTCAAATCCATCATCCTTGCACAATGTAGCCTCGGAAATATCAGAAACAACTGATGGGCTTCTATCATGGTCATCAGATTGACCTAAAATATCTTTCAGAGAAGGTGAGATGGCATTTCTCATAGGCAAGTGAGTGGTCATCTGCTCGATGCAATCTATGAAGGAAAAAAGTGAACAACCCAAATAAGTAAATATTCAACCAGCATGTGAATAAACAATCAGATTCACATAGCTACTGAGTACCTTTAACAAAAGAACAGTCCAAGAAATCTGTTTCACAATTCTGCTTTTGTCCCAGCATATTCTTCCCTGGTTCCTCAATTGAATCAAAAAGTACCCGACAACCACCATATACACCAAGATTGTTCAAAAGGAGACCCCTGGCCCCACCCTCATCAAATTGTGCAGATGTTTGATGATATAGAGGGTCCACAATAAAAGCAACTAGAAATTGAAAAAAAAAACCATAGCTTAAATCTGCTGGGTATAATTATAATTTGGAACAGAGAAGAGCCCTTCATTTAAAAATATATACACACACATCATGTTTAGTTACCATCAAATTTCTTTATGTTTAAAGCCTCAAAAGATGACTCCAAAGTTGACAAGGGTGACATCTGCAAATATAACAGAATCAGCACTTCACAGAAAAACATAGCATATTAATCCATTCTAGAAAAGCAAAACAATGTGGACCTTCTTCTCTGACTCTTTCTTAGTTATACCCTCCTTCGACTCTTGGGTATCCTCCGAAACATCTTCTGTCATAATAGATTACAGTATCAGGAAAAATTAAATGAATCAAGGGAGCATTATGCACCATAAGTAGGCAACTGTAACATTGAACCAAAAAATGAAGTTCACATGGACCACCCAATATGGTTCTGGAAGCCCCTCAGATATCAGTACATTTACAAAGAACACAATGTACGGACATATAAACGGTTATCACCATAAGCAGGTAGATAAGTGAAATTTTGATAATAGATATAATAAACCATTAAAAGCCTCATGTAGGAGCACTCTGGAAACAAGAACTTGTTTCAATCCATTACCTCAGAAAATAGAGTCAACCAGAGTCCTGGTCCTCTCAAGTGGTACCATATACCGTTTACTAAAGGTACCGACTCATAAACACTGAATTAACACAAGCTTGACATGGCACTAAATTTTGATGGAATACCTAACACAGTAAAACTTGTATATTTATGTCCAACCAAAAAAACCGAAGTACTTACTTCACAATAACATCTTCGGACACATATCAAGGGATTACACTTCTTCCTATACAAACTAGTTCTAAATTTCAGTCAGCCCACTAGAAAATGTCATAGGAAGGTCAAACAAATTTAAAAATACACCAAATGAAACCCAGGTGTCCCTAAACCTGAAGTTAGAAGCAAGGATCAATCACTTGTGGGTGAAACCACCCCCTCCCCCCACCCCCGCGCGTTTCCTTCGGTTTGTGGATAGTTTATCCAAACATAAAATAATTATACATGGAGAATTGGTTTGGGCAAATTTTTCCTTTATGTTTTGTCTCATTAGAATATAGTTAAGTTTTGGATGGACAAGCAAAAATAAACTATATATGTCTCCCCTAGGTACAGTTATTAGAGTTTATTCTAACTAATCAAGCATAACTATTCAAGTTTATCCATGCTAAATAAACGTGTTTTTTGAGGATTAAACCTATAATTCACTTATCCTTTTACTTCTACGCGAAACAAATAAGACTTCGGGAACCTCCAGTGCACAAAGGAAAAATGCATTCCCTGGCACTGTGAAAGAATCCTACTCAGAAAGCAGCATTGATACATAAGCAGAATATGGCGTGATACCAAAAATCAAGCCAGCAGAAGTTGGAAACCAAAAAGGAGGTAACCTTACCCCCATCGTCTTCACGGCCAGCACGATTAATGCCACAGATGACCTTGTAAGCCTCAGAGTGGGCAGAATCCACCCTCAACGCGTAAATCTTCACCCCAGCTTCAATAGTGCAACTTGCCTAATTCATCATACAAACAAACAATCAATCAATCAAGCCAACAACAAATAACCCAAGCAGCAGCACAAAAAAGGGGAGACCTTTTGAAAATTCGTCTCAGCGTGGTCTTCGGATTCAACCCTAATGATCTCACTGATGTGGTCGATCAGCCCCAACTCCCAAGTGTTCTTCTGGTTGATTTTCTGCAATCGAAATCGTCAAAAATTAGACTCTGCGAACACAACATCAACATTATCACATACCCAAAATATAGGGTTTCTTCTGTCAGACATTTTCGGAGGCAAGCTTGATGCAGTTCTGGAAGAGCTCCATGATCTGGTCCCGGCCGAAGAGAGAGGCGGCGGAGGAGGAGGAGGTGGCGGCGGCGTTGGGGACGATGAAGAGGGACTCCCTCCGTTTGGCGGCGGTGGACCGGGCGGCCTGGGCCTGGGCACGCTCGAGGCGGTCGTCGTTGGAGCTTATGAGGAGGTGGGGCGGAGGAGACTTCATCGGCGACAATAGGCGGCTCTGGAGGGAGCTCCGAATCGGGGTTACCACGCGATCCTCCATTGGTGAAATCCGAGGTTTTTCAAAAACAAAAAAAAATGGGGTTTTGAAAGGTGAGGTTTTTTTTTCGAATGGGGGGAACCGGTTTTTTCTGGGTTTGAATTGGGAGATCCCACACGTGTGAGGTGTTTCAATGAACACGCTTTGACACGCTCTGACCTGTTTGGTTGGTTGATGAAAGAGAAGTGCTTTGATAATTGATATTGTTCATTAAACTGAAAAAAAAGTCAAATGGGTTATTATTATTATTATAAAAAATTTAAAATATACAAAATAGTTACAAAAATTTTGTATAATTATCGAATCATAAATCTTAATAATTTTTAAATTTGTACTTAATATCGTAATAAAATTTTATTTTATAAAAATCTATTTTTTTTATGAAATTTAATATTTCACTAAGTAACTAATCATAATTTTTGTGAATAAGAAATAGTGGAATTACAAGGTCGCTGGTATACTTAAGTTCTGTTTGGTTCATGTCATTTTTTTTGGTAGAATTGTTTTACCAGGATTTTTTTTTACCAGAAATCATGATTCTATCAGACAGTTTGGTTCGCTAATGAATTTCTCCAAAGAATCATTTTCAAGTATTTTTCAAGTATTTGGTTTATACATAGAAAATGATAAAGAATTTGATTTAAATGTTTAAAATACCCTTACAATTATATATATATTTATAAAATTTATTTATTTATCTATATCACAATAATAAAAAAAATTTATAAATCTTTTTATAAATATTTATTGAATGCAACTAAATAAAATAACCAATTATGTAATTAAACATATAATAATAGTAATTTTTCTAAATTAGTTGAATATTATGAACTCCCCTAAAAACTAAATAACCAATTTTATTAGTTAGGATTCAGAGGTATTGTTTTAGGCATAAACCCACATCACACATCACTTATTATATCAATTATAATTGAAGAGGATAATTTCCCCCTCACAGTTAAATTTGTGATTTCTGGGATTAGGAACTTCAAAAAAAGATTTGGATAATGGGTTTTTAGTGGTAGGATTATACAGAAAATGGGATTTTTTTGGTGGGGAATGGAGAGACTGTGTCCGGCTATCACAAATGACTATGCCGTCACCGTGATTGGTATCGACTAAGAACAATTGCCTCGATTTGATACACTTACCTGATCCAGATTTTTTTTATTATCTATTTAAGAGTGCTGTCGTGCGACCTCTTTTATAGACTGCCTACGTACCCCTGGAGGATCAAGTCTTATGTAGTTCAGTTGGTTACTTTGTAACCGTTTTGCCAATAAGAAATAGTGGGCTATTTTTAAGGGAAACGTTCTCTGCATTTATTCTCCACGTCGTCCTTAATTACCCACGTTTTGATGATAATGGGCATTAAGTACCAACGTGGCGGTTACAGACGTTTGAGGTCTTCTGACCGTTTCCACGTCTGTTCAGTGTCTCCTGATATACCCGTTCGTGCATTATGCTTCCACGTGCTTTACCGAGGAGTAAGGTCAACCGACCAGACCTGACGTCTGGTCGTACCTTATACTACTCGTATTTGAGTAATAAGGTCGACCGACCAGACTTGTCCTCTGGTCGTGCCTTAGATTACTCGCACCTGAGTGATAAGATCGTCCGACCAGACCTGTCATCTGGTCGTGCCTTAGATCACCCGTACCTGAGTGATAAGATCGTCCGACATGACATGTCATCTTGTCGTGCCTTAAATCACCCGTACCTGAGTGATAAGGTCGCCCGACCAGACCTGTCGTCTGGTCGTGCCTTAGATCACTCGCACCTGAGTGATAAGGTCGTCCAATCAGACATGTCGTCTGGTTGTGCCTTAGATCGCTCGAGGTGTCATTTCTTTCCGAGATATGACTGTCCGACAAGATCCTTAAGTCTAGTCGTGTCAGCACTCCAGATGACGTCGCGTTTCGTGGGTTGGGCCTGATGGGCCTTATGCCAGATGGTCCACATATTGCCTTTACACAACACGTGTCTTATTGCAGATTTTAACCTTCACAGATGCCCCCTCCTGTTCTTTTGATGTGTCGAGAGAGCAGGAGACATGAAAAATCTAGTCGCATCCCATCCTTCTTCGAAAGTCAAAGATCTGGTTGTTTGACCCCTCGGGATTTTCTGATCTGCTGTGGATTTGATGGTTGATTTGCTGAGTCAACTCTTAATACCGCATGGCCTCACACGACATTCTTTTGAAAATCCAAACGTCGGCGTCACTTAGGGTTTCGTGAAACCCTTTTTCGAGGCATTGATTGCCCTTCAATATCTGCAGCGAATTATTGCTGCCACTTTTTCAAAGCGTCGCTGATGCCGTATTTAAAGGTTGAGTGAGGAGCGCCCTTCGTCCCATCTCGTCCTTTGCCTTTGATACCTCTGTAACCCTTGACAATGGCTGCCGCTGTCTCAAACCTTCAAAAGGAGTTAGGAATTTTTTCAGACTTCTTGGTTGACGAGTTATCCAAGGATGAGATTCCCACTCTTTTTCTTGACTCTGTCCTCCTCCATCCGAGTTATTTCACGGATGGGGGTCTTTCTCTGCCCTTCCCACGTCTAGTAGGTGAATTTCTTGACTTTTCCGTCTTCAACCCATCTTGGTGGTTCCCAACGTGTACCGCATCCTGATGTGTGCAGTTGAGTTGGGAAAGAGGACGGGGGCTGAGTTGGGCCTGACGGAGATCCGGTGGATCTAACAGGTCAAGGACTCAACCTCGGGGTGGTACCCATTCTTCTATATCTCCCGCCGTGCTCGAGCACCAGAACTGTTACTCGACATGTCCCGGGGTGATATCTATGACTGGGAGAGCCGCCGGGTGCTGGTTCAGGGCCCATGGATGCTGGTTGGTTGAGATATCTTCCAACGCCACTTGTGTCACCCCCGGAGGCCGATGGTGGATGCCCCTAGGCCGGAGGATGGGGAGGTGAACATGGATGTCATCTCCCAAGCGATGGAGTATCCGGGCCGATCGTGGTGGGTGTTGCTCGGGTTGGAGGAACCGAGACGTGCTCCTCCAGTTGCAACCTTTCTTGGCGATGTGGTTAAGCTGACGGATGATCAGGGTTCGGTTCATCCTCCTCCCAGACCGCGTCTTGGGATGAGGTGGCGGTCTCAAAGGCTCCTTCGGTTGTGTTATGGATCATGTGACGTCAACGCCGCCTTCTCCTAACTCGGTCACTCCGTCCCTTGCCATTCGGTCGTCCTCTCCTTCCGCTTCTATTTCTTCCTCTTCTTCTTCGGCGGCTGTTGATGGTAAGGGTATTGCCCCTAGCCCTTGCCGTATATAGGTTGATCCGCCTCCAACAGTGTCGCCTGCAGACTTAGGTGTTGGGGCAGATGGTGCTCCTATGCCCGAAGAACGCTTGCACGGGGTCTTCCTCCCTCCTGACGCCTCATCCAAGAACTTGCAAGCCTCAACCTGTGCCGTTGCTCTCTCCATTGATCTTTAATTGCGTTCTTTTCGTGAAGCTTGCGAAAATGACGAAGCAGAACATCTTTCGGACTTCATCAGCGGCTATCGCCTGGGCTACTCTGACTGCTCACGTGGTTTTCGACATATGAGTAACGAGTAGCTGCCCACACCTTTTCATGCAACACGGGAGAAGAGACTTCGGGGAAAGGACTGAGCAGAAGATAGAACAGAAGATTGAACACGCCTTGTAGATTTTTTTTATGTAACCTTTATCCATTGGATGAATAAAAAATTACTTTTTCTATTCAATCATGTTCATATCCCTTACTCATTTGTACTCTCCGTGTGAAACTTTGACTCCCATGGCATCTCTTAGCATGTATTTTGAATTGAGATATATGGTCGATGCTGAGAAAAATTGCGAGTAAGACATATTCTCAAACACATTTTCAGAAACGGACCTTGCTGATAGACCTTTTGATCGATAATCACGAGCAAGCTCCCCAAATACGCTTTTCGAACAGTCCTCACGAATAGACTTTGCGAATAGACTTCACGATCAGACTTTCTGAATTGCTTTCGTCTACTCGCAATGGCCTTATCTCCACGACAAGTAAGAAGGTAGCAATTAAATGCTTACCATGTGTCCGAAACTGTCGCCTCGCCTTTTGCGTCAGCTGTAACTCAAATTTCGCAGAAGATTTCGGCGGCAAATCTTCCCACGATCTCGGTTTTCTCGCTCTTTTGCAATGATTATGGGGGGTTCTTCGAAGAGAGACTTCCCTCCATATAATGCGTTTCATTTCAAAAAATCAAAAGGTAAAATACTCTGAAGAAAGCGATACCTCTCCTTCTTCGACTTCAAACCTTCATCATTCTTGATTTCCACCATGTCGATGGACATAGCCCAGAGGTGCGATCTACATTGTCCATCCCGGACTCCATTGATATTTTCTCAACTCCTTACAAATCTTTTAACGACGTGAAGGATGCGCCTCCAGACAAACTGTACATGTATCCCTCCCAGATGTTAAGAAGTGCTCTTTCCTTCCCGCTCACCGAGTTGGTCAAGGACTTCATGCACCAATTTAGACTTCACCCTCTCCAATG
Source organism: Acorus calamus (assembly GCA_030737845.1). Lineage (NCBI taxonomy): Eukaryota > Viridiplantae > Streptophyta > Magnoliopsida > Acorales > Acoraceae > Acorus > Acorus calamus. Next base: position 7,072,727 of record CM060869.1, on the reverse strand, counting down.
TTCTCCCAACTTGCTGAGTGTGTTGATGTGTGTCGTAACAATCAACCGCGAGATGCAGCTTGATCTTGGTGTTGACGACATCTATCACTTGCACGACTTTCAAAAAACAGAGCACGCATACTGTCCAGCACTTGGGTGCTTCCTGCTCCTGTGGTGGATGGGAACGCAGTAGTCCCATGCCTTTTTTGTCCTGACAGACTTAGTAAGTGTGAATTCATTGAATTTTTCTTCTCCCCATCTGATGTTAAGCTGAAGGTCCTTCTGCCATTTTTGTAGCTGACTCGGAGAGGAGGCCTCCTGATCTGTCTGCAATTAAGCTCGATCTGATTGCTCGGGCCCAATTTCTTCCTGATAGGGATTTCTAAAAAATCCTTAGCCTTCCGTATCCCAAAGCTGTTGGTTCCTCCTCGAGATCTGCCGGTTTCGATGCTCCTTCTGCTTCGCCTCTCATCATGGTTGAGAAGGCGGCTGAACGTTCTGCTGCATCCAAGGGCAAATCCATTTCCAGGAAGAGGTCGAGTCTATCGCTTCCTTCATAGCATAGAATCAAAATCCCTCGTCCTGCCATGCCGTCTGAGGAGACGAACTCAATGGAAGGAGCTGAAGGGCCATCTGCTGTTGTACCTGCCTCCTCCATTCCAGCGACCGACATGCCCCATACCGCCGATGACGCGGTTGCTGTCAACCTCCCTATATGCGCTTGGGGAGGGGGGCATTCGTCCAGTCTTTTAGTTCAGCGCGCACTAGAAGCGGTGGAGGTTCCTTCCTCGTCAGAAGTAGTCATAGTCGACCCTCTCGCATCTGCTCTTCCTGCCTCGACTTTCATGGTCTTGGCTGGTGCCGCTTTAAGTACTTCCCCTTCCATGGCTGTGGCATCCCCAGAGATGCCTCCATTCAAAGAAGCTACTGAAGGAGCATCCCCTGCGGTTGTGGCTGAAGGGGGGATGCCCCTAGTCGTTTCACCTGTGGCGAGGATGCCCCCAGTCACTGTGATGGATGCGGAGCCCCACCATGCGGACGTCCCGAATATGTCCGAGGCTCCTTCAGCCTCGGCTTCCATTCCTACGACATCAGCTGGTACTTCGACCAGAGGTTCTTCCGCTGATCACACCAGCAGGGAATGTATTATTGTCCAGCTCAGGGCTGTTTTCTTGAGGACGATCTGGTTTGTGCTCGTCGGGCTACAATGGACGTGATTTTTGCTCGGCTCGGTTTGAGCCTCTATAATGTGAGTGACTAAAACCTTTTTTCAAAGACCTCATTTCTTCCATGTATTGACCAATTGTTCTTCAGGACTCTATCATCTGGCAGGTGCTGGGCGAGCGTAGTTCAGAGATTATAAAGCTCGAAGCCCTGCTGATGTTAAATCAATGACTGGCTCTTCGAAGGGAAGCGCAGCTGAGGTCGGTCGACGAGCAGTTGGCGGTCACGAATCAAGCTCGTCGCTCCTTGGAGTTTGCTGAATTTGCAGCTCACCGAGAGGCCTCCATCGCTCTGGTTCGGGCTAAAGCTGTTGAGGAACGAGTCAGATAGCTTCTCGAGTAAAGATTTTTCCACTCCCTCGACCAGACCTCCCTTTCTTTGCGGGCGCAGACTACTGAAGAGCGAGTTGAAGCATTGACCAGGGAACTGTAGGAGCTGCAGGTCAAACTCTGTGGGCTTCGAGCTGATAGCGCCTCCGCTTTTGATGAGGATTTGGCAAGGCTGAAGGACCAAGTGAAGGAGATCACTAACTCCTTGACATCTGACGTCGAGAAGAGCTATCATGGACATCTTCAAGGATACGAAGATAGATCCAACAATGTATCTCCTCGCGTTATTGGTGAGTCTCTTTCTACTGCTCTCGTTGGCTCTGATGCCCTGTTTCAGGCCTGATCCTCTTTTTACTTGTGAAAGAACAATTTTTTCATAAATGACTTGTCTTTATGTTGCTTGAATATTTTCTTATTGGTCTAAATGTTCGGAGTGCTTATTATCAAGATAACATGGTTGTATCCTATTTGAGTCTGAAATTTATAGGGTAGATTGACTCTTTATTTCTCGACATCGCGACCTCCGCTAGGCCAGAGTCTTTCAAGACCAAGAAAACTGAATTCTAGAGTGCTCGGGTCGAGAGGGTCATTACCCTTTCAGAATTTAGGCCCTGGGGCATAACCTGTTCGACCCTACCGCGCGACCTCCGAATGCTGACCATTGAGCCTGAGCTTGCAATCGTTGGGAAGTGCTAACCCGCCCCATTCTTATCATACAAGGATGTCTTGCACGTTCCTTCTCGTACAAAGATGGTGGAGTGCTCGGGATTGTCGGTATGTAAAAACTGGGGGTTCTGCGAACTTGATCCTGGTCCGTCTCGCGACTGATCATATCACCGCCCGGAGAGTCGTTCCTGAGCCGCCCGACTGCTGCTCAGAAATGACGGGGTTTGTGTGATCGCCACCTGCTTTCTCAAAAAAAGCAGGAAAAGTTGGTGTTGGATTTGATCGCCTATGTGGGGAGTTTGTGGGGTCTCCGCTCTGAGACACGGATATACCGTACACAGAGGTGAAAAACAGGTAATCCTATTCTGCTTCCGGGCTTGACTAAAGGAGTCTTGGGACAAAGGGGTGTAGATATGGGGTGTGGATATGGGGGGCGGCTAGTTGGATCTAGCCGTCTGGTGAGGGGCGGCTACTAGGGTTTAGCCATCCCAGGTCTGGTTTGGTTTGGGCAGAGCTTTGGTAGGAAATGGGTTTGGTTTTGGGCAGAGGCTAAGCTAGGTTTTAACCCGGGTTTCTGGAGGGTGGAATGAGAGGGTGTTTTTGTGTAGGGAATGGGTGTTTTCTCTCACAAAAGAGGCTCTCTCTCTCTCTCTCTCTCCCTCTCTCTTGGGATTTCTAGTGTGGAAAGGGAATGTGAATTGTGGGATGTTAGTGTGGATTTTGTGGATTGAAGGATGTTGGGATTTTTTGGTGATGTTGTATTTGGGCTTGGGACCCCTCTATTTATAGTAAAAGAGAGGCAGGGAAATATCCCGGGGGTAATGGAGTGGGTTGGCTTCGATTAGACCCCTCATTAATTCTCTGGTTCTTCTGTCAGAGACCAGGTGAAGGGCGGCTAGTTCTATCTAGCCGCCCAGGATGGGGCGGCTACTTCCTGGTAGCCGCCCCCATCATGACCTGCCAAACGTCCCATCTCTGACAAGCGGTGGCTTGGGTCGGTTACTTGGATTGATCCGGCCAAGAGAGGGCGGCTAAAGGTCATGACCCGCCACAATGATCAGCATTTATTGCTGTTTTATGTCCCATTCAGGGGACTGGTCCAAAGTCGGTCAGGGGGCGGTTAGGGGGGCGGCTAGTTCAAACTAGCCGCCTGGTATGGGGCGGCTAGTTAGATCTAGCCGCCCCTTGCCAGGGACACAGGGTTTTTAGGTCTTAGGGTTAGGGTTAGGGTTTCTGGTTTTAGGTCTAGGTCAATGCTAGGGTCAGGTTTAGGTTTAGTTTTAGGGTTTTCGGTTTGGTCTAGGGCTTCCGGTTTAGGGTTTCCGATTTTAGGTCAAGGCTTCCGATTTAGGGTTTCCGGCTTACAAGATTTCCGGTTTCCCGAACTTTGGTTCTCTACTGGATGTCCAAAAGTGGGATATTTCCGGGTGTTACTTGAAGTATTTCTGTCTTTCTGGACGGTCAAAATTGGGGTATCTACAATTGTCCCTCATCGGACGGAGTCTTTGTGCGAAGCATGAAAGACTTCGACCGATGATAAGGAAAGAGACCCCTATTTTGGCCGGCCCGACCTTCAAGGAGTTGTGCCAATACGAGCAGTACTACTCGGGGAGTTTGATTTAGACCGTCAGAGGCTAGGTCTTGACTTAGAATTTTTATCCGAGAGGATGATCCAGGTGGAAGGTGAGAAAAGTAAAATGGTGAGTGATCCAACCCGCGGTCGGGGTTCTTAGCTATCGTGCGCGGAGCAGCCCAGCGTCAGTTTCCTCGTGCCTACCGTTTTTGTTCTTGGGAAAACTCAGCAAGGAGGGGATATCACCGACAGAAAGCAGGTAAAAGTTGATTCGGTGAATTGGATCATCCGAAGGATAAGAACTCTAGAAAAGAACTAGAACTGGAGAAATTCGATTTTGAATGGTACTGAAAGTGTGGCAAAACTTCGAGCAAGTTGTGTTTGGTCAAGTAATGTCTGGAAATAGGCCAATACATGGCTGTTTGGTGTGGAGAATCTTGGAATTTAGGGCTGAAAAGAGATTGGAAAGGGGTTTGAATGAAAACAGAGAAACTGGGAGGGGCGGCTAGTTGTAACTAGCCGCCCGAGAGGGGGCGGCTACTCGCGGGTAGCCGCCCCATGACTGGGTCCCTTATAACCGAAAAGACCCTCTCTCTCTCTCTCTCCATACGTTTTAAAACGGTTCCTCTTCCCTCCTTTCTTCTTCTTCTTCGTTCCAAACCAGAAAAAAACTTGCCTTGAATCCTTTGTTTTCGTCCTTCATCATCCCTTTCTTCTTGATTTCGAAGCCCTAGGTTTTCTTTAGGTTTTTCTTTGTGCCAAATCGGAGGAGATGACGAAGGAGAAGAAGACAACTTCGATGATGAAGCGCCTCAGGTCTTCCCGAGAGCAGAGAGGGGCTGTCTCAGGGTCTAGTTCATCGGGGAGTGATCGGGTGGAGGAGGAGGTCGTGAGGGAGGTCGTGGGTGCGGCGGAGGTGCCGTTAGTGGATACCGGTGCGGCTAGGGGCACGGGTATGTCTTCGGGGGCTGTCCCGGAGGTTGGGGGTGTTATGATAGGCTACTCACGCAAGAGGAGGCATGGGGACCGACCGGCAGTGGTCGAGGAGGCGGCTTCAGTGGTCGGGGGATTGGTTGAGGGTGCAACGGAGGGAAGGGCCGAGGCCGAGGGGGTAAGTGAGAGTGAGAGGGCGTCATTGGATGCCATTATTGGGATGTTGGATAGGGAGGCCATAGAGGCCAGGGCAGCAGTGGAGGAGAGGAGGGCTATGGGTGTTTTTGAGGGTTTAGCCTCCGGTGCGGCGGGCACGGAGGAGGTTGGAAGGGGTTGATGTTGGGGAGGAGGCCGGGGAGGCCGAGGGTATGGACATGGGGGCCGCGGAGGCCGATGTTGGTACTGGGGCTGAGGCCGAGGAGGCCGTGTTTGAGGAGGACGAGGAGGGGGATGACGATGGGATGGACGATCCCGACGAGGCCGAGGTGGACGCTCCTGGGTCCACACGGGCCGTGGTATGTTCCCAACCTTTGTCTTACCCTTTTATTTATATGTGTATGTCTTTCGTGGTATAAATAGGTGATAGTGTGTGATATGTGTGTCTAATATGCATGAGTAGGTAATAGTGAGTGATATGTGTGTCTAAGATGCATGCTTGTATGTATAGTTTGATTACGGTGGGATATTGTAAGCATGCGAACGGGTTCGTGTTGAAAAAAAAGGAAGGGGACAATTTTTATATGTACATCCATGCTTGTTGTATGCATATAAAAGAAAGAGGAGTGATACGGCTAGCATGCTTGCATTTGATACTTTTCTACCTGTACGTGACTTTCGTACGTGTTTGATTGTGGTAGAGCATGGGGGAGTGTATGTATTTCACGGGTCCAAGTTCTATATTGCTTAGGTGCGTTTAGGGAAGGTATAAGCATGATAGGGCGTGATGTAAGAAAGCATGTGAGTGGTGACCACGGTGGGATGTGCTGATGTTTGTCTAGCATGCGTGATCATATGGGGAGTGTAGCTTCTTACTTTCATGCTTTTGTTTCTATATTTAGCATGTGGAAGTTTCATTTCGCTAAGCATGGTTTTTAAAATAATTTCGTAGAGTTGAACCCTTACCTCTCGATTGCTTTTTAAACTAACCTATGTTCCCTTTGTTCGTTTTGTAGAGACCGAACCGCATTCGGGCTCTGTGGCATGGGACGAAGAGGTGGTACGATGCCTTGGGGCAGGAGGAGAGGAGTTTGGTGGATGGAGCGGGCTTCCGTTCCTTCTTCTTGATCGAGCCGTTCCACGTCCACCGTCCTTACGTGGAGGCTTTGGCGGAGAGGTGGGATCCGGAGAGTTGCGCTTTCATTCTCCCAACCGGTGCTGTCATGCCGACCCTCGAGGATGTTTATCGGATTACCGGTCTTCCAGTGTCTGGGGAGGCAGTGATCGCGGCCACCCTTGCCGACTATAAGGCACTCTTCCTGGAGTTGATTGGAGAATGGGACTACGTGGAGCGCGTGAGGACGCTGAACCGGATCCCCCTTGGGCAGTTGTCGAGGCAATACGGCCTCGGCTCCTTTACAGAGCGTCAGAAGGGCGAAGCTGCAGCTAGCTTCGAGAGGCGGTGGGCGATGATCGAGGCGAGAGAGGCGGCCGCGTGCCCACAGAGGGCACGGAGGGAGTTGAGGGCGTTCTTTTTATACTTCTTCGGCCGGGTCCTCTTCTCGACGGCCTCCGACAAGGTTTCCTCACATTCTCTTCTGTTGATGAGGGACCTAGAGGGCATGGGGCGATACGCTTGGGGAGCGGCGATGCTGGCCCATCTATTTGCGGAGCTCTCGAAGAAGGTCAAGAGGGCTGGGGGAAAGAACCTTGGTGGTTTTGCGCCCTTTCTCCAAGTATGTGTGAGTAGAGGGTGTTTTCTTTTGGGTTTAGCTCATTTTGTTCATGATAATTTTCCTCTCGCTTTGCCAGATTTTCGGGTACGAGCACTTCGCCATCGATCGCCCGACCCTGGTGCCTTTTGATCATGTCCTCCCCTGGGCCATGAGATGGGCGCCCCGGGGATCCTCGCGCTTGCATCGCCTCGCTCAGTTCCGGGAGGCCTTCCGTGTCTTGACGGAGGAAGAGGTATAAATTTTTCTTCGAGTTTTCTTTGGCTTGTATTTGGTTTTCTTTGACTAAGCTATCTTCCTATCTTTTGATGCTTAACAGATGACGTGGAGGCCCTACACGGAGGAGGTGGTCCCTGCGGAGTTGTCGCGGGATGTCTGGCTGATCTATTTTAATGAGGTCGTGTTCCATGCGATCAGCCGGGTTGTCCGCCAGCTTGGGTACCATCAGTGGGTGCCCGATCCCTTGCCGAAGCGCCCCTCGATCCCGGTGGCTGGGATTCCTCGGGACACGAATCTCCCGAGGAACTACGCGACGTATGTGGCGGGATGGATGAGCCGAGGCGCCTTGGTGGAGCGCCGTCCTGAGGTGACTTCGAGTGACGAATACCTAGCCTGGTATCATCGGGAGTATGCGGGTATCCTCGGGACGATGGAGGAGGAGATCCCGGATGCCTACGTATGTTTGGAAGCTCTCCTTCTCTTCTTCATTTTGCTTGAATATTTTCTGAGTGGTGTTGCTTTTGTAGGTTGAGTTGAACGAGATGGAGAAGAGGCTCAAGACCGCCAATGAGCACCTCCAAGCACGGGCCAGGCAGATAGAGGCCTTGCGGGCACAGAGAGGACGCTTGCAGGACCAGGTCCGGGTCCTCGAGGCTCAGGTGGATGCTCTGTCGAGAGCGAGGGCCGACGGTGCTTCTTCTTCTTCCGCTCCTCCTCCTTCCATGGTGTCCGAGCGAGAGCTCGAATTGACGAGGGAGTTGGATGTGGCCCGGAATGAGTTGACGGCCACAAGGATGGAGTTGGGCCAGGCGAGGGGCAGGGCTTCTCGGGCTGAGGAGGAGGTGGACCGGCTGAGGTCCATGGTAGCCTTGAGAGAGGAGGGGTTCATCACCCTAGGCCGCGAGAGGGACTCCCTCCAGGCGAGGGTGTCAGAGTTGGAGGCCTCGGTGGGAGTTCCCGGGGGTTTGATGGGGGATTTGCTTCGTTCTCTCCAGGCGGCCGGGGATAGAGATCGGGAGGCACTTCGATTGAGCGAGGACAGGCTCCGGGCTGCTGAGGCGAGATCACGGGAGCTCGAGGAGAGGTTGAGAGCAGTGGAGACGCGTCTTCGAGGGAGGTTGGAACGTAGAGATAGAGATATTCAGCAGGTCCTCCTTTGGGAGGCGACTATGAGGGGGAAATTGGTTGGCGGGGGCTCGATGACCGAGGCGGACCTCGACCTTCTTCCACTTGAGCCTGACCATTCTCTCTCGGCTTCCTTGGCCACCGGGGCTACCTTCAGTCGTGCTTCTCGTCCTTCGGCGTCTCGGAGTCGTGGGATATACGCAAGGGCTGCGTCTTCGGTTCGAGAGACTCCCGCCGCTCCCGATGCTCCAGAGGTTCAGTCTTCCCCTCAGCCGCCACTTCCTTCAGGCCAGGACGCTCCTCCTTCGATTCGGCCTCCCGGGGATGATGATACGCCGAGGTAAAGCTCCTTTGTGTCTTGGTTTTAGGCAGAAGAATAGTATATATATGCGATGAATTCATGCTTTTCTTCCTTTTTTTGTTTTTGTTTTAGGTGATATTTCGATGATGCACGACTCAAGGCTTTGGAGTTCGGAACTCTTGGTGGACCTATCTCTTTTCTATATTTTAAGTGTTTAGCAGACAATTTACGTTTATGGTTTCGGTGGGACAATTTAATTTCTGGTTTTGTATGCATGGTTTAGAGTAGCCTTAACATGGATGTTTAGTGTCTTAGAAAGCCTTCTTAGCTATAGGGATGTGTATGCGTGTGTAAATGAATGGACTTGGTGTTTATAAGTTTTGATTTTATGGATGGATGCAGAGTTCTAACATATAATCATTATAGCATGGTATTGATTACAGGTTTTGTGTATAAATATGTCTAAAATGTGTGTATGCATGTTTGGGAAAAGAATGCTTTGACAGGTATTCAAAGGAGTTGAAGAGTTGATTGAGACTGGGACTGACAGGGTGGATGGGGCAGCAGGTGAGGGGTGGCTACTCGCGTTTAGCCGCCCAGTGAGGGACGGCTACTTGTATTTAGCCGCCCCTTGCCTGGGTTTTTTACCTGGACAAGAAGGGCAGGGAGCAGGGGCGGCTAGTATAAACTAGCCGTCTCCAGGGGGCGGCTAGTCGGGTTTAGCCGCCCCCTGCCTGGGACAGTTTTCTGGTTTTGCTTCTTGTCTGCTGCTGCTGAAAGTCCTCCTGAGTGTTTTAACCTTCGAGACCTATAAAAACATTCTTTCCATGGACCAAGTGTTAAATCTGTCCAGATTGCGCCCCTGCACTGACTTTCGAGCCCTTCTTGCTTGAATCGTCAAGGGCTACAATCCATCTTAAGGTGGAATGGAAATATAATGCGAGAAATAACGTGCGGGAGACCATGCCTTAGTGTGCAAGGAAGGGATTCCAAGTGCGTGAGCGAAGAAAAACTTTTAGGTATGTAAAAGGTGGGACAATTTCTTCTAACGTATGTGCGGAAGGGCATGAAGTGAGTGGGGACAATTCTCATATGAGTGGGGACGATTCTAAATTTTGTGGGGACAATTCTCATATGAGTGGGGACAATTTTAATATTCGGGGGGGGGGGTTAACTTTAATATTTCAAGAAAATCGGATGCCAAGTGTTTTGGAAAAGGAAAATGCAAGCTTATGCGTAAGTATAAGTGGCATAAAGGGGCATTTTAGTTCTTCAATGACTTTTTATGTGAGAGGGCAATGCTCTTGATTTTCATAAGTAAAAGACACCATCAAGTCCCCGTGGAGGAGCCCTTGCGGTCACTCATGTCCTAACCAGGATTGTATTTGAGAGGTATAAGCCTTAGGCGTCGATTTTCCTAGGTTCATGGTTTTCAAATGCTTAATCGTATTATTCTAAACATGCTGAAAAATCCATGAATGTACCAAGAGTCAAGTCAAATAAGCTTCCTTTGGATAGGCAAGTTTCTAAGTGAACTCGTGTGAGTGTGTGTGTAGGTGTAAACCTGGACGTGATCTACCCTTGGTCAAAATTTTGCTTTTCCCGGTGGACATAGCTCAATTTTGAACCCCCATTGCAAAAATAAAAGGGGAGAGGGTGAATGAGGTAAGAGTAATATCTTCCTTTCGGGCAATATTTTAGAATTGTCCCAGTCTAGCACATGTCTTACTTCCTAGGTCCCTCTGGCTTTCTTCTTTTTACCACTTCTTTATTTTTGGGTGGAAAGTACAATCCGTTGTTTGGATCTGTACTGGTACAGCCGTTGTCTAGCATATACCGTGCGTAAAGGCGTGAAAGCCTGCTAAATAGAGAGTTTAACCCGTTCACTTGGGTGTTTGGCCTCTCCTTGCCTGATTTTCTCTTTTTTGCTTTTTTTTGTTTTGATTTGAGGGGGGGGGGCTCTTCTGTTTTTCACCCCGATTCTTTTCATGCTTCCCCTCTAGAAGTGTTTATATAGTGCCAGAGCCAGTTTTTGGGACATATGCTAGGTCCGGGTAACTCCTCATTTTGACCTAGGGTTAATACGAGCGGGGCGGAAATAAGGGATATTTTGCTTTGGGGAGTTTTTAAATTGTCCCAGTCCACGGGGTAGGCAATTTTTCTTCTATCAGGCAAATCTAGTCCAGTTATACGTGTGCGAAGGGAATGTCATGATTTGGCGGAAACGTGTTCAAATAGATACGAGTTTATCTTTGAGAGTCTTATAATTCTATCATCAAGTACTAAACGCTGGAAATTACAGGAAGGAAGAATAATAGTTCTTAAGTATTGAAAGCTTTTCAGGCATGGAATTTCTTTAGATAAAGTGCATTCCACGAACCTGGAACCTCGACTCCTTCGGCATCTACCAGGCGGTAGGCATTCCCGGAATAGGCATGGGTGATCACATAGGGTCCCTCCCATGTGGGTTGCAGCTTTCCTCTCGGGTGAGGCAGTCTTGATGGCATGATTTGCTTAAGTACTAATTCCCCGATTTCGAATTTTCTTTTTATCACCTTCTTTTCAAATGCCCTTGCCACCCTTCTTTGGTAGGCCTGGGCATGGTCTGCCGCTCTTAATCTCTTCTCGTCCAGTAGTTCGAGGCGTAGTAGGAGTGCCTCCCTCTTTTCCTCAATTTGGAGATCTTCTTCTAGTACTATTCTCAAGGATGGGACGAGGATTTCGTAAGGTACTACTGCTTCGGTCCCAAATGTGAGTGAATAGGGGGTTTGACCAGTGGGCGTCCTAATGGAGGTTCGGTATGCCCAGAGGGCGTCTACCAGTTTATCAGGCCAATCGGTAGCCTTGTGGGTTTCTACCGTTTTCTTTATAATTTTGAGCAAGGTTTTGTTGGTGGCCTCTGCTTGTCCGTTCCCCTGTGGGTAGTATGGCGTGGAATGATGAAGTTCTATATGATGTTTATTGCATAGGTCTTGGAATTCTTGGGAGATGAACTGGGGGCCATTGTCAGTTATAATCACTTTGGGGGTGCCGAACCGTGCCAGGATGTGAGTGCGGACAAAACGAGATAGGGTAGAGCTTTTAATTACTACATAGGACTCGGCCTCAGCCCATTTGGTAAAATATTCTGTGGCGGTGAGGATGAAGGCTTTTTGGGTGGTGTTTTCTATAGTGTCCCGGAATGGTCCTATCACGTCTAATGCCCACATGGAGAAGGGCCATGGTGAAGTCATGGGATGTAAAGAAGATGCTGGTGCGTGTATTTTGTTGGCATGGGTTTGACATTGGATACAACGCTTAACGTATTTGTTACAGTCCCCTTCGAGCGTGGGCCAATAGTAGCCCATTCTTAGTACCTTCTTTGCTAGCATCTGGGCGTTGACGTGCCCTCCGCATACTCCGGAGTGAGCTTCTTCTACAATGGTGTATGCTTCTTCGTCGTCCAGGCATCTGAGTAGTTCTCCGTTGAAAGATGCTCGGAAGAGTATACCCCCTCGGAGGCAGTACTTGACTGCTATCCTTTTAACTATTTTCTGGTCGTCGTTGGTAGCATAGCTTGGGAATGAAGCGTCTCTAAGGTAGTTTTTAATATCAAAGTACCATGGGTTTCCGTCGTCTATATCTCCTAGTTCAAGAGTTAGGATTTCCGCGGTACTAGCATTTTTGTTGGCCTGGTTCGTTTTTAGGAGACTTTGAGTTTTAGGGTCACCGAGTTCGGTGGCAGGTGTTTCCAGTCTCTGGATAGTGACTGTTTCAGATGTCCTAGATAAGGGGAAGGCGAGCGATGAGGCTAGGGAGGCTAGAGAATCTGCAAGAATATTGCCAGTCGGGGTGTGAAAATGTGAGTAACCTCACGGAATTGTTTTAACAGGACTATGGCTAGTTCTCTGTATGGCTTCAGCTTTGGGTCTCTAGTCTGATATTTTTTAAGAGTTTGGCGGATCACTAAGAGGGAGTCTCCAATGATGTCTAAATTTTTAGCTCCTAGGGCTAGGGCTGCCTTCAAACCTGCTATCAGGGCCTCGTATTCGGCAATATTGTTGGTGGCTCTGAACGTAAGCTGAAACGCTTGTGGGATAATGACGCCTTCGGGAGAGATTAGTGCTATCCCTATTCCCTTTCCCTTTTGGTTGACCGCTCCGTCGAAGTATAGCGTCCATGTCTCTCTATTTTCTCTTCAATAAGCGCAAATATTTCTTCGTCCGGGAAGTCAGTTTTTACGGTTCGTAATCGGGGAGGGGTAGTTGAGCGAGGTGATCAGCATGGCTTGTCCTTTGACGGATTTTTGAGTGGCGTACGTGACGTCAAACTCGTTTAACTGTACTTGCCATCGGGCTAAGCGTCCCGTCAATATGGCTTTCTCGAATAAGAACCTTACTGGGTCTATTTTGGCAAAGTATTTGACTTTGTGGGCGAGAAAGTAATGTCGTAATTTTTGGGAAGCCCATACTAATGCTAGACAAGTTTTTTCTGTAGGAGGGTAGGCTTTTTCGTATTCAATCAGGGTTTTACTCAAGTAGTAAATGGCCTTTTCCTTTCTTCCCATGTCGTCGTGTTGTGCAAGTACCGCACCAATGGCTTCTTTAGTTGCAGCTATATAGAGGAGTAGGGGGCGCCCGGGTACCGGGGCCGAAAGGACTGGGGGTTTAAGAAGGTACTCTTTTAAATTATCAAAGGCCTTTTGGCATTCACTATCCCAATTAAACCGGACTCCCCCTTTTAGTAGTTTGTAAAAGGGGCGACATCGTTCAGCATGTTGAGAAATAAATCTCCTAATAAACTGCAACCTTCCTATAAGCCCTCTTAGTTCTTTTAGGTTCTTGGGTGGGGGCATTTGGGCGATGGCTTTTGCCTTGGTCGGATCTATTTCTATCCCCCGTTTACTTACCATGAATCCCAAAAGTTTTCCCGAGGAGACACCGAAACGACATTTCTTTGGGTTCATTTTAAGTGAATATTCCCTGCATCTCTGCAGTACTTGCCTAAGTATTTCTGCGTGTCCTATTCGAGTTCTAGATTTAACCAAGATGTCATCCACATATACTTCTACTAGCTTGTGCATCATATCATGGAATATTGAGGTCATTGCCCTTTGATAGGTTGCCCCTGCATTTTTGAGCCCGAAAGGCATCACTATGTAGCAGTAAGTTCCCCAGGGTGTGGTGAAGGAGGTCTTTTCTTGGTCTTTTTCTGCCAGCCGGATCTGGTTGTATCCAGAAAAGCCATCCATGAACGAGAGCATCTCATATCCTGCAGTGTTGTCGACAAGGAGGTCGATGTGTGGGAGTGGGAAGTCATCTTTCGGGCACGCTCGGTTGAGGTCCCTGAAGTCGATGCATATTCGGATCTTTCCATCTTTTTTTGACACTGGAACGATATTTGCTACCCACTTTGGGTATAAGACCACCCGGATAAATTTAGCCTGGTGGAGTTTGTCCACCTCATCCTTGATTTTTAGAGCCACCTCGGGATGGAGGCGCCTCAGCTTTTGTTTGACTGGTTTTGCGTTTGGTTCTAAGATTAACTGATGTTCGACTAACGAGGTATCGAGCCCAGGCATGTCCTTGTAAGACCACGCAAAGACGTCTTTATACTCATGTAATATTTTAATCAGTCTCTCTCGTTCATCGTGATTTAGTTCTGCGCTAATCGAAATGATTTTGGGGTCAGTCTTTGTCCCTAGGTTTAGCTCCTCTATCTTCTCATCTGCTTCCTCTGTCTTTTCATCGAACCTTTGAAGGCTCTGCTTGAATTCCTTAGACAGGTCTTCTCTTTCTTCATCGTCCTCATCACAGATTTCGAAGACTCCTAGACCGTCATCTGGGTTTTCTATGTTATCTAGGTCTGGTTCTTCTACAACTGCTATTGATTGAAATTTCTCTAAACCTAGTATGGCCCTGCTATACCTTCCAAGTTGCTAATGATCTGGTCAGGTACTTGGCTCCTAGTAGGTTTGACCGTTTTGGACGAGGTACTAGGGTTGGGGTTTTTGGCTTGACTGGCGAGACGCTGTAGTTCGTTCAGGAGATCAGAGTCGTCACTGAAGGGGTGCCATGCTGGAGTGAAGTCATCTTTGTCGAACAGGGATCCTAGGGTTCTGGTTTCCATTTTTGTTTTTTTGTTTGTTTTGTTTTTTTTTGTTTTTTTTTTTTTTGTTTTTTTTTTTTGAACAGAAAAGACACTTATTATTTACAACCTACTGGATTGGTGGAAGTGTTTCAGCCGACTTTCCTCCAGCAGCTGGCGCTCCTTTGTTGCGATGCTTGAGCACTGCGAGAAAAGGAGGCTGGGTCAGCTGGAGTTTTTCGTTGGTGGCGAGTGTGGATTCAGGTGTTTATCAGGGAGTGGGAACAGCCATTCTAGGGAGCCAGAGAGATAGTCTAGCTTGCTTTCCCGGATAGGGTCTAGGGGGTGGGGGCATACGGTTTCTTCGGCGGGTTCTATGATTATTTCCCTCACGAAATGTTCGTACAACTTCCAATTATATTTTCCCTCTAATTTAGATTTGTGTTTGGGTGAGCCGATCCCCCTCTTGTCTAGCCATGCCGGGAGGTCGATGGGGTCCAGGATCCCATTTTTGTGTCCCAGAGTTTCCCCAGGAAGGTAACCCATGGTCCCCATTATATGCCAGCCAGGATTTTCAAACCTAGGGTGGCTTGTCTTTGAGGTAACGGGGGGAGTGTTCCGGGGATTTAGCCAATTGGCCGGGAAATCTAAGATGTGGATGGTGGTTTCCATGGGTCTTGAGCTACTGGTTTTTATGGCGGTGGTTTCATTATCGGCGAACCTTGGCTTAGGTTCTCTGATCGCATCCCCTTGTATTTTGATTATCCGACCTCCCAAGGGAAATTTCAAGCACTGGTGCAGGGGAGAGGAGACCCCCTTTATGGACGCTAGCCATTTACGTCCTAGGATCATATTATAATCTGAATCCATTTCTAGGACATAAGCTTTAGTGCTAGTTTCTAGCGGCCCCACTTTTAATCGGAAGTCCTTGAAGCCTAGAACTGGACGAGCCGTTTTGTCATAGGCAAATATACGGGTGTCCGTTTCAAAGAGTGTGGTTATGCGCCCATCAATGTGCTCGAAGGTTTGTAATGATATGAGGTTTACTCCTGCCCCGGTGTCAATTAGAACTTTATCCACCGAGTGTCCTTCGAGGTTGATTGTTATACATAGGGTTGAGGTGTTGACGACTTTATCATGAACTTCTTCCTTAGGTCTAAAGGTGATGACGGGCCCTAGTCCTGCGGTGGCTAGAGCTATTGGTATGCCTAGGGTAGAGATTTGCGGGTCGACTTGGGTTCTTTCTAGGAACGTTCTTAGAGCCTGCTGGTGGTGTTCTGAGGTTTCGATTAGCTCCAAAATGGAAATTTTCGCGGGATTTTTCGGAGTTGGTCTAGGATGTCGATCCTATCCCCGGCGCGGGGCTCCTCAGTTTCGGTTTCAGGCAGGGGGTGTCTATAAGAGGGTACAGTGTTGAAGATTCTGCCTGCTCTAGTAGTATGATGGTTTAGTGCGTCAATGGTGGTTCGGGGGCTTTGTGTTACTGGGCGCAGGCTTCTGTTGATTTGTAAGGGGGATATTGGTTGGTCTTTTTTGGGGGGAAAGAGTCTTGTGGGTTTGGGGAGAATAGGGGAGGGGGTTGGTAGGACGGGGGAAGGGGCTGGTAAGATTAAGCCTCCTGGGATGATTCTGGGTGACTCTTCGTGGTCAGCGACTTTTATGGTGTAGACGCTTTCATAGCTCAGGTTCTGGTTCTTCCAAGGGAGCCTTCGTAGCCGGCCTTGGGTTTCGGATTGTGGTTTCTACGGGGTTATGGGTTTCTGGGACCTTTTTGACTTCTAGTGATCTCGTAACTGGGTTGTTTTTGAGTCCCCTAATGGTGGCCCAGTCTAAGCGTCTCTCTTCGTCAAGGTTGTAGACAATGTCTCTAAACAAGGAGCATTGCTCGATGGTGTGGCCGTGATGCCGATGATACTGACAAAAACGGGTTGGGTCAGCACCGATAGGCGAAGGTCTAGCCGTGGGTAAGGAAATGCCATTGACCTTTAATAAGGCTCTGAGGATGTTTCCTAGGGTTTCCGGGAGGGGGGAACAGCTATCCCTTCTGTTTGACCATCTTGGGCCGTAGGAGGAGGAAGGTGTAGCCTTATCATGGGGGCTGTACGCGGGTTCTCTAAGGGCTATACCTTGCGTTCTTGGGGGGATAGGATAAGAGGATCTCCTGTTTTGGTCCTGTTTATGGATTGAGGGGGCCTGAATTGGGGAATCATGGGTTGTGAGGTTTTGTCGTATTGGCACGGGGACGGGTACTGATCGAGGGGTGAAGTTTTGATTAGCTTGCCGAGGCGGCGTATATCCGGATGAACCGGGTGTGTACTGTCTTGGAGCAGTTCCTCGATCAGGAACTCGCGCTCCGTTCAGGTATGTAGATACCCCAATTTTGACCGTCCAGAGAGACAGAAATACTTCAAGTAACACACGGAAATATCCCACAAGTGGACACCAACAGAGAACCAAAGGTTCGGTAAACCGAAAACCCTAACCCTAGCCTTGACCTAAACCTAAACCGGAAACCCTAACCCTAGCCTTGACCTAAACCTAAACCGGAAACCCTAAACCTTGACCTAACCCTAAACCCTAGCCCCAGCCTTGACCCTAAACCATAAACCTAAACCAAAACCTAAACCCTAACCCTAAACCAAAACCCCAAACCCTAGCCCAAACCCTAACCCTAAACCAAACCCTAGCCCGGACCTAAACCTAAACCTACCCTAAAAACCAAAACCCTAAAAACCTAAGTCCCTGGAAAGGGGCGGCTAGCCCTAACTAGCCGCCCCTCACTGGGCGGCTAGTTTACACTAGCCGCCCCCTAACCGCCCTCTGGCCGACTTTGGACCAGTCCCCTGGATGGGACATAAAGCAATATTAAATGCTGATCATTGCGGCGGGTCATGACCTTTAGCCGCCCTCTCTTGGCCGGATCAAACCAAGTAGCCGACCCAAGCCACCGCTTGTCAGAGATGGGACGTTTGGCAGGTCATGATAGGGGCGGCTACCAGGAAGTAGCCGCCCCATCCTGGGCGGCTAGTTAGCACTAGCCACCCTTCACCTGGTCTCTGACAGAAGAACCAGATAATTAATGAGAGGTCCAATCGAAGCCACCCACTCCATTACCCCCTGGGTCTTCCCCTGCCTCTCTTTTACTATAAATAGAGGAGGTCCCAAGCCTTACAACATAATCCACAACATCAACAAATCCAAAAAAACACCACCATCCCCACTTGTTCAAACCCTTCCACCACTAGGAATCCCAAGAGAGAGAGAGAGAGAGCCCCTTTTGTGAGAGAAACACCCATTCCCTACATAAAATACCCTCTCATCCCACCCTCCAGAAACCCAGGCTAAACCTAGCTTAGCCTCTTCCCAAGACCCCACCCTTTTCCTACCAAAGTCCTGCCCAAATTCCCCCAGACCCTGGACGGCTAACCCTACCTAGCCGCCCTAATCCAGACGGCTCAAAGACACTAGCCGCCCCACACCTACACCCCACCCGCACTCCTTTGTCCCAAGACTCCTTTAGTCAAGCCCCAAAAGCATAATAGGATTACCTGTTTTTCACCTTTGTGTACGGTATATCCGTGTCTCAGAGCGGAGACCCCACAAACTCCCCACGTAGGCGATCAAATCCAACCC
The DNA here is from genome assembly GCA_030737845.1 of Acorus calamus. Classification (NCBI taxonomy): domain Eukaryota; kingdom Viridiplantae; phylum Streptophyta; class Magnoliopsida; order Acorales; family Acoraceae; genus Acorus; species Acorus calamus. Next base: position 7,054,790 of record CM060869.1, on the reverse strand, counting down.
AACCTTTTCCTGCTTTTAGAAAAAGCAGGTGGCGATCACACAAACCCCTGGAATCCTCTTGAGCCGCTGTCGGGCGCCTCAACCAGGAACGACACCTCACCCTTCCGAGAAGACGATCCGACCGAGCCCGCCAGGGCACGCCTCCGATCCGAATCGCCGAAGAACCCCCACACACGCACGCACCCGCGCACCACCGGATCCTTTCCGACACACCGACATCGGAGATTCCGATGCACCGACAAATCTGGCGATCACGGTGGGACCTCCCTCGTGAAAAACAACAAAAGGTAATCCTCTTCTGCCCCCTTTTACAAGCTTGACTAAAATGCTATCAACCCTCTAGGAAGGTTAGAGTTTCTCACTCCTTGAATTAAATCCTCTTCTACTGTGCATTATAACATCCTTTATTGCTTTGTAAGCCGCACACAGCTGCGCAATCCTTTACTGCTTTCGTAAGTCGCACACAGCTGCGCAATCCTTTACTGCTTTATTTACTGCTTTCAATCTGCATTCATCCCCCACTCTACGTCATGGAATCCCACATAGAAGAGGAGATATTAGAGGAAAGGAATCACCAAGAGGGTCTGGCCACACAGTTCCTGACCCATCTGGAGGAAAGGATGGCTAGTCTAGGGTATCAAACGGTAGAGGACATGTTTCATGACCTCGCTGACTACCGTCATGCCAAGACCTCGAGACAGGAAACCCCTGTCGAAACCCCTAAATCCACTCCCAAAGCCCCATCCACACCCAGTCACTCGGTCAACCCGAGTGTCTTTTCGTTCACCCCCCTTTCCCCCGCGAATCCAATATTCCCAACCGTTTCCACCCCAGGCCCCTACCAGACCACCCCAAACCCGGGACAGCTAGGCAGCCCTCCCCGGGGAGAAACACTGGACGATACCATCCAGAGAATTCTCTCCGAGACTGGTCCCTCGGCCCCCAAACACATGTCTCTACATAACCTGAGACAAATCCCGTCAGTCCACCTACCGGAGGGATTCAAAATCCCCAAATTCCGCCGGTACAACGGTCGTGGAGACCCAGACATTCATTTAACCGCCTTTTATCTAGACGCACGCCCGTTTCTAGATAATCAACCTCTACTAGTCTTCCTCTTCCAGAAATCATTGGAAGGAGAAGCGCTACAATGGTTCTCCACCCTCCATGTGGACCACTTGTCGAATTTCTCGGCTGTAAGCGAGAAATTCTTGGGCCGCTACGGTTACCAGAGGATTAGGACCCCCTCTATTTCAGATCTAACCGTAGAGAGAATGAGGCCTAGGGAGGAATTCGAACAATACGTGTCTCGGTGGCGCACCCTTGTCCACCGAACCGGCCTGCAACTCACAGAATGTCAAGAAATTGACATGATGTTGCAGAGCCTGAGTCCGGAGCTCCGTACGAGCCTTTCGTATGGAGACTGCACTACGTATCAACTTCTGATTGACCGCCACAACAGGATTTCCCGTTGTGCAGCACCAGTAGTCCAAACCCAGTCCCCACCTATCAGCCATAGGGTTGGACAACCGCCTCGTAAGGCACAAACTCCCACGGTAGAGGGGATCATTAGCCAAGTATCGGCACTCTACCCGAACGGAGCACGAGTTCCTGACCGAGGAACAGCTCCGAGACAGTACACGCCCGGTTCATCCGGATATGCACCGCCTCGGCAAGCGAATCAAAATTTTACCCCTCGATCAGTACCCGTCCCCGTGCCAATACGACAAAACCCCACAGTCCAAGATTTCCCACTCCAAAGCCCTATAATCCAGAGCCAAACTCAAACTCGGGCCCCCTTTTACTCTGCTCCCCCAAGAGCACAAAATCCAACCCCTAGGCAGCCCATACAAAGCTCTTATAACGAGGTTAGACCTCCCGCATCCTACGACCAAAGACGAATGGGAAAGAGGGACTCTTACCCTCCCCTCCCAGAAACTTTAACTAGGATCTTTAGGGTGATGTTGGACACAAATAGTATCTCCCTCCCCGACGCCAGACCCTCACTACCCGGGGCCAGCACGGCGCGTTACTGTCAATATCATCAACAATATAGCCATATCGTAGAACAATGCATTATTTTTCGGGACTTCGTTTATGATCTTAATGATGACAGGCGCCTTGACTGGGCCATGATCAAGGGCCATCTGAGCCAGGGAAATCCCCAAGCACCCAAGCCACTTGGCATATTAACTGACCCCTTGCCAGGTCACACCCAAGCCTCCACATCTAGAGCCCACGCGGTCAACATGATCAGGAGAGGGAGACAACCATCGCCAGAACCAAGCAGCTCGGAAGATGCTACTGATGGCAGCCTATCCGAAGAGTCCGAGGAGGAAGAGCAGAACGAGCCCTTCCAGCTGAACCTCGACGACCATGACCTCGCCATACTCTATGGCGAAGAAGAAGACGCAGTCCTCGCCCTTCCCGCAGTCATCAACATTGAGTCCGACGAAAGCGGACTAGAAAACCCGGGAGAAGACGAAGAAGAAGAGCCATTCGAGGAGATCCCCGAAGGAGCTGGCGAAGGACCCGAAGGAGGGGAATGTACGTCAGATGATCTGCATCCGGACGATAACGGGTCCTCCAAGAGTATCGACACTGTGAATGGTCCCCGCCGCCCAATGACCATTTCATTCACTGACCAGGACCTCCCAGATCCCCGACTGCGAGTCTACCCCCTACACATCCGCGGACGACTTCAGAAGTTGTGGCTGAACAACATCTTTGTAGACCCAGGATCGGGCATGAACATAATGACGTGCTCCACTTACCAGAAGATACCCGGACTAGGCCGTCCTCCCGTCCAACCGGCCCACCATACTGTAGATACCCCAATTTTGACCGTCCAGAGAGACAGAAATACTTCAAGTAACCCACGGAAATATCCCACAATTGGACACCAATAGAGAACTGAAGGTTCGGTAAACCGGAAACCCTAAAACCTTGACCTAACCCCAAACCCTTGCCCAAACCCTAAACCTTGACCTAACCCCAAACCAAACCCTAAACCTAAGCCAAGCCCTAGCCCAGACCTAAACCTAAACCTACCCTAAAAACCAAAAACCCTAAAAACCTAAAGTCCCTGGAAAGGGGCGGCTAGTCCTAACTAGCCGCCCCTCACTGGGCAGCTAGTTTATACTAGCCGCCCTTTTAACCGCCCCCTGGCCGACTTTGGACCAGTTCCCTGGATGGGACATAAAGCAATATTAAATGCTGATCATTGCGGCGGGTCATGACCTTTAGCCGCCCTCTCTTGGCCGGATCAAACCAAGTAGCCGACCCAAGCCACCGCTTGTCAGAGATGGGACATTTGGCAGGTCATGATAGGGGCGGCTACCGGGAAGTAGCCGCCCCATCCCGGGCGGCTGGTTAGCACTAGCCGCCCTTCACCTGGTCTCTGACAGAAGAACTAGAGCATTAATGAGAGGTCCAATCGAAGCCAAACCACTCCATTACCCTCGGGATATTTTCCTACCCCTCTTTTACTATAAATAGAGGAGGTCCCAAGAAATGAACAACATCCACAAAATCACCAATTCATCTTCATCATCAACCCACCATCCCCACTTGTTCAAAACCCTTCCACCACTAGAAATCCCAAGAGAGAGAGAGAGCCCCTTTTATGAGAGAAACACCCATTCCCTACATAAAATACCCTCTCATCCCACCCTCCATAAACCCAGGCTAAACCTAGCTTAGCCTCTGCCCAAGACCCCACCCTTTTCCTACCAAAGCCCTGCCCAAATTCCCCCAGGCCCTGGACGGCTAACCCTAGCTAGCCGTCCCCTGGCCGACGGCTAAACACAACTAGCCGCCCCCCTATTCACACCCCATATCAACATCCCTTTGACCCATAACTCCTTTAGTCAAGCCCGGAAGCAGAATAGGATTACCTGTTTTTCACCTATGTGTACGGTATATCCGTGTCTCAGAGCGGAGACCCCACAAACTCCCCACGTAGGCGATCAAATCCGACCCAAACCCTTTCCTGTTTTTAGAAAAAGCAGGTGGCGATCACAAAACCCCCCCTGAATCCTCTTGAGCCGCTGTCGGGCGCCTCGACCAGGAACGACACCCTCACCCCTTCCGAGAAGACGATCCGACCGAGCCCGCCAGGGCACGCATCCGATCCGAATCCCCGAAGAACTCCCACACACGCAGATTTTTCGACACCGACACATACTATCCAAGCTTTCAACCATACCGGGAAGACTCTCCGCGGCCCCGGAACATTCGAGCTATCCGTCGGACCTCTCATCTGCGAAGTAGCCTGCTTCGTGGCCGACATCGACACAAGGTACCCATTGATGCTGGGGCGACCGTGGTCAGACAGCATCCAAGCTATCTGTTCCCCCCGACACCAATGCCTTCGACTGCCCTTCTCGAATCATGTACTGACAATTTGGTGAGAAGCACGCCTCCAATACGAGAACGAGAACAATTGGGCCATACACAATATGTTCACCTTAGCCCTCCGACCGGGGAACGAGAATGAAGGCGGTAGCCCACCTGGGTCCCCTTGTGACAACAACTCTCCCTCAGAAGAAGCGGTCAGGACCCAGCGTCCACCAAGCAATCTTGCGGAGCCCAACTCGATCACCTTCCTCCCCCATGAAGTCGCAAAAGCCAGAGCACGTTCCGCACCCCTCTCAATCACCGCCATGCTCGGGGGAAGGGAATTCCGTCACATTCTCATTGACACGGGAGCGGAAACTAACGTCCTTACATATTCCGCCTACCAAAAGCTAGAAGGCCGGGTTCCCAGATTGGAGCCCTCAGACGAATACATTTACGCCTTCGACAGCACACGCAAGAACGCCTGCGGACTAGTCACGCTCCCACTGAAGATCGGCCCAGTCTCCACCATCGTTAACTGCATGGTGATGAACATTCAATCGCCCCACCCTCTGATTGTTGGGAGGACATGGCTCAACAGCATCGAAGCCGTCTCATCCACCCGACACCAATGTCTTCGCTTCCCGTACCGCGGGAAGGTAATATCCATATGGGGAGAGGCACGCTCTAATAATACTCAGGCCCGAAATTGGAGCGTCTGTGCCATACGCATCCGGCTAGAGGTGCTCGCATGTTGGCAACCAGGCGCCACAGACGAAGAACTACTCCATCAAGGGAGGCCTTTGAAAAGACTCAGGGAGGGAGAATTTGGGAACAGGGGACCCCCACCAGACATCAACCAGCCATCAAAAAGAAGCCGACCCGAGGAGGCAATACAAATTCAAGAACCAGGTACCGATCCTCCCGGGTAACTTTTCACGCCCTGTACATATTTGTTTACAGCTTTTTCTAAAAATTAAAAAGATCAAAATATTTGTTTACAAGCTTTCGCTTTCACACCCTGTACATACTTGTTTCCAGCTTTATTTCCACTCTCCTTTAAAAAAAAAATGTTTTTCTAAAAATGTTTTTCACACTCTCTTCCAAAACTAAAAGTTCTACAAAACAGTATTTCCGTACTTCAAAACCAAAATAAAAGCATTTTCCCGAACTTTCTTTACCTGTTTACCAAAACAAACGAAAATATTTACAAACTACATTTCCACACTCTTCTTCACGACGAAAACGTTTTCCAAATCTGCGTTTCCACACCTTTCCTTCAAAGCGAAATGTTTTACAAAGCTGTACTTCCATGATTTCCGCCGAAAAACGTTTTACAAAACCGTCTTTCCATACTTTCCTTATAAAAACAAAATCATTTTCCAAACTTTATCTCCACTCTTTTCTTTCCAAAAACATATCTTTTCGCCGACACAGGCCCCTTTAAAAAAAAAGGGGAAAAAATTGTCCTACTACGCCTCGAACTACTGGACGAGAAGAGATTAAGAGCGGCAGACCATACCCAGGCCTACCAAAGAAGGGTGGCAAGGGCATTTGAAAAGAAGGTGATAAAAAGAAAATTCGAGATCGGGGAATTAGTACTTAAGCAAATCATGCCATCAAGACAGCCTCACCCGAGAGGAAAGCTGCAACCCACATGGGAGGGGCCCTATGTGATCACCCATGCCTATTCCGGGAATGCCTACCGCCTGGTAGATGCCGAAGGAGCCGAGTTTCCAGGTTCGTGGAATGCACTTTATCTGAAGAAATTCCATGCATGAAAAGCTTTCAATACTTAAGAACTATTATTCTTCCTTCCTGCGATTTCCAGCGTTTAGTACTTGATAATAGAATTGTAAGACTCTCAAAGATAAACTCGTATCTATTTGAACACGTTTCCGCCAAATCATGTCATTCCCTTCACACACGTATAACTGGACTAGATTTGCCTGATAGAAGAAAAATTGCCTACCCCGTGGACTGGGACAATTTAAAAACTCCCCAAAGTAAAATATCCCTTATTTTCGCCCGCTCGTATTAACCCTAGGTCAAATGAGGAGTTACCCGGACCTAGCATATGTCCCAAAAACTTGCTCTGGCACTATATAAACACTTCTAGAGGGGAAGCATGAAAAGAATCGGGGTGAAAAACAGAAGAGCCCCCCCCTCAAATCAAAAAAAAAAAAAAAAAAAGTCAGGCAAGGAGAGGCCAAACACCCAAGTGAACGGGTTAAACTCTCTATTTAGCAGGCTTTCACACCTTTACGCACGGTATACGCTAAACAACGGCTATACCAGTACAGATCCAGACAACGGACTGTACCTTTCCACCCAAAAATAAAGAAGTGGTAAAAAGAAGAAAGCCAGAGGGACCTAGGAAGTAAGACATGAGCTAGACTGAGACAATTCTAAAATATTGCCCGAAAGGATGATATTACTCTTACCTCATTCACCCTCTCCCCTTTTTATTTTTTTGCAATGGGGGTTCAAAATTGAGCTATGTCCACTGGGAAAGGCGAAATTTTGACCAAGGGTAGATCACGTCCAGGTTTACACCTACACACACACTCACGCGAGTTCATTTAGAAACTTGCCTATCCAAAGGAAGCTTATTTGACTTGACTCTTGGTACATTCATGGATTTTTCAGCATGTTTAGAATAATACGATTAAGCATTTGAGAACCATGAACCTAGGAAAATCGACGCCTAAGGCTTATACCTCTCAAATACAATCCTGGTTTGGACATAAGTAACCACAAGGGCTCCTCCACGGGGACTTGATGGCGTCTTTTACTTATGAAAATCAAGAACATTGCCCTCTCACCTAAAAAGTCATTGAAGAACTAAAATGCCCCCTTATGCCACTTATACTTACGCATAACCTTGCATTTTCCTCCTCAAAACACCTTGGCATCTGATTTTCTTGAAACATTAAAGTTAACCCCCCCCCCCCCCGAATATTAGAATTATCCCCACTCATATGGGAATTGTCCCCACAAAATTCAAAATTATCCCCACTCATGTGAGAATTGTCCCCACTCACCTCATGCCCTTCCGCACATGCGTGAGAAGAAATTGTCCCCAACTCCTACACATAAGTTCTTCTTCACTCACGCACTTGGAATCCCTTCCTTGCGCACTAAAGCCTGGTCTCGCACACTTTACTTTCTCGCATTTATATTTCCATTCCGCCTTAAGATGGATTGTAGCCCTTGACAATTCAAGCAAGAAGGGCTCGAAAGTCAGTGCAGGGGCACAATCTGGACAGATTTAATACTTGGTCCATGGAAAGAATGTTTTTATAGGTACTGAAGGTTAGAACGGTCGCAAAAACTTTCAGCGGCAGCAGCAGACAGGAGCAGCAGGCCCAAACTGCCCCAGGCAGGGGGCGGCTAAGCTCGACTAGCCGCCCCTCACTGGGCGGCTAGTTTGTACTAGCCGCCCCTCCCCCTTGTTGCAGGTAAGGATGCCCCAGGCAGGGGGCGGCTAAACAAAACTAGCCTCCCCTCACTGGGCGGCTAGTTCACACTAGCCGCCCCCTGCCTGCACCTCTTCCAGTGCTGTCAGCCCTATTTTAATCAAATTTTGATGTCTCCAAATACCTGTTAAGAACATTTTCATTCCAAAAATTGCATACACACATTTCATACGCATATACATTCATAAAACCAATATAAATACACTTCGAAAAACAACCATATCTCAAAATCATATGTCCATCCATGAATCAAACCAATGAAACCAAGATTCATCTACACAAACATACATATCCGTGAACCATCCATGCTAAACTACTCTAACACATGCATATAAAGGAGAATGATTAAATTGTTCCACCCAAAACCACAAGCATAGACTGTTTTCTAAAAACTAAAAGAGGGCATAAAAAAGGGGGAATCTCTTCCTTCGAGACGCTCCAAAATCCGAAAGTCTTGAGCTATGCATCATCGAATATTCACCTGAGTCAAAAACAAAAGAAGAAAAGCATGAATTCATCGCGTATATACTATTCCTCTACTTAAAACCAAGACACAAAAGCTATACCTCGGCGTATCGTCGTCCGCTGGAGGCTGAGTAGGAGGAACGTCCTGACTTGGCTGAGAAGGGAGCGGCGGATGAGGAGAAGACTGAACCTCTGGAGCATCGGGAGCAGCAGGAGTCTCTCAAACCGAAGACGCGGCCCTCGCGTATATCCCACGACTCCGAGACACCGAAGGACGAGCGGCACGGCTGAAGGTGGCCCCAGTAGGCAAGGAAGCCGAGAGAGAATGGTCAGGCTCAAGTGGAAGAAGATCAAGGTCCGCCTTGGTCATAGAGCCCCCTCCAACCAATTTCCCCCTCATAGTGGCCTCCCAGAGACGGACCTGCTGCATGTCTCTGTCTCTCCTCTCCAATCTCTGTCGAAGGCGACTCTCTATCCCTCTGGCCCGATCCTCAGCAACCCTCAACCTCTCCTCCAACTCCCGTGCCCTCACTTCCGACGCCCTGAGTGCCTCTCAGTCCCTATCCCTGGCCGCCTGGAGAGAACGAACCAGGTCTCCCATCAAACCTCCGGGAACACCCGCCGAAGCCTCCAACTCCGACACCCTCATCTGGAGGGAGTCCCTCTCACGGCCTAGGGTAATGAACCCCTCCTCCCTCGAGGCTATCATGGACCTCAGCCGGTCCGCCTCCTCAGCCCGGGAAGCCCTGCCCCTCGCCTGGCCCAACTCCATCCTTGTGGCCGCCAACTCACTTCGGGCCACATCCAATTCCCTCGTCAGTTCGAGCTCCTGCTCGGAAACCACGGAAGGAGGAGGGACGGAAGAAGAAGCGCCATCGGCCCTCGCTCTCGACAGAGCATCCACCTGAGCCTCGAGGACCCTGACCTGGTCCTGCAAACGTCCTCTCTGTGCCCGCAAAGCCTCTATCTGTCTGGCCCGCGCTTGGAGGTGCTCATTGGCGGTCTTGAGCCTCTTCTCCATCTCATTCAACTCAACCTGCAAAAAGAAATACCATTCAGAAGATGTTCAAACAAGAGAAAGAACGAGGAAAGAAAAAGGGATTTTTTTCAACTTACATAAGCGTCCGGGATCTCCTCCTCCATTGTCCCGAGGATATCCGCATACTCCCGACGATACCAAGCTAGGTATTCGTCACTCGAAGTCACCTCAGGACGACGCTCCACCAAGACACCTCGACTCATCCATCCCGCTACGTACGTCGCGTAATTCCTCGGGAGATTCGTGTCCCTAGGAATCCCGGCCACCGGAATCGAAGGGCGCCGCGGAAGAGGATCGGGCACCCACGGATGGTACCCAAGCTGGCGAACGACCCTGCTGATCGCATGGAACACGACCTCATTGAAGTAAATCAGCCAGACGTCTCGCGCCAGGGCCTCGGGAACCTCCTCCGAGTAAGGCCTCCATGTCATCTAAGAAAGCATCGAAAGATAGGAAGAGCGCTTAGTCAAAAAGAAAACCAAGTACAAGCCAAAGAGATTCAAAGAAAACTCATACCTCTTCCTCCGACAAAACACGGAAGGCCTCTCGGAATTGGGCGAGGCGGTGCAAGCGGGAAGATCCCCGGGGCGCCCATCTCATGGCCCAGGGGAGGACATGATCAAAAGGCACCAGGGTCGGGCGATCAATGGCGAAGTGCTCGTACCCGAAAATCTGGCAAAGAGAGAGGAAAATTATCATGATCAAAGTGAGCTAAACCCAAAAGAAAGCACCCTCTACTCACACATACCTGGAGAAAGGGCGCAAAACCACCAAGGTTCTTTCCCCCGGCCCTCTTAACTTTATTCGAGAGCTCCGCAAAGAGATGGGCAAGCATCGCCGCTTCCCAAGCATAGCGCCCCATGCCCTCCAAGTCCCGCATCAGTAGAAGGGAATGAGAGGAGACCTTATCAGAGGCCGTCGAGAAAAGGACCCGGCCAAAGAAGTAGAGGAAGAACGCTCTCAACTCCCTCCGTGCCCTCTGTGGGCACGCAGCCGCCTCTCTCGCCTCGATCATCACCCGCCGCCTCTCGAAGCTAGCTTCAGCTTCGCCCTTCTGGCGCTCTGTAAAGGAACCGAGGCCGTACTGCCCCGAAAGCCGCCCCAAAGGGATCCGGTTCAGCGTCCGCTCCCGCTCCACGAACTCCCATTCCCCGATCAACTCTCGGAAAAGCCCCCTGTAGTCAGCTAGGGTGGCCGCGATCACCGCCTCCCCCAGAACCGGAAGGCCGATGATCCGATAGACGTCCTCGAGCGTCGGCATGACAGCACCGGTAGGGAGGATGAACCTGCAACTCTCCGGATCCCATCTCTCCGCCAAGGCCTCCACATATGGACGGTGGACGTGGAATGGCTCGATCAGAAAAAAGGAACGGAAGCCCGCTCCATCCACCAAACTCCGCTCCTCCTGCCCCAAGGCGTCATACCATCTCTTCGTCCCGTGCCATAAAACCCGGATACGATTCGGCCTCTACAAAACAAACGAAGGGAACATGGGTTAGTTTAAAAGCAAGCGAGAGGTAAGAGTCCAAATCTACGAAATCATTTTAAACCATGCTTAGCGAAATCAAAACTCCCACATGCTAAAAGAAAAGGAACGAAAGCATGAAAGTAAGGAACTACACTCCTCATATGATCACGCATGCTAGACAAATATCAAACACATCCCTCCGTGGTCACCACTCACACACTTTCTTACATCAAGCCTATCATGCACACCTAAGCAATACGGCCATATGGAACTCGAACCCATGAAATGCATGCATACACTCCCTCATGCCCTACCACGATCAAACACGTACGAAATCACATATACATAGAAAAGTATCGCATGCAAGCATATTAGCCATATCATTTCTCTCTCCTTTATATGCATATAACAAACATGGATATATATATGTAAAAATTGCCCCCCTCCCTATAAAAACAAACCCGTGACAGCATGCTTACACATCCCACTATGATTGACTTATACGCAAGCATGCCTATTTAAAAAACACACATATACGAGTATAATACACACATACAACCTGTTCATACCACCAAGACATGCATATACACCAAAAGGCTAAGACTAAAGAGTTAGGAACATACCACGGCCCGTGTGGACCCAGGAGCGTCCACCTCGGCCTCGTCGGGATCGTCCATCCCGTCGTCATCCCCCTCCTCATCCTCCTCAAACACGGCCTCCTCGGCCTCAACCCCAACACCCACACCGGCCTCAGCGGCCCCAGTGCCCATACCCTCGGTCTCCCCGGCCCCATCCCTAGCCTCTCCTATCCCCTCCACCCTCCCCACGCCGGAGATAAACTCCGCAAAGGCCCCCATAGCCCTACTCTCCTCCTCCTCAGCCCTGGCCTCTGTGGCCTCCCTATCCAACATCCCGACGAGGGCGTCCAACGACGCCCTCTCACTCTCACTTACCCCCTCGGCCTCGGCCCTTCCCTCCGTTGCACCCCCAACCAATCCCCCGACCCCCGAAACCACCTCCTCGACCACTGCCGGTCGATCCCCACGCCTCCTCTTGCGTGTATAACCTATCATAACACCCCCAACCTTCGGGACAGCCCCCGAAGACATACCCGTGCCCCTAACCGCACCGGTATCCACCGACGGCACCTCCGTTGCACCCACGACCTCCCTCACGACCTCCTCCTCCACCCGATCACTCCCCGATGAACTAGACCCCGAGACAGCCCCTCTCTGCTCTCGGGAAGACCTGAGGCGCTTCATCATCGAAGTTGTCTTCTTCTCCTTCGTCATCTCCTCCGATTTCACACAAAGAAAGACCTAAAGAAAAACCTAGGGCTTCGAAATCAAGAAGAAAGGGATGATGGAAGGACGAAAACAAAGGATTCAAGGCGAGTTTTTTCCGGTTTGGAACGAAGAAGAAGAAGAAAGGAGGGAAGAGGAACCGTTTTAAAACGTATGGAGAGAGAGAGAGAGGGTCTTTTCGGTTATAAGGGACCCAGTCATGGGGCGGCTACCCGCGAGTAGCCGCCCCCTCTCGGGCAGCTAGTTACAACTAGCCGCCCCTCCCAGTTTTCTCTTTCATTTAAAAACCCCCCTTTCCAATCTTTTCAGCCTTAAATTTTAAAAGTTCTCCAAACCAAACAGCCATGAATTGGCTTATTTCCAGACAATACTTGATCAAACACGACTCTCCCGAAGTTTTGCAACACGTTCAGTACCATTCAAATTCAAATTTCTTCAGTTCTGGTTCTTTTCCAGAGTTCTTATCCCTCGGATGATCCAATTCACCCAAATCAACTTTTACTTGCTTTCTGTCGGCGATATCCCCTCCTTGCTGAGTTTTCCCAAGCACGGGAACGGTAGGCACGAGGAAACTGACGCTGGGCTGCTCCGTGCACGATAGCTAAGAACCCCGACCGCGGGTTGGATCACTCACCATTTAATTTTCCCCGCCTTCCACCTGGATCATCCTCTTGGATAAAAATTCTAAGTCAAGACCTAGCCTCTGACGATCTAAATCAACTCCCCGAGTAGTACTGCTCGTATTGGCACAACTCCTTGAAGGTCGGGCCGGCCAAAATAGGGGTCTCTTTCCTTATCATCGGTCGAAGTCTTTCCTGCTTCGCACAAAGACTCCGTCCGATGAGGGACAATTCTAGATACCCCAATTTTGACCGTCCAGAGAGACAGAAATACTTCAAGTAACCCACGGAAATATCCCACAATTGGACACCAATAGAGAACCGAAGGTTCGGGAAACCGGAAACCCTAAAACCTTGACCTAACCCCAAACCCTAGCCCAAACCCTAAACCTTGACCTAACCCCAAACCAAACCCCAAACCCTAAACCTAAGCCAAGCCCTAGCCCAGACCTAAACCTAAACCTACCCTAAAAACCAAAAACCCTAAACACCTAAAGTCCCTGGAAAGGGGCGGCTAGCCCTAACTAGCCGCCCCTCACTGGGCGGCTAGTTTATACTAGCCGCCCTTTTAACCGCCCCCTGGCCGACTTTGGACCAGTTCCCTGGATGGGACATAAAGCAATATTAAATGTTGATCATTGCGGAGGGTCATGACCTTTAGCTGCCCTCTCTTGGCCGGATCAAACCAAGTAGCCGACCCATGCCACCGCTTGTCAGAGATGGGACGTTTGGCAGGTCATGATAGGGGCGGCTACCAGGAAGTAGCCGCCCCATCCCGGGCGGCTGGTTAGCACTAGCCGCCCTTCACCTGGTCTCTGACAGAAGAACCAGAGCATTAATGAGAGGTCCAATCGAAGCCAAACCACTCCATTACCCTCGGGATATTTTCCTACCCCTCTTTTACTATAAATAGAGGAGGTCCCAAGCAATGAACAACATCCACAAAATCACCAATTCATCTTCATCATCAACCCACCATCCCCACTTGTTCAAAACCCTTCCACCACTAGAAATCCCAAGAGAGAGAGAGAGAGAGAGAGAGAGAGAGAGAGAGAGAGAGAGAGAGCCCCTTTTATGAGAGAAACACCCATTCCCTACATAAAATACCCTCTCATCCCACCCTCCATAAACCCAGGCTAAACCTAGCTTAGCCTCTGCCCAAGACCCCACCCTTTTCCTACCAAAGCCCTGCCCAAATTCCCCCAGACCCTGGACGGCTAACCCTAGCTAGCCGCCCCCTGGCCGACGGCTAAACACAACTAGCCGCCCCCCTATTCACACCCCATATCAACATCCCTTTGACCCATAACTCCTTTAGTCAAGCCCGGAAGCAGAATAGGATTACCTGTTTTTCACCTCTGTGTACGGTATATCCGTGTCTCAGAGCGGAGACCCCACAAACTCCCCACGTAGGTGATCAAATCCGACCCAAACCCTTTCCTGTTTTTAGAAAAAGCAGGTGGCGATCACAAAACCCCCCCTGAATCCTTTTGAGCCGCTGTCGGGTGCCTCGACCAGGAACGACACCCTCACCCCTTCCGAGAAGACGATCCGACCGAGCCCGCCAGGGCACGCATCCGATCCGAATCCCGGAAGAACCCCCACACACGTGGATTTTTCGACACCGACACATACTATCCAAGCTTTCAACCATACCGGGAAGACTCTCCGCGGCCCCGGAACATTCGAGCTATCCGTCGGACCTCTCATCTGCGAAGTAGCCTGCTTCGTGGCCGACATCGACACAAGGTACCCATTGATGCTGGGGCGACCGTGGTCAGACAGCATCCAAGCTATCTGTTTCCCCCGACACCAATGCCTTCGACTGCCCTTCTTGAATCTTGTACTGACAATTTGGGGAGAAGCACGCCTCCAATACGAGAACGAGAGCAATTGGGCAATACACAATATGTTCACCTTAGCCCTCCGACCGGGGAACGAGAATGAAGGCGGTAGCCCACCTGGGTCCCCTTATGACAACAACTCTCCCTCAGATGAAGCGGCTAGGACCCAGCGTCCCCCAAGCAATCTTGCGGAGCCCAACTCGATCACCTTCCTCCCCCATGAAGTCGCAAAAGCCAGAGCACGTTCCGCACCCCTCGCTATCACCGCCATACTCGGGGGAAGGGAATTCCGGCACATTCTCATTGACACGGGAGCGGAAACTAACGTCCTTACATATTCCGCCTACCAAAAGCTAGAAGGCCGGGTTCCCAGATTGGAGCCCTCAGAGGAATACATTTATGCCTTCGACAGCACACGCAAGAACGCTTGCGGACTGGTCACGCTCCCACTAAAGATCGGCCCAGTCTCCACTATCGTTAACTGCATGGTGATGAACATTCAATCGCCCCACCCTCTGATTGTTGGGAGAACATGGCTCAACAGCATCGAAGCCGTCTCATCCACCCGACACCAATGTCTTCGCTTCCCGTACCGCGGGAAAGTAATATCCATATGGGGAGAGGCGCGCTCTAATAATAATCAGGCCCAGAATTGGAGCGTCTGTGCCATGCGCATCCGGCTAGAGGTGCTCGCATGTTGGCAACCAGGCGCCACAGACGAAGAACTGCTCCATCAAGGGAGGCCTTTGAAAAGACTCAGGGAGGGAGAATTTGGGAACAGGGGACCCCCACCAGACATCAGCCGGCCATCGAAAAGAAGCCGACCCGAGGAGGCAATACAAATTCAAGAACCAGGTGCCGATCCTCCCGGGTAAGTTTTCAACTCCTGTACATATTTGTTTACAGCTTTTCCAAAAATCAAAAGACCAAAATATTATTTACTAGCTTTCGCTTTCAACCCTGTACATATTTGTTTACAGCTTTTTCTAAAAAAAAATCAAAAAATCAAAATATTTGTTTACTAGCTTTCGCTTTCAACCCTGTACATATTTGTTTAGCTGCTTTCCTAAATAGAAACCAAAAGCTAACAAAAAATACATGCCGATCAGCTTTCATTCCCCAACTCTGAACATACTTATTTCTAGCTTTATTTCCACTCTTCTTTAAAAAACAAAAAAAAATGTTTTTCTAAAAATGTCTTTCACACTCTCTTCCAAAACTAAAAATTTTACAAAACAGTATTTCCGTACTTCAAAACCAAAATAAAAGCACTTTCCCGAACTTTCTTTACATGTTTACCAAAACAACGAAAATATTTACAAACTACATTTCCACTCTTCTTCACGACGAAAATGTTTTCCAAATCTGCGCTTCCACACCTTTCCTTCAAAGCAAAATGATTTACAAAGCAGTACTTCCATGATTTCCGTCGAAAAACGTTTTACAAACTGTCTTTCCATACTTTCCTTATAAAAATAAAACCGTTTCCCAAACTTTATCCCCATTCTCTTTCCAAAAATATATCTATTCACCGACACAGGCCCCTTTTCAAAAACATAAGTATACATTTGTCTTTACTACGCCTCGAACTACTGGACGAAAAAAAAAAAAAAATTAAGAGCGGCATACCATGCCCAGGCCTACCAAAGAAGGGTGGCAAGGGCATTTGAAAAGAAGGTGATAAAAAGAAAATTCGAAATCAGGGAATTAGTACTTAAGCAAATCATGCCATCAAGACTGCCCCACCCGAGAGGAAAGCTGCAACCCACATGAGAGGGGCCCTATGTGATCACCCATGCCTATTCCGGGAATGCCTACAGCCTGGTAGATGCCGAAGGAGTCGAGTTTCCAGGTTCGTGGAATGCACTTTATCTGAAGAAATTCCATGCATGAAAAGCTTTCAATACTTAAGAACTATTATTCTTCCTTCCTGCGATTTCCAGCGTTTAGTACTTGATAATAGAATTGTAAGACTCTCAAAGATAAACTCGTATCTATTTGAACACGTTTCCGCCAAATCATGTCATTCCCTTCACACACGTATAACTGGACTAGATTTGCCTGATAGAAGAAAAATTGCCTACCCCGTGGACTGGGATAATTTAAAAACTCCCCAAAGCAAAATATCCCTTATTTCCGCCCCGCTCGTATTAACCCTAGGTCAAATGAGGAGTTACCCGGACCTAGCATATGTCCCAAAAACTGGCTCTGGCACTATATAAACACTTCTAGAGGGGAAGCATGAAAAGAATCGGGGTGAAAAACAGAAGAGCCCCCCCCTCAAATCAAAACAAAACAAAAAAAAAACAAAAAAAAGAAGAGAAAATCAGGCAAGGAGAGGCCAAACACCCAAGTGAACGGGTTAAACTCTCTATTTAGCAGGCTTTCACGCCTTTACGCACGGTATACGCTAAACAACGGCTATACCAGTACAGATCCAAACAACGGACTGTACCTTTCCACCCAAAAATAAAGAAGTGGTAAAAAGAAGAAAGCCAGAGGGACCTAGGAAGTAAGACATGTGCTAGACTGAGACAATTCTAAAATATTGCCCAAAATGAAGATATTACTCTTACCTCATTCACCCTCTCCCCTTTTTATATTTTTTTTGCAATGGGGGTTCAAAATTGAGCTATGTCCACCGGGAAAAGCGAAATTTTGACCAAGGGTAGATCACGTCCAGGTTTACACCTACACACACACTCACACGAGTTCACTTAGAAACTTGCCTATCCAAAGGAAGCTTATTTGACTTGACTCTTGGTACATTCATGGATTTTTCAGCATGTTTAGAATAATACGATTAAGCATTTGAAAAACCATGAACCCAGGAAAGTCGACGCCTAAGGCTTATACCTCTCAAATACAATCCTCGTTTGGACATGAGTGACCACAAGGGCTCCTTCGCGGGGACTTGATGGTGTCTTTTACTTGTGAAAATCGAGAGCATTGCCCTCTTACCAAAAAAAGTCATTGATGAACTAAAATGCCCCCTTATGCCACTTACACTTACGCATAAGCTTGCATTTTTCCTTTTCCAAAACACCTTGGCATCCGATTTTCTTGAAACATTAAAGTTAAACCCCCCCCCCCCCGAATATTAGAATTATCCCCACTCATATGAGAATTGTCCCCATGAAATTTAAAATTATCCCCACTCATATGGGAATTGTCCTCACTCACCTCATACCCTTCCGCACATGCGTGAGAAGAAATTATCCTCACCTACTACACATAAGTTCTTCTTCACTCACGCACTTGGAATCCCTTCCTTGCGCGCTAAAGCCTGGTCCCCCCGCACTTTACTTTCTCGCATTTATATCTCCATTCCACCTTAAGATGGATTGTAGCCCTTGACAATTCAAGCAAGAAGGGCTCAAAAGTCAGTGCAGGGGCACAATCTGGACAGATTTAACACTTGGTCCATGGAAAGAATGTTTTTATAGGTACTGAAGGTTAGAACGGTCGCAAAGACTTTCAGCGGCAGCAGCAGACAGGAGCAGCAGGACCAAACTTCCCCAGGCAGGGGGCGGCTAAGCTCGACTAGCCGCCCCTCACTGGGCGGCTAGTTTATACTAGCCGCCCCTACCCTTTGTCTTAGGTAAGTTTGCCCCAGGCAGGGGGCGGCTAAACCTAACTAGCCGCCCCTCACTGGGCGGCTAGTTTAAACTAGCCGCCCCTTGCCTGCACCCCTTTCAGTTATATCATTCTTTACCTATTGCAATCAAATTCTTTCCAAAACCTGCATGTACACATTTCATACACATATTTATACGCAAAACCTGTATAGATACCATGCTAAAATAAATTATATATCAAAACCTACACCCATCCATGAATCAAACCTATAAAAATCCAGATTCATCTACACATACATACATATCCATGAACATCCATACTAACTATTCCAAAAGACAAGCATACAAAGGAGAATGATTAAATTGTCCCGCCCAAAACCACAAGCATAGACTGTTTTTCTAAAAACCTAAGAGAGGGCATAAAAAAGGGAATTTTTTCCTTCGAGACGCTCCAAAATCCGAAAGTCTTGAGCTATACCTCACCAAAATATCACCTAAAACCAAAAACAAAAGAAGAAAAGCTTGAATTCATCGCATATATACTATTCTTCCACTTAAAACCAAGACACAAAGAAGCTATACCTCGACGTATCATCATCCGCTGGAGGCTGAGTAGGAGGAACGTCCTGACTTGGCTGAGAAGGGAGCGGCGGATGAGGAGAAGACTGAACCTCTGGAACATCGGGAGCAGCAGGAGTCTCTCGAACCGAAGACGCGGCCCTCGCATATATCCCACGACTCTGAGACACCGAAGGACGAGAGGCACGGCTGAAGGTGGCCCCAGTAGCCAAGGAAGCCGAGAGAGAATGGTCAGGCTCAAGTGGAAGAAGATCGAGGTCCGCCTCGGTCATAGAGCCCCCTCCGACCAGTTTCCCCCTCATAGTGGCCTCCCAGAGACGGACCTACTGCATGTCTCTGTCTCTCCTCTCCAATCTCTGTCGGAGGCGACTCTCTGTCCCTCTGGCCCGATCCTCAGCGGCCCTCAACCTCTCCTCCAATTCCCGCGCCCTCGCTTCCGACGCCCTGACCACCTCTCGATCCCTATCCCCGGCCGCCTGGAGAGAATGAACCAGGTCTCCCATCAAACCTCCAGGAACGCCCGCCGAAGCTTCCAACTCCGACACCCTCATCTGAAGGGAGTCCCTCTCACGGCCTAGGGTAATGAACCCCTCCTCCCTCAAGGCCACCATGGACCTCAGCCGGTCCACCTCCTCCTCAGCCCGAGAAGCCCTGCCCCTTGCCTGACCCAACTCCATCCGTATGGCCGTCAACTCACTTCGGGTCACATCCAATTCCCTCATCAGTTCGAGCTCCTGCTCGGAAACCACGGAAGGAGGAGGGACGGAAGAAGAAGAAGCGCCATCGGCCCTCGCTCTCGACATAGCATCCACCTGAGCCTCAAGGACCCGGACCTGGTCCTGCAAGCGTCCTCTCTGTGCCCGCAACGCCTCTATCTGCCTGGCCCGCGCTTGGAGGTTCTCATTGGCGGTCTTGAGCCTTTTCTCCATCTCATTCAACTCAACCTACAAAAAAGAAATACCATTCAGAAGATGCTCAAGCAAAAGAGAACGAGGAAAGGAAAAAGGATTTTCAACTTACATAAGCATCCGGGATCTCCTCCTCCATCGTCCCGAGGATATCCGCATACTCCCGACGATACCAAGCTAGGTATTCGTCACTCGAAGTCACCTCAGGACGACGCTCCACCAAGACGCCTCGACTCATCCATCCCGCCACATACGTCGCATAGTTCCTCGGGAGATTCGTGTCCCGAGGAATCCCGGCCACCGGAATCGAAGGGCGCCGCGGAAGAGGATCGGGCACCCACTGATGGTACCCAAGCTGGCGGACGACCCGGCTGATCGCATGTAACACGACCTCATTGAAGTAGATCAGCCAGACGTCTCGCGCCAGGGCCTCGGGAACCTCCTCCGAGTAAGGCCTCCACGTCATCTAAAAAAGCATTTAAAGATAGGAAGAGCGCTTAGTAAAAAAAAAACCAAATACAAACCAAAGAAATTCAAAGAAAACTCATACCTCTTCCTCCGACAAACCGCGGAAGGCCTCTCGGAATTGGGCGAGGCGGTGCAAGTGGGAAGATCCCCGGGGTTCCCATCTCATGGCCCAAGGGAGGGCATGATCGAACGGAGCCAAAGTCGGGCGATCAATGGAGAAATGCTCGTACCCAAAGATCTAGCAAAACAAGAGGGGAATCGTCACGATCAAGGAGAGCTAAAGCCAAATAAAAGACATTTACTACTCACTTACACGTACCTGAAGAAAGGGCACAAAACCACCAAGGTTCTTTCCCCCGGCCCTCTTGACTTTCTTCGAGAGCTCCGCAAAGAGATGGGCGAGCATCGCCGCTCCCCAAGCATAGCGCCCCATGCCCTCCAGGTCCCTCATCAGCAGAAGGGAGTGCGAAGAAACCTTATCAGAGGCCGTCGAAAAGAGGACCCGGCCAAAGAAGTAGAGGAAGAACGCTCTCAACTCCCTCCGTGCCCTCTGTGGGCACGCGGCCGCCTCTCTCGCCTCGATCATCGCCCGCCTCCTCTCGAAGCTAGCTGCAGCTTCGCCCTTCTGGCGCTCTGTAAAGGAACCGAGGCCGTACTGCCCCGAAAGCCGCCCCAAAGGGATCCGGTTCAGCGTCCGCTCCCGCTCCACGAACTCCCATTCCCCGATCAACTCTCGGAAAAGCCCCCTGTAGTCAGCTAGGGTGGCCGCGATCACTGCCTCCCCCAGAACCGGAAGGCCAGTGATCCGATAGACGTCCTCGAGCGTCGGCATGACAGCACCGGTAGGGAGGATAAACGTGCAACTCTCTGGATCCCATCTCTCCGCCAAGGCCTCCACATATGGACGGTGGACGTGGAATGGCTCGATCAGGAAAAAGGAACGGAAGCCCGCCCCATCCACTAAGCTCCTCTCCTCCTGCCCCAAGGCATCATACCACCTCTTCGTCCCGTGCCATAAAGCCCGGATACGATTCGGCCGCTACAAACAAACGAAGAAGAGATAGGTTAGTTAAGAAAATCAAGAGGTGAGAAACCAAAATCTATGAATTCCTTTTTTAAACCATGCTTAGCGAAGTAAAACTTTCATATACTAAAATAAAAGACCGAAGCATGAAAATAAGAAACTACATATGACCACGCATGCAAACGAAAATATATCATCCCACCGTGGTCACCACTCACACTCTTTCTCACGGCACGGCCTATCATGCTTATGTACTTTCCCTAAACACGCCTAAAATATATATATATATATATATATATATATATATATATATAAAGCACTCGAACCCATGAAATGCATGCATACACTCCCTCATGCCCTACCACGATCAAACACGTACGAAATCAAATACACATAGAAAAGTATCGCATGCAAGCATATTAGCTATATCATTTCTCTCTCCTTTACATGCATATGACAAACATGGATATATATATATAAAAATTGTCCCCCTCCCTATAAAAACAAACCCATCTCAACATACTTACACATCCCACCATGACAAAACTTATACAGAAGCATGCCTATTTAAAACACACATACAAGTATAAATACACATATGCGACCTGTTCATACCAACCAAAACACATGCATATACACCAAAATAAAAGGCTAAGACTAAAGGATTAGGAACATACCATGGCCCGTGTGGACCCAGGAGCGTCCACCTCGGCCTCGTCGGGATCGTCCATCCCGTCGTCATCCTCCTCCTCATCCTCCTCAAACACGGCCTCCTCGGCCTCAACCCCAACACCCACACCAGCCTCGGCGGCCCCAGTACCCATACCCTCGGCCTCCCCGGCCCCGTCCCTAGCCTCTCCTATCCCCTCCACCCTCCCCACGCCGGAGATAAACTCCGCAAAGGCCCCCATAGCCCTACTCTCCTCCTCCTCAGCCCTGGCCTCTGTGGCCTCCCTATCCAACATCCCGACGAGGGCATCCAACGACGCCCTCACCTCCTCGCTAACTCACTCGACCCCTACCCCCTCGGTTGCACCCTCAATCGATCCTCCAACCCCCGGAACCACCTCCTCGGCCACCACCGGTCGATCCCCACGCCTCCTCTTACGTGTATAGCCTATCACACTCCCCCCTACCTCCGGGACAGCCCCCGAAGGCAAATCCCCGACCTCACCCACGCCAATATCCACCGGCGGCACCTCCGTCGTACCCATACCCTCCCCCACGGCCTCGACCTCCGGCCTATCACTCTCCGATGATGAAGAGCTCGGGCTACGCTCTCCACGAGCCACCCGTGGTCGTTTCCCCCTCGAAGCAATCGCTTTCGACCTCGTCATCTCCTCGGCATGATAAAGGAAAGGGAGAACCCAAACTAGGGTTTCGAAATCAAGAGAAAGAGAGAGATTGAGGTCAAAATAGAGGAAGGAAAGGCAAAGAAATCAGGGTTTTTGAGTTTGAAACCGAAGGGAAGAAAAGAAGAGGGAAGAGAAACCGTTTTTAAAACGTATGGGGAGAGAGAGGGTCTTTTCGGTTATAAGGGACCCAGTCTAGGGGTGGCTACCAACGAGTAGCCGCCCCCTCTCGGGTGGCTAGTTACAACTAGCCGCCCCTCCCAGTTTCTTTGTTTTGCTTCAAAACCCCTTTCCAAACCCTTCTCAGCCCTAAATTCCAAAGTTCTCCATACCAAACAGCCATGTATTGGTTTATTTCCAGACATTACTTGATCAAACACGACTTTCCCGAAGTTTCGCCACACTTTCAGTACCATTCAAATTCGAATTTCTTCAATTCTGGTTCTTTTCCAGAGTTCTTATCCTTCGGATGATCCAATTCACCCAAATCAACTTTTGCTTGCTTTCTGTCGGCGATATCCCCTCCTTGCTGAGTTTTCCCGAGCATGGGAACGGTAGGCACGAGGAAACTGACGCTGGGCTGCTCCGCGCACGATAGCTAAAGAACCCCGACCGCGGGTTGGAACACTCACCATTTACTTTTTCCCGCCTTCCGCCTGGATCATCCTTTAGGCTAAAATTCTAAGTCAAGACCTAGCCTCTGACGGTCTAAATCAACTCTCCGAATAGTACTGTTCGTGTTGGCATAACTTCTTGAAGGTCGGGCCGGCCAAAATAGGGGTCTCTTTCCTTATCATCGGTCGAAGTCTTTCTCGCTCCGCGCAAAGACTCCGTCCGATGAGGGACAATTGTAGATACCCCAATTTTGACCGTCCAGAGAGACAAAAATACTTCAAGTAACACACGGAAATATCCCACAAGTGGACACCAATAGAGAACCAAAGGCTCGGTAAACCGGAAACCCTAACCCTAGCCTTGACCTAAACCTAAACCGGAAACCCTAACCCTAGCCTTGACCTAAACCTAAACCGGAAACCCTAAACCTTGACCTAGCCCTAAACCCTAACCCTAGCCTTGACCTAAACCTAAACCGGAAACCCTAAACCTTGACCTAACCCTAAACCCTAGCCCCAGCCTTGACCCTAAACCTTGACCAAAACCTAAACCCTAACCCTAAACCAAAACCCCAAACCCTAGCCCAAACCCTAACCCTAAACCAAACCCTAGCCCAGACCTAAACCTAAACCTACCCTAAAAACCAAAACCCTAAAAACCTTAAGTCCCTGGAAAGGGGCGGCTAGCCCTAACTAGCCGCCCCTCACAGGGCGGCTAGTTTACACTAGCCGCCCCCTAACTGCACTCTGGCCGACTTTGGACCAGTCCCCTAGATGGGACATAAAGCAATATTAAATGCTGATCATTGCGGCGGGTCATGACCTTTAGCCGCCCTCTCTTGGCCGGATCAAACCAAGTAGCCGACCCAAGCCACCGCTTGTCAGAGATGGGACGTTTGGCAGGTTATGATAGGGGCAGCTACCAGGAAGTAGTCGCCCCATCCTGGGCAGCTAGTTAGCACTAGCCGCCCTTCACCTGGTCTCTGACAGAAGAACCAGAGAATTAATGAGAGGTCCAATCGAAGCCACCCACTCTATTACCCCCTGGGTCTTCCCCTGCCTCTCTTTTACTATAAATAGAGGAGGTCCCAGGCCTTACAACATAATCCACAACATCAACAAATCCAAAAAAACACCACCAATCCACCATACCCACTTGTTCAAACCCTTCCACCACTAGGAATCCCAAGAGAGAGAGAGAGAGAGAGAGAGAGCCCCTTTTGTGAGAGAAACACCCATTCCCTACATAAAATACCCTCTCATCCCACCCTCCAGAAACCCAGGCTAAACCTAGCTTAGCCTCTGCCCAAGACCCCACCCTTTCCCTAACAAAGTCCTGCCCAAATTCCTCCAGACCCTGGACGGCTAACCCTACCTAGCCGCCCTAATCCAGACGGCTCAAAGACACTAGCCGCCCCACACCTACACCCCACCCGCACTCCTTTGTCCCAAGACTCCTTTAGTCAAGCCCCGGAAGCAGAATAGGATTACCTGTTTTTCACCTCTGTGTACGGTATATCCGTGTCTCAGAGCGGAGACCCCACAAACTCCCCACGTAGGCGATCAAATCCAACCCAACCTTTTCCTGCTTTTAGAAAAGCAGGTGGCGATCACACAAACCCCTGGAATCCTCTTGAGCCGCTGTCGGGCGCCTCAACCAGGAATGACACCTCACCCTTCCGAGAAGACGATCCGACCGAGCCCGCCAGGGCACGCCTCCGATCCGAATCCCCGAAGAACCCCCACACACGCACGCACCCGCGCACCACCGGATCCTTTCCGACACACCGACATCGGAGATTCCGACACACCGACAGGGTAGAATGCCGATATGTGGCTAATAATCCCCTCTACCGTGGGGGTTTGCGCCTTACGAGGCGGTTGTCCAACCCTATGGCTGATAGGTGGGGACTGGGTTTGGACTACTGGGGCTGCACAACAAGAAATCATGTTGTGGCGGTCAATCAGAAGTTGATACGTAGTGCAGTCTCCGTACGAAAGGCTCGTACGGAGCTCTGGACTCAGGCTTTGCAACATCATGTCAATTTCTTGACATTCTGTGAGTTGCAGGCCGGTTCGGTGGACAAGGGTGCGCCACCGAGACACGTATTGTTCAAATTCCTCCCTAGGCCTCATTCTCTCTACGGTTAAATCCGAAATAGAGGGGGTCCTAATCCTCTGGTAACCGTAGCGGCCTAAGAATTTCTCGCTTACAGCCGAGAAATTCGACAAGTGATCTATAGGGAGGGTGGAGAACCATTGTAGTGCTTCTCCTTCCAATGATTTCTGGAAGAGGAAGACTAGTAGAGGTTGATTATCTAGAAACGGACGTGCGTCTAGATAAAAGGCAGTTAAATGAATGTCTGGGTCTCCACGACCGTTGTACCGGCGGAATTTGGGGACTTTGAATCCTTCCGGTAGGTGGACTGACGGGATTTGTCTCAGGTTATGTAGAGACATGTGCTTGGGGGCAGAGGGACCAGTCTCGGAGAGGATTCTCTGGATGGTTTCATCCAGCGTTTCTCCCCTGGGAGGGCTGTTTGCCAGTCCCGGGTTGGAGGTGGCCTGGTAAGGGCCTGGGGTGGAAACAACTGGGAATTTTGGATTTTTGGGGGAAAGGGGGTGAATGAAAAAATGCTCGGATTGACCGAGCAGCTGGGTGTGGATGGGGCTTTGGGAGTGGATTTGGGGGTTTCGACAGGGGTTTCCTGTCTCAAGGTCTTGGCATGACGGTAGTCAGCGAGGTCATGAAACATGTTCTCTACCGTTTGATACCCTAGACTAGCCATCCTTTCCTCTAGATGGGTCAGGAACTGTGGCCTGACCCTCTTGATGATTCCTTTCCTCTAATATCTCCTCTTCTATGTGGGATTCCATGACGTGGAGTGGGGATGAATGCAAATTGAAAGCAGGTAAAAAAAGCAGTAAAGGATTGCGCAGCTGTGTGCGACTTACGAAAGCAGTAAAGGATTGCGCAGCTGTGTGCGACTTACGAAAGCAGTAAAGGATTGCGCAGCTGTGTGCGGCTTACAAAGCAATAAAGGATGTTATAATGCACAGTAGAAGAGGATTTAATTCAAGGAGTGAGAAACTCTAACCTTCCTAGAGGGTTGATAGCATTCTAGTCAAGCTTGTAAAAGGGGGCAAAAGAGGATTACCTTTTGTTGTTTTTCACGAGGGAGGTCCCACCGTGTGATCGCCAGATTTGTCGGTATGTAAAAACTGGGGGTTCTGCGAACTTGGTCCTGGTCCGTCTCGCGACTGATCAGATCACCGCCCGGAGAGTCGTTCCTGAGCCGCCCGACTGCTTCTCAGGAATAACGGGGTTTGTGTGATCGCCACCTGCTTTCTCAAAAAAAGCAGGAAAAGTTGGTGTTGGATTTGATCGCCTACGTGGGGAGTTTGTGGGGTCTCCGCTCTGAGACACGGATATACCGTACACAGAGGTGAAAAACAGGTAATCCTATTCTGCTTTCGGGCTTGACTAAAGGAGTCTTGGGACAAAGGGGTGTAGATATGGGGTGTGGATATGGGGGGCGGCTAGTTGGATCTAGCCGTCTGGTGAGGGGCGGCTACTAGGGTTTAGCCGTCCCAGGTCTGGTTTGGTTTGGGCAGAGCTTTGGTAGGAAATGGGTTTGGTTTTGGGCAGAGGATAAGCTAGGTTTAGCCCGGGTTTCTGGAGGGTGGAATGAGAGGGTGTTTTTGTGTAGGGAATGGGTGTTTTCTCTCACAAAAGAGGCTCTCTCTCTCTCTCTCTCCCTCTCTCTTGGGATTTCTAGTGTGGAAAGGGAATGTGAATTGTGGGATGTTAGTGTGGATTTTGTGGATTGAAGGATGTTGGGATTTTTTGGTGATGTTGTATTTGGGCTTGGGACCCCTCTATTTATAGTAAAAGAGAGGCAGGGAAATATCCCGGGGGTAATGGGGTGGGTTGGCTTCGATTAGACCCCTCATTAATTCTCTGGTTCTTCTGTCAGAGACCAGGTGAAGGGCGGCTAGTTCTATCTAGCCGCCCAGGATGGGGCGGCTACTTCCTGGTAGCCGCACCCATCATGACCTGCCAAACGTCCCATCTCTGACAAGCGGTGGCTTGGGTCGGTTACTTGGATTGATCCGGCCAAGAGAGGGCGGCTAAAGGTCATGACCCGCCGCAATGATCGCCACCTGCTTTTTCTAAAAAAACAGGAAAGGGTTTGGGTCGGATTTGATCGCCTACGTGGGGAGTTTGTGGGGTCTCCGCTCTGAGACACGGATATACCGTACACAGAGGTGAAAAACAGGTAATCCTATTCTGCTTCCGGGGCTTG
This sequence comes from Acorus calamus, assembly GCA_030737845.1. NCBI lineage: Eukaryota > Viridiplantae > Streptophyta > Magnoliopsida > Acorales > Acoraceae > Acorus > Acorus calamus. The sequence continues at coordinate 7,027,403 of CM060869.1, read as the reverse complement.
ACTAAAGGAGTCTTGGGACAAAGGAGTGTGGGTGGGGTGTAGGTATGGGGCGGCTATTTGGTTTGAGCCGTCTGGATTGGAGCGGTTGGGTAGGGTTAGCCGTCCAGGGTCTGGGGGAATTTGGGCAGGACTTTGGTAGGAAATGGGTGGGGTCTTGGGCAGAGGCTAAGCTAGGTTTAGCCTGGGTTTCTGGAGGGTGGGATGAGATGGTATTTTATGTAGGGAATGGGTGTTTCTCTCACAAAAGGGGCTCTCTCTCTCTCTCTCTTGGGATTTCTAGTGGTGGAAGAGTTTGAACAAGTGGGGATGGTGGATTGGTGGTGTTTTGTGGGTTTTGTTGATGTTGTATTTGGGCTTGGGACCCCTCTATTTATAGTAAAAGAGAGGTAGGAAAATATCCCGAGGGTAATGGAGTGGGTGGCTTCGATTGGACCTCTCATTAATTCTCTGGTTCTTCTGTCAGAGACCAGGTGAAGGGCGGCTAGTGCTAACTAGCCGCCCGGGATGGGGCGGCTACTTCCTGGTAGCCGTCCCTATCATGACCTGCCAAACGTCCCATCTCTGACAAGCGGTGGCTTGGGTCGGCTACTTGGTTTGATCCGGCCAAGAGAGGGCGGCTAAAGGTCATGACCCGCCGCAATGATCAGCATTTAATATTGCTTTATGTCCCATCCAGGGGACTGGTCCAAAGTCGGCCAGGGGGCGGCTAGTGTAAACTAGCCGCCTAGTGAGGGGCGGCTAGTTAAGGCTAGCCGCCCCTTTCCAGGGACTTAGGTTTTTAGGGTTTTGGGTTTTTAGGGTAGGTTTAGGTTTAGGTCCGGGCTAGGGTTTGGTTTAGGGTTAGGGTTTGGGCTAGGGTTTTAGGTTTTGGCTTTAGGGTTAGGGTGTAGGTTTTGGTTTAGGTTTATGGTTTAGGGTCAAGGCTAGGGTTAGGGTTTAGGGCTAGGTCAAGGTTTAGGGTTTCCGGTTTAGGTTTAGGTCAAGGCTAGGGTTAGGGTTTCCGGTTTAGGTTTAGGTCAAGGCTAGGTTTAGGGTTTCCGGTTTACCGAACCTTTGGTTCTCTATTGGATGTCCAATTGTGGGATATTTCCGTGTGTTACTTGAAGTATTTCTGTCTCTCTGGACGGTCAAAATTGGGGTATCTACATGTGCGACCTCCAAATGTTGGTCGTATGGCCTGAGCCCGTTTAGACCATGTGAGCATAGGAGTTGCCTATCCGTTTCACCCTCATCGTACAAGGGTGTCTTGTGCATTCCTCATCGTGTAAAGATGGTGGAGTGCTCAGGACGAGAGGGTCTGGACCCTTTCAGAATTTAAGCCCTAAGGCTAATTTCGCTCGTCCCTACCGCGTGACCTCCGTAAGTTGGTCGTATGGCCTGAGCCCGTTTAGACCGTGTGATCATAGGGGAAGCTTTACTTCGAACGGCCTCACCTTTGTGAGTGTAACCTATGTATCTCATTGTTGTTATCCTTTTACTCGAGTGCTAATCGATGGATGGGGCGTCCTCCGCTCGACCTCTTACATAGAGTGCTCATCCATCAACCTGAACTGGTCCATCACGTGACCTCCATAGAGTGCTATACTTCGCGACCTCTTAGGATTGCAACATCCTTGTTGAGAGTGCTTAGCTTGTGATCTCTCTTAAGAATATCATGTCTGAAAACCAGTTCCACAACGTGACCTCGAACGGGCGTGTATTCTCATCGTATATAATGAATTGAAAAGAAGCAAAATATCTTTTATTTCAAAAGTAGTACTTTTTTCAAATGCATTACATTGCGAGGTCTTAAGACTGCCTCTCCATTCATTCGTTCTAGATAGTAAGCACCTTTGGGGCCCAGTCCGGCGACCTTGTAGGGTCCTTCCCAACTGGGTCCGAGCTTATCATCTGATCGTGTTCATGATTCAGGGAATACCTCTTGAAGGACCAAGTCACCAATTCGAAAGTTTCGTCGCGAAACTCTTTTGTTGTAGCTTCGAGAGATCTGGTTCTGGTAATTGGTCATCCTAATGTAGGATGCTTCCTTTCGTTCGTTACTCAGATCGAGTTCAGACGCCAAGACTTTTTCATTATACTGAGGTTCAAAACTTTCGGTTCGAAAGGTTGGGATCCCATGTTCTATGGGGATCACTGCTTCAACACCAAAGGCCAGAGAGAACGGAGTCTCTCCTGTGGCCCGTCTGGCTATGGTGCGATAAGCCCATAATACCGATGGGAGTTCGTCCACCCAATTGCCTTTGGCCGCGTCGAGTCGCTTCTTGATTCCATCCAAGATGGTCCTATTGGTAATCTCCGCCTGACCATTCCCCTGGGGGTAGCGAGAAGAAGAAAACAAATGTTTTATTCCCAACTCCTCACAAAACTCCATGATGGTGGCGTTGTCGAACTGCGTCCCATTATGAGAGATTATAGTGTTCGGCACCCCGAACCGGCATACAATCTCTTTCCAAAGGAAGCTACGTACTTCGATGTCACGGATCCTGGCCAAGGCAACAGCTTCCACCCATTTAGTGAAGTAGTCGGTGGCGACCAGGAGAAACCTCTTCTGTGATGGAGTTAAAGGCATAGGTCTGACTATATCGAACCCCCATTGAGCGAATGGCCAAGGACTTAACAGTGTATTCAAGTCTCCTGCCGGTCGATGAAACGGGTCGAACCGCTGGCACTTGTCACACTTCCTGACTAGGTCAAGCGCGTCTTTTGTCAGGGTAGGCCATAAGTATCCTGCGATTAGTACACGCTTTTCCAAGTACCTTGAGGCCGTGTGGCAACCGCATATACTATAATGCATCTCTTCCAGTACTTCCCAGGCCTCTTCGATAGTAACGCATCTGAGAAGCGGACCTTTGAAGCTTTGCTTGTATAGCACACCTTGTTCAGAGATCAAAAATCAAGCTGACCAGGTCTTTATCTTCCTGACCTCTTCCTTCACTACCGGGAGGTTACCATCCTTCAAGTAGGACAGTATGGGCTCCGTCTAGGTCGCCTTTCAGGGTTCTGACTCTACCGCCACGACCTGCTCGATGTGAGCGATACTCGGTTCCCTCAAGAATTCGACCTGGATTTCTCGAGATGATTCTCCTTCTAGAGCACTTGCCAAGTTTGTCAAGGCGTCTGCTTGAGTGTTCTGTTCGTGGTCGATCGTGTTAATCTCCCAATGGTCGATCTGCGTAAGCAGAGTGCACGTGTAGCTTTGATAAGCCACCATGTGATCGTCCTTCGTCTGATATTCACTTGTGATTTGGCATACCACAAGTTGAGAATCACTGTAGATTGACAATTTGGTAACGTTGAGATTTACAGTGAACTCCAAACCCGCGATGAAAGCTTCGTACTCGGCTTCATTGTTGGAAGTCTTGAACCCCAATTTGATTGCGTGTTCGAACAAGAATCTGTCTTCACTTCACAAAATCAGCCCAGCTCCCGCCCCTTTCCGATTGGATGCCCCATCGACATGGAGTGTGCAAGCGATAGGTCTGAAGTAAGAGATGAGCAGATTTGTTGTTCTTCTGGTGTGAGGTCGGCGATAATGTATGCGATCACCTGCCCTTTTATTGCGTTTCTGGGCTGATAGTGGATGTCAAAAGCTGACAGCTCCACCGCCCATTTTAGAAATCGACCAGCGGCATCCGCCTTTCGTAGCACGGCTTTGAGAGGTGAGTCAGTGATAACATGTATTAAATGAGCTTGAAAGTAGTGACGGAATTTTTGGGCAGAAACAAGTAAAACAAACACAAGTTTTTCGATACTGGAGTACCTGGTTTCTGCCCCGCTGAGTGCCTTACTTACATAATAGATGGCTCTCTGCCCGCGGTCAATGTCCTTCAATAATGCTAAGCTCACAGCATGCTCGGACGCTGCAATATAGAGGAGTAGAGTGTCTCCTATGGAAGGACTCACCAAGAGCGGTGGTGTGCTAAGATACTTTTTGATTTATTCGAAAGCCTTATGGCATTCCGGTGTCCATTAGAATCTCTGGGCCTTCCGCAGCAACTGCAAGAATGTTGACATCGGTCCGTTGCCCTGGAGATGAACCGATTGAGTGCAGCTAATCTTCCAACCAGCTTTTGTACTTCCTTCTTGTTCCAAGGAGGCTCCATCTCCATGATCGCCTTGATCTGGTCAGGGTTGGCTTCGATTCCCCGCTGTGTTGTCAAATATCCCAAAAACTTGCCCGAAATAACTCCGAATGAGCACTTGGTGGTGTTCAGTTTAAGGCGGTATTTTCGCAACACAGCGAAGACTTCTCCAGGTGGGATAGATGGTCAATTCGGTTCGTACTTTTGACCATCATATCATCAATATAAACATCAACGTTTTGCCAATCTGGTGCTGAAAGATCTTAGTCACCAGCCTCTGATACGTGGCTGCAGCGTTTTTCAACCGGAATGGCATTACTTTATAGCAGTAAATACCAGTGGGTGTTATGAACGCTGTCTTCTCCTAGTCGGGCCCGTACATCAGGATTTGGTGATAGCCTGAATAAGCATCCATGAAACTCATTAGTTCATTACCCGATAAGGAGTCCACCAGTTGATCGATCTTCGGAAGTGGGAAGCTATCATTCGGGCATGCACTGTTCAGGTCGGTGAAGTCCACGCATACTCGCCACTTCTTATTTTTCTTTGGGACCACCACCGTGTTAGCTAGCCATTCGGGGTGTCGCACCTCACGGATGAATTCAGCAGCGAAGAGCATGTTCAGCTCATCTCGCACTGCATCGGCATGGATAGTGGTCATTCGTCGTTGCTTTTGTCAGACCGGATGGATGGTTGGAGAAATGAATAGTCGATGATGTGCCACCTCGGGGTTAATCCCCGGCATGTCTTGTGGTCTCCAGGCGAACACGTCCTTTTTTTCCACAAGGAGGTCGAGTACCGCCTTTCTTTTTTCTACGGAGAGCAAACTCCCAATGAGAAAGTATTTCTCAGGGTCAAAGGAGTCTATCGGAACCTGTTCACCGGTCTTGATCCGGTCCTTAAGTAATTGCTACCGTTTTGGGTGGATTTCTCCTTCTTCAGGTAGCTCTTCAACCTCTGGCAAGGCTGATTTTCCTTCCATCGCCGCCGTGTAACAATGCTTCACGGTCACCTGGTTTCCTCGTATCTCCATTATACCCTACGCCGTGGAAAAATGGAGGCGCTGATGATATGTAGACGGAATCACTTTCATCGCTGCAAGCCAGGATCGTCTGATGATCGCGTTGTACGGGGATGGGAGGTCCATGATTGTGAAGTCCATAATAGCCGTCTGATTCCCTGCTCGGACGGGTAGCGAGATGCGGCCGGCTGTGATAACTCGCGATCCGTTAAAGGCGACCAAGGGGTCCTTCGTCGGATGGAGGTCCGCGGCCTTCAGTCCCATCCGAAGGAACGACTTCATGAAAAGGATATCGGTCGAGCTCCCAGTATCTACAAGGATCCTTTTCACGTCAAAGTTTGAGATGCGCAGGGTGATTATCAGGGCATCCGAATGTGGAGCATGTACTCCCTCCAGATCAGTGTCAGAGAAAGTGATGACGCTGTTGTCGTACCCTCGCGACCTTTTCACGACCAGCTTCGGCTCCTGTTCAATTTGCATCATCTCGATTAAGATCTGCATTTTTTGTTGATTCCTGTCGAGTGCTTTTTGGTGAGATGAAGTGGGGTACGCCTCCGAATATGACATCAATGACTCCAGCAGCAGTGTTGGGGCCAATATTCGTCACATGCTGAACGTTGGGGTTGGGAGCGATCTCTGCAGGAGCGTACTCCTTCATTTGACCTTTCCGGATCTGTTTCTCCAGAAAAGACCGGAGGATCCGACAGCTGTAGGTGGTGTGTCCGACGCTCTTATGATAGTCGCAGTGCAGATTCTGGTTTCGCCTCGACTCATCACTTTTCATGGGTGCGGGCCATCTGAACCAAGTTTGCCCCTGGATTTTGGACAAGATTAGAGATGGAGGAATCTTGAAGTACATCTCCTGCTCTTCACTCACCTCATTGGTCGAAGTGCCTGGCCTTCTGGTCCTCTCACTCCGTTGCTCCTTCGGGCGAGATTCTTGAGCAGACTTCGTGGGTGGATAGGTAGATGAGGGAGAAGTCTTGGAAGCCGCCACCGCGTGCTTCAAGAGTTTGGATTCCTCCTCCACCTTGGCGTACTTTTCAGCATGCTCCATCAAGTCCCGCAAATCAGTTGGAGTACGCTTGATCAGCGACTCTTTGAGGCCATTTCCGGATGGCAAGCCGTTCCGGAATGCCATGACCGCAGCATCCTCATTGCAGTCTTCTACTTCAAACTTTAAAATACGAAAATGATCAACGTATTATCGAATCGTTTCTCCTGATTTCATCTGGATCTTCATGAGATCCCCTAGATCATTCTTCCTCCGTCTGCTATAAATGAAGTGCTTCACAAACATGGTTTCCAGTTCTTCGAAAGTCCTTATTGATGCTGGAGGAAGGAGATGGAACCAGGTCAATGCGGCCCCTTCCAGACCGGATGGAAAAGGCGGCACATCAACCCGTCGTACAGCTCGTACAACGCCATGGAATGCCGAAATGCCAGGATATGGTTGTACGAATCTGTGGTGCCATTGTACAACTTGAACTTGGGTTGAACGAACCTATGCGGTAATCGTTATCTGAGAATGTCCGAGCTGAATGGGAAAGCAAATCCCCGTATAGCGTGCTCTACCATTTCACAACTCGGAATTCGTTGCACTTCAGAGCGTATTGTATGGCGAGGCTGTATGACTGCTCCCCGGGTCTGCTGAAGTTGGGGAAAATCACGCCGGTGACCTTCTGACACTTGACGCAAGGCCGACCACTCCTGGTCTGCTTGCCTTCGTGAAGTTCCTGGTTGGGTTGATCGCTCTCTATGAGGTGAACGACCGTGCCTTTGTTCTTCATGAGGTCGACAGCCTATCCTCGGAGTGCGCGAATGTCACTGGGATCGTCAACTTTGATTGGAGGAAGAAGTGCTTCCTTCTGAGACCTCGGCATTGTTGGCAGTTTGGTTAGGAAGTGCCTGCGTAGGTGGCTGGACTTCCTCCAATGCCGGTGGCCTCTGATGCCCGTTTGTGTGAAACTGTTGCATTGAAGCCTCCATCATCTTTTGCATAGATTCTTGCAACCGGACGATCAAATTCTCTTGCGATCCTTCCATCGCTCGCATGAAATCTTGGACCTGGCTTGCAAGGGTTCCCCGCGAGCCATTTCCAGCGTTGATCGGGTGGCCGTCCCCATCTTGCTGACCCTTGGGAAGGTCATTCGGGTCCGACATTGCACTGTTTCGGCTTTTTATTCCAAAATCTCACAGACGACGCCAAACTGAGGAGGATAATTTCCCCTCACAGTTAAATTTGTGATTTCTGGGATTAAAAACTTCAAAAAAGATTTGGATAATGGGTTTTTAGTGGTAGGATTATACGAAAAATGAGATTTTTTGGTGGGGAATGGAGAGACTGTGTCCGCTATTACAAATGACTATGCCGTCACCGTGATTGGTATCGACTAAGAACAATTGCCTCGATTTGATACACTTGCCTGATCCAGATTTTTTTTATTATCTATGTAAGAGTGCTGTCGTGCGACCTCTTTTATAGGCTGGCTACGTACCCCTGGGGGATCAAGTCTCACGTAGTTCAGTTGGTTACTTTGTAACCGTTTTGCCAATTAGAAATAGTGGGCTATTTTTAAGGGAATCGTTCTCTACATTTATTATCAACGTCATCCTTAATTACCCACGTTTTGATTATAATGGGCATTAAGTATCAACGTGGCGGTTACAGACGTTTGAGGTCTTCTGACCGTTTTCACGTCTGTTCGGTGTCTCCTGATATACCCGTTCATGCGTTATGCTTCCACGTTCTTTACCGAGGAGTAATGTCGACCGATCAGATCTGATGTCTCGTCGTGCCTTATACTACTTGTATCTGAATAATAAGGTCGACAGACCAGACTTGTCGTCTGGTCGTACCTTAGATTACTCGCACCTGAGTGATAAGGTCACCCGAGCAGATCAGTCATTTGGTCATGCCTTAGATCACCCGTACCTGAGTGATAAGGTCGCCCGACCAGACCTGTCGTCTGGTCGTGCCTTAGATCACTCGCACCTGAGTGATAAGGTCGCCCGATCAAACCTGTTGTCTGGTCGTGCCTTAGATCGCTCGAGGTGTCATTTCTTCCTGAGATATGACTGTCCGACTAGATCCTTAAGTCTAGTTGTGTCAGCACTCCAGATGACATCGCATTTCGTGGGTCGGGCCTGATGGGCCTTACGCTAAATGGCCCACAAATCGCCTTTACATGACACGTGTACTAGTGCATGTTTTTACCTCCACAATAATAATATCTAAACTCATCTACAAAAATAAAAACTAAATTTAAAAATATAAATTAATATCTAATACACAGTTAAGATTTTTCACATCACATATGAAAATTATAATAGAATTGTTTAGTTAAAAAATCAAAATGATTATATAAACCCATTATATGGGTGGTGTGAAAAAAAGATCTATTTATTTTAGAAGGGATATACATAATAATTTCATTAATTTGTAAATGGTCTAATAATAATCTAATTTAGGATCCCTGGTGAAATTTGAAATTACCACCACAAATTGTGGATTTTAATTCCAATAGGGTCCACAATTACCATCAAGATTACCAGCAACCAAACAATGAATTTTATACACTTTTCTAATAATCTCACATGGAAACAAAATTCCATCCTAGAATGGCACGAACCAAACGGGGCCTTAGTGCAATTCATTTTGCAGTTTCATTATAGTCATTATGTTATTATCACGGTATATTTAAGGAAATTTTGTATTTATACCCCTGTTAAATATGGTATTTTGCATTATATCCCCCTTAAAAAGCTAATTGCATCTATATCCCTAAAAAAATCTTTCGTATTGCAACTATGCCCCTCTGTCTGTCTCCATTACTAAGGTTGAACCAATTATGGTTACGAACCTAACTCTACGCCACGAAATGCCTATTTTACCCCCATGGAATTTTGCATTTATACTCCTGTTAAATTTGATATTTTGCGTTATACCCCAATTAAAAAGCTAATTGCCTCTATACCCCTGGAAACTTCTTTCGTGTTACAACTGTGCCCCTCCGTCTGTCTCCGTTACTAAAGCTGAACATATAAGTTATGTGGTTTTGTATTGCAGTTAGAATAAGACACTCATGTTGATCTAATTTTTAGGTATGCAGGGTTTTTGAAGGTTTATAAAGGCTCAGGAAAAAGAACATATAAGAACATATAAGAGAACATATGTTGTTGTATTTTTTATGCTTATATATTTCACATATCATTGTGTTCTTGTTTATTAAACATAAAAAATAAGTAGTTGAATAGACAAATATACATAGATCCATTTTTTTTCTTGAAAATATTTGTAATATCAACTTTAAAAATCAAGACAGTTGTTTAAACAATTTATCGAAAAAGTATCAAATTTCTACTTGGTTCTTCTATGCCTGGATTGGATCATTGTTGAGTTCCATATGGTTCCCATTATGCTAACTAGAGATTCTATTGTCTTTTAATTTTTGTTCGTGGAATCTCAACAGTGAAATAAAATTTGTGATTTTTTACTGTTGTTCATCCTACAATCAATTAGTGTTTTTTTGTCTCTATGTGGTGCATTCTACTAATTAATGCTTATTGTACATGTTTTTTGTGACATGAAAATTTTGTTAATCAATATTTTTATATTTTTTTATTGTAATAGTCAGGATGATTATGCCTTATTTTCTAGTATGGTTATATGATTGAAATAGTGTTTGTTGATATTTTCTGTTATGAAAAATAATATCTATCAATGAAACCCAAATAAACACTTCTTATCTTAGTCTTTTGAATAATTGTAAGATTTTCAACATGAAGTATTTAGTTAGATCCTGATATATTTTGTTTTTATGTTGAAGAAGATGAGAAAAAAGAGTTTCAATAGGTCTGGAGGTTGCAAAACTCACTCTTGACATGATGTTAACATAAAATTGAAGATATAATATAATATTAAAAGTCGGCAAACACGATATGTTTTTTTTTGTAACATGTAATTTTGATTATTTGATTTAATTCTTATTTAATACTATTGTGTCATTTATACAGAAGATCAAATAAATAAATAGAAATCCTAATAGTTAAAATTTTGTATTATGTTAATTTTTATAATATGTTTTTAATTTAAATGAACAACCATAACAAAAAAAAATTATTTTAGTAATATTTTTCTTTTGTTTTTCACTTTAGAATGGAAATACCTAACTTCTGGTTTAAAAAAGAATGAAAGGAATTGGAGTTAGCATTTTATAATTTTTTAAGGGCAATTAGTCATTGCCTTTTTAGTTCAAAATGAATTTTGTGATTATTTTCTGGTATGCTTATATGATTCAAATAGTGTTTGTTGATAGATTTTCTGTTATGAAAATTAAAATCTGTCAGCGAAACCCAAATAAACTCTATCTATTTTAATATTTTGAATATTATAAGATTTTCAGTCAATCATTGAAGAAGATGAGAAAAAAAGGTTTCAGCAGGTCTGGAGGTTGAAGAAAATAAGTTTTATAAGCATTAGGCAGACATAGGGGCATAGATTCAATTTCAGACGAACACAGGGGTATAAATGTAATTTTTTAAGCCCCTACGGTCCAAAGGGTAGTTTGGTCAATTCATTTTGCATTTAACGCCGTTAATGCAATATTCCCGGTATATTCCACTCTCATCCGATGGAACTTAACCTCAGGAGCACAGTTGCAACACAAATTTTTTTTCCAGGGGTATAGATGCAATTAACTTTTAAGGGGGGTATAACACAAAATACCATATTTAATAGGGGTATAAATGCAAAATTCCCTATATTTAATCATCCAATATATACTCTAATATTTAATTATATATTCTTTTACAAACATAAAGATATATGCCTACACAAGTACATAGTAATAAAATATTCTGAAAATATTCCGTTAATTTGGATGATAATTTCCCCTAGGGATGATAATTGGGTTTCTATGAGTTCTTAGGGACTTGTATGTGTGTTCCAACTTTGACAGAGACATAAATAAGATTATTAATATTTGTAAGGATGTAAATGTTTTTAACCCTTATAAAAGAAAGTATTTCTTTAGCTAAGTATTTACTTCAAAAAAGTCATAACATATGCAACCTACAAAATTGGTTGAACATAACAATTTTATATTTTAAGGCATTAATACACTCAATCCGTTTTATATATTCTTTTTAAGGGTTTTGTCAATGAGTGCCCTTAGGGCACTGGTTAATCCACATTAATTGTTCACTTTTTAAACAACCCAATAAATTAATTATGATACGAGTATAAAAAAATGAATTGTTCTTAAAATACCAACAACACTACTAATAAATTCACATCTTTTTTTCTTCTTCCCTCTCATACCCTATTTTTTCCCTCAAATATTTATTCTTCTTCCCTCCCATCCCGATTTACTCATAAATAATAAATAATATATAAAAAATTGAATTTATATACAAAAAAAATATTGTTCAGTTGTTTGGTATACATACTTTTTTTTACATAAATAGGACATTTTTCTTGAAAATATCTTATTTATACTTATAACATTTTTTATTTTTAAACATTGTGTAAGAGAGGGAAAAATCGGGTGTGGGAGGGAAGAAGAAAAAAATGTGGTGAATTTATTAGGGGTGTTGTTAGTATTTTAAAAAATCTTTCATTTTTTTAACCATATCACAATTAATTTATTAAGTTCCCTAAAAAGTGAGCAATTAATGTGGATTAACCAGGGTCCTGAGGACACTCGTTAACAAAACCCTCTTTTTAATAATAACATTAATTTATTTAGATATATTTAAAAAAAAATCAAAACATTTGGAGGTTGTTGACAAGATTGCACATGAAGTTGGATAATTCTTTCAAACCATCTCAAACAAATAAAACCTTAATAAATGAAAGTCGAATGAATCGTTTGGGTATGTGACGTGGGACACCACGCTCAAATACTCAGTCCCATGATAAATAATATATAAAAAAAACATTGTTTCCCTGTGTTTATAACGCAAATTTTTTCCCCCTTTCACTACCACCACGCCCTTAAAACACTTAAACACTGAATTTTCGTTTGGATCCGCGGTGATGATAGACCGCGTTCCGCAACGCAGAATATATTATACCGCGGGTCCAAATGAGCCCGAAGACTGTAAGCCAATGTTTGGCTGGAGAATTTGGATAGAATAAATGGGGATAAGGTATCACTGATTGTTTGGAAGACTGGAATAAATGATAATATGTATGTCAGAATTAAATGGTATAAAATTATATAATTATTCATGCTACCCTTAAAATTAAGGTATTATATGATATTCAACCCATTTGAATATATGAGTTTGTCAAATTAATTGTCATCACCTTTTATAAATCAGGGAGCCCACAAATCAAAATTATTTTTTCACCTTTTATAAATATTTATGTACAATTTATTCATAGTTAATTAAACAATAAAAACTTTATTATTACATTTTTCAATTAGAATAATAAAAAACACAACTAAATAAAAAATCAATTATTTTTTATTTATACTAGAATAGTCATAAATTTCATAATAACTTAATTCTCTATCCAAACGGAGACTAAGGGCCCGTTTGGAAACCTGTTTTGGATAGATTTTGATTTTGGTTCAGTCAACAAGTTGGCTTTGGGTTTTCAAACACCTTCGCTTAATTGAAAAGCAACCAATGGATTCCGTCAATTTGTTGCACTGAAATCCGTGTTTTTCAAAGCATTCATATAACGCTTTCAAGGAATCACGGATCCTCCAAAGCCAACACTATTTAGCCAAATGTGCTCTTTAATTTTGCAAAAACCTAAAAATTACATGGCTTTAAAGTGAGAAAACCACTCATCTCTCACCCCTCTTTTTTTTTTTACTTCTGAGTGTCTTCTCCTTGAAACCCTTCACACCATGTACACCACCCTAATGGTTGAATGAGGCACCACTTCAGACCATCAATGTTGGGCACGTCGGTGAAGGGGGTGGAGCTCATCGGATTGGTGGCCGGGGGGGTGAAGCTGAAGGAATGGAAGGCTGGGCGGGTAAAGAAGGAGAAGGGATATGCGGAGATGGTTTGAGGCCCTTGTGTTTTTTTTATTTGGTGGGTTAAAGCTGGTCAGATCGACGACTGTTTTTTTTTTTACCGTGGTGTGGTAAACGGCCTGGGGTGGTGAGGAGGTGAGAACCTCATACAAAGAACTGCTTAATTTTTTATTTGGAGAACCTGAGAGTTGTGTTTGTTAAGTCGGTGAGGACAAGGGTATAAATGTAATGTGTCATATGGGTTTTATTAACACACATTGATTTGCAACCATACATCATCAGATTTCAAATGTTAAATAATAACTTTTGCTATCAACAACAAACATGATTTCTATATTAGAAAAAACACCCTACATAATAACACGGTAAAAAAACATGTTAAAAAACAGTTTTACACGCAAATCTAAAAATCAACATGTGTTTCCAAACGGATCCTAAAAGAAAAAGACAAGGGCACCCGGCGTGTTATCATATGTTCATATACTGATACGTGTCTTGCCACGTCACCATGTGAACACACAAATCACACCCAATGCTTCTATGAAGGAACATTACATGTGATTGTGACATCATTTGTCATCCAATATTATCTGATGTGAGCTTTTGGTCACTAATTAAAAAATGAAAGCCGTTAACAATCAAATCAAAACATAGAAACTTGTATGGCAAACTTTCCTTGTCATCCCAACAGGATTTTTAAAATAAAGATAAAGAAAAGAAAACTATGCATGCGAATCAAAGGACATATATATTATGTTTTTTTTTTAATTTAAATAAAATGAGAAAACATTTGCTTCACTTAACTAATATAAGAAGTTTGCAAAAAATAATCAGTCTCTCCACATTTATATCTCAATAATTATAATAGAATACCTAATTTTACTACTTTGAGTTAGAATTTGAAAATCTGAGATCTAAAGCGTAAAACTTGTGGACCTTAAATTACATTTTTTAGAAAAAAATTTCAAATACATTTGAATATGATTTCTAATTTTTTAATATAAAAAAGATAAATTAAGAATTTATAATAAAATAGGATTCAGGTGTCATTTATGCAAAGATATTCAATATAATTTTTTTAAAAATATTTTGAAAGATTGATGTAATATATGGAGACCAAAAAATTAGCCTCCAATGGGGTTTTGAGAGCTATCGAAGACTTATCATCCAGATTACATGCTTCTTTAACACTTAATCCTCACCCCCAACTTTATGAAAAGTAACCAACTTTCAAATTATTTTTGGTGACCTTTCCATTTCCCACCCCCACCCCTCCATGTGACATTATTTTTTATGTTTTTGAAAAGCTCCATGTGACATTATTATTATACAAAATTAAAAAAGAAGCACAAAAATCCAAACCCTAAAAAAAAAAGTACAAAGCTTTCTATCCTCACTTTTAGTTTTCATAATTATATCTTTATTTAGAAGATATAAGATGATGAAATTTTTTTTTTTTTTGGGAGTAAAATGGTGATGAAATTTCCTTGTTTAAAAGCATATAAGCATAGGACTTGAAACAGAATTAAATGTGACTATGGACCTATCAAACTATATATCAAAGTTTTCATGGTCCCGCGCAGTCCATGTACAATCTTTATGATAAAATAAAAAAGAAAATTTATATGGACCCCATCTTAATGAAGTAAATACCTCCATAGATTTACATCATTACATGGAACTGCAGATTATTCGATAAAAATTCATATCCATTCTAAATTCATATGTGAAAAATTAAAATTATGCTATATTTGAATATCTAGAATTGGATGCCTAAAAACTATTCTAATTTATATTACAAAATCATTTATTTATTTTTATTATATATTATTCATATTTATTAATAAATGATTAATGACATTTGTGATGCATTAAATATTTTATTTTTTACCGTGAATGATTAATGATACTTTAAATAAATATAAACCCTAAAATCTTAAGTCTGTTTGGATATGCATTTGAGTAGATTTCGCATTTGAAAATGAAAGAAGTTTGAATTTTAAAAATCACATCCAAACACGATTTTAATTTAATTTTCATATCCCAAGATAATCTTTTTCGTATATAAAGATATGTAATCTAGAAATTAATTAAGGATTTAAGATAAAACACGCATCTATTACTTATTAAAGAGAAAGTGGCTTAGCCTTTTCATTTCTATTTTTTACCCTCCCATAAATTTTGCAATTACCTATATATTTTATTTATTAAAATTTAAGATTTCAAATCAGATTTAGAGAACTCATAAATATAAGATTTTAAAATCAGATATTCAAATTTTAATAATTCAAAATTAAATATATTTATTAAATCCATCTAAATTGAATTCTATAAGGATTTGTTATGTTATATTTGTCCTAATTTGGCAAGTGATTAATGTTTTAAAAATATGTTGTCTTAATTTGACAAGAGATTAAGGTTTGAAGGATAAGTTGTTCTAATTTAGTAAGAGATTAAAGTTTTGAGGATAAGTTGTCTTATTTTGGCAAGGAATTAAGATTTTAAAGATAAGTTGTTCTAATTTGATAAGGGATTAAGGTTTTGATGATACGATGTCCGAATTTGACAAGGTTTTGAGAATAAGTTATCTTAATATTTTTATATAAAAAATCCATCAATTTTGTTTATATTTACATTTCTCAAAATTGAGAAAAAAATGGAGATAAATGTTATCTGAGCTTTTAGGTGGAACAAAATTTTTTTATTTTCATTTTAAAATTAAAACAACTATTTACAACACTCGATTATTTTTTAGACCAAACAAGAATAACTATCCTTTTACTCATTTATCTCCATAATTATCCCTTCTTCCACTACTTAGGGTCTGTTTGAATATGAGTTTAGATAAATTCTGTGTTTGAAAAGCTACAAATTCTAAAACTTAGATCCAAATCAAACCACATTATTCATTTTTAAGTAAAAAATTTTTACAGATAAAAATATAATAAAAAATAGTTTTTTAAAAATTGAGTTTAAAACATAAAATTTTATGAATTTTAGTGTTTCAATCTTCCATCCAAACGCACCCTTATGTTATTCGTATCCGATAAGTTGACAGGCTTAACAGCAGTGCTTGTCCAGCAGACGCCAAAAATAAAACAACTTTCCCCGTACCCCACCGTGGCGGAAACCCCGATCACCCCCCACCACCGGTGGTCCCCACCACCTCCCCACAACGTCTACAAAACAATGCAACAAAAACCCACCATCACCACCACCACCACTACCACCACCTCCATTGATGATGGGAGGTGTGACGTCGACGATCGCCGCCAAGTTCGCATTTTTCCCGCCGAACCCCCCCTCCTACCGCCTGGTCGAGGCAGGAGACGGTCGGATCTGGATGGAGGAGATCCCGGAGACCAGGAGGGACGACGTCGACGTGTTGAGGCTCCGGACCCGCCGAGGCCAGGACATCGTCGCCGTCCACGTCAAGCACCCCCGGCCGGCGGCGACCCTCCTCTACTCCCACGGCAACGCCGCCGACGTCGGGCAGATGTTCGAGCTCTTCGTCGAGCTCAGTGTCCACCTCCGCGTCAACCTCATCGGGTCCGCCATTAACACCTCTCTCCCTTACTCTCCCTGTATGTGTTACTGATGGTTTTTCTTAAATGGGTGATTTTTAATGAAGGATCAGAGTTTGATAGGGAGATTTTTTTTAAAATTTTTTTATGTGGAGAGCTAGCATTGCTGCTTTTGGTTTGCTTAAGGGGTTGTTAATGTAATGTATCTTCTTTTTTAAGCTTTTGTATGAATCAGCAATTGTAGTTTTTTTTAGGTTGGTGAGAAATGATTATTTTTAAGTGGTGAAGAAATCATGTGTATTTGGGGGGAGGGGGGGGGGGGTGAGGGTTGCTTTTTTTTTTTAGTTATTAAGGTTGAGCTCATCAAATCATATGTTTTCTTGTTGCAAATCCGCTTCTTGAACACTGAGCCATGGGAGGAAGGGGGTTCCTTTTTAGTGATTAATGTTGAGCTCATCAAATTATAGGCCTTCTTGTTGAAATTCAACTTCAATGACACCAAGCCATGGGAGAAGGAAGCTATGGTTGTTGATAATCTCACCTTGAAAGCAAGTTTTTAGATGAGTAACGAGAAGTGAAGACACTGGTGTGTGGCGCCCACCTCAGCATCTGCGAGGTTGGCCATGCGTTCAACCAGAAACCACATCTGAATAATCTTCACTTGCCAATGTTGGGATCCAAATGTTTTATTATGGGTGAGTGAATCCATAGTTTCTGCCACTCATAATGGAGGAATCTATGGTTGTCCAGAATCTCACCTATCTCACCCTGAAAGCAAGCCTTTAGACGGGCAATGAAAAGTTGAGACACTGGTAAGTTGCATCCACCTTAGCATCTGCAGAGTTGTCCATGCATTCAACCGGAAAACCACTTCTGTATAATCTTCACTTGCCAATGTTGGGATCCAAATGCTTGATTTTGGTGATTGGCAGAATGTTGCCAATCTTTTCTGTTATATCTTATTGGGGTTGCCCTTCCTCCCAATCCTTTTATCTAAGATAATAATTGTATTTTCTCTCTCTTATATCTCTTCTCAGGCGTTACATGTGTCCTGTCTCCCCAACTCTCTGAACCTTTGATCATATCGGAGGGTAAAAAGGCCAACCAAAACACATAATGGAACTTTTCAATTTTCAATTTTCAATATGGCAGAGAGCAAATATGTAAAGAACGCTCTGTCCTCCAACAAATTTTAGATTTTGTGTTGGACACATGCACTTTGTCATAATAATATAATGTACTTGTACTTCACTTGCCTGGGGAGGGGGGATTTTACACTTAGTAATTATATATTTTAACTGGTTTCCATCTTGTACGCATGTGGTTTTGGCCTCAATTTTTCTACATATTGAATATTTCATTTTCCATATTTTTGGGAATCGTTTTCATTGGTCACAACTTGTATCCTCAGTGGATGTGACCTAAATGATACAGTGTGATGTTTAATTGAACATTTCACTATTCCCATCATTTTAAGCATTGCCTTTTCATTTGAAGTTTTAGTGTTTTGATCAAATATTTTAGTCTTGTTCTATAAGTTCAATGCACTGCAGAAGTTAATGTGTAAAATTTGTGACATTTATTTGCTGGATTATTGGTATTAATAAGATATTTTGACAGGTATGACTATTCTGGATATGGACAATCCACTGGAAAGGTAAAATTTTGAATTTTATTAATTGCTTGTATAGATAGACTTCCTTATGTTTACCTGACTTTCAATCCATCTGGATTACTCAATAATGTCACATGTCTACCTATTCAGTACTAGACTCTTATTAGTTTTCTTTCAAACAGCCCAGTGAGTATAATACGTATGCAGACGTAGAAGCTGTCTATAAATGTCTAATGGAGCGATTTGGAGTCAAAGATGAGGATCTCATCTTATATGGCCAATCAGTGGGAAGTGGTCCTACACTTGATCTGGCCTCTCGTTTGTCAAACTTGAGAGCAGTGGTTTTACATAGCCCAATCCTTTCTGGTCTGAGAGTCTTGTATCCGATTAAACGCACATACTGGTTTGACATTTACAAGGTAATTTTAATATATTCAGATTTTTCACTAATTTTGTGGTAGATGACAAGCTGACCTGTGTGAAAAAATTTAATTTAATGTGATTGGCTTTGCAAACTCTGTTCTTATAACATAAGTTGGTGGGTGACTAATTATCACTTTTCCTTCCTCAGAATATTGACAAAATCGGTGCAGTGAATTGTCCAGTTCTAATAATTCATGTAAGTTCTTTTCCTCTTTTATCTGTGGTTTCATCATCCCTGTTTAATTTTTTTTTGTATATTTAATGTTGTCTTTTAATTCATTTCTTAAGTTTCTCTTCCTAATTAAATTGAAATTTGATATTTTCAAAAAATCATTCTGCAAATGATCTCCTGCCTCACATCTTTGTGGTATTGTAAAAATAACTGTGGATTGAATTTTTATAAAAGTGCTAAGGATCCATACCAAAAAGCTAATGGCTGAAATATGTCAACATTGATATTTTTTTTTAAGAAACCATCATTTATTCATTAAATCAAGTACAATTGAAATAGTCATCCTAACGGTTTGCAAGAAAGGAGAAGAATTTCTTTCCGGCTGTAAGTTGAGCTATTTGGATGACGAGGAATAAGAAGAATTTCTCATGGCAAAAGCATACGTGAAAACACTTGGGCGTCAATTGTTTGGCTCACCAGGGACTGAGGGAAATGTATTTTGGGGGTCGACTTGGTGTCATAAGAGTGGTGTAGGGGTGGATAGTCTCTCAAGGGCTTATGAGCATTATTTTATGTGTGCTTGTGAGATTTTATTTGATGGTTGTATTGAAAATAACTCATCTCTGTTTTTTTGCCGAATTTCTTGGTTTTGCAACCTTTGTCCTGGATCTATAACTGACATTTGGTCGAGTTTTGGGTGGTTTTCTCCCACCATTTCTCAGAAGAAAGTCTGTAAGTAATTAAGATGGGGGTAAAAGCAATCTGAGTTTCTTGAGTCCTAGGATGCTTCGATGCATTCTCCCTGGATTGTATCATATATGATCAGCAAGGTGGCTGGGACAATGTTTGAGCATATGTTTATGAAGAGCATACCATGGGTTAAAAATAATAAAAAATGGGATGTTTATATGTGATAAAAACAAATTTCTCGTATGTTTACACTTAGGAGATGAGGTTTTTAAAAACAGTCATGCAGGTTTAGGGGTTTCCATAGAAAGAAATTATGATTAACAGTTTGTCTCTAGAGAATGACGTGAGTTGGTGCAATGCTATGGTTTAAGGCAGGCCAAATATAGGTATTTGATGTCCTGGAAGGTGATTAGTTGATTTGCATTTGATCCTCATGATCTCCGTTCATCTCCATTGAAGTGAAATCTGTAATTTTTATCTTCAACGTTAGCCAAGTTCAAAGTAATTTTTTTCTTCTTTGTTGTTAAAAGGCAAATATTGGTCCTATAATGATTAATGAAAATTCTAGGTAACATGTAATGCCCCTACACAGTCTGCACTCATTACAGATTTACAGTCAATGGTTGAAAAGTATACCATAATACTTTTGATGAATATATTGTACAGAAATCACACATGCACAAGAATCAGAAGTAGGAGCCCAACTAATTTAGTCACTGATGTGTTGGTCATGCAATTGCATGACACCTTCAGTATTTTTTATGTGGCACATACTGCAAGCCCCTGTACTAAACCTCACTTCAGTGCATGTCTTTTTTCTTGAAAATCTGCCGAAGGAAGTCAATAAGTTCAGCTATACTTTTCTTTTCCAGGGAACCGCTGATGAAGTTGTCGACTGCTCCCATGGGAAGCAGCTTTGGGAGCTTTGCAAGGAAAAATATGAGCCTCTCTGGCTGAATGGTGGTGGACACTGTAATCTGGAGCTTTACCCTGAATACATAAAACATCTGAAGAAATTCATTTCAGCTACGGGAAAATTGAAGTCAAGAAAAAATTGTTCAAAACAGTCAGGGACGATGACCGATGACCAGGCTAAACCCACTGGAGTGGGAACGTCAGACAGCCTCCAACCGGGCTTTACCCAGCCTGATATATCAAGAAACAGCTTAGATAGTCGAATAGAGGTATCAAAGAAGACGAATAATCAGCCTGAAAAATCACGGATGAGCACTGATAACGCCGACAGTCATAGGCGAAGAAAAGGACTGGTTTGGTGATGCTCCATAAAGCTAATTCCCTTCATTTATTCAGTGCCGTCAATTATTTCAACATATTATCCCCTTCTTCACCTATTGAGAGCTATGGTGCAATAAGGAAAAAGTTATTTTGCACCATACAAATGAAAACTCCTCTAGGATCCACATAACATGCCCAATATCAACAGAGCTTCATTATTTGGCATCAGGAATGGTATTTTTCCAGGAGATCATAATGTAAACCTGTAGAGTACCTGAGGACTAAATTTTAGTGTATGGATGCCATTCATTATGTTCTCTTAGCATTTTATTTCTCATATTATGTCAGTTATGTAAATACTACACGAGTCTGTCGATGTGTGGATTCTGTGTTGGCAAGCTTGAATGAGTTATTATTTGAGAGATGTCAAAATGAATTAACATCATAGATGAACTTAGGTATATCTGATTTTATTTTTCACCTGAACAATTTGCAGTCCATCATCCATTAGTTAGTCCCTCTGGAAAATTTATGTTTTCTTTTAATTTGATGACATAATAGCCGAAGGTTGATCTTTGTCTCTTTGGTGGTGCCTATTTCTCGTTGATTACATTTATTTTTGTTCATCAATGTCAATCTTTTCTTGAACAAACTTTGAATGCGATGTCAATGGGTAATACTGCAAAAGGTTGTGTAGTTTAACACAAACCCCTCGACTAGTCGTATCTTGCAATTAATATTTTCATTTATGGGTTTCACAGTAGCTATGTTGGATCCATAGGTTACAACCTACCACTTTTGTGGTTCATGGTTTTAATACTTTGGACAACCAAGTGATGTTTTAATTTCTTTTGATGGTTTAAGAGGGAGAGATGAAAAACAGATAAACCATATGAACAACAAATAATAAAACAAATAAGTCTATCCACTACAGTTTCAGAAGCAAGTCTATCCACTACAACCAGTATATTCTGGGCTTGAGGTTCTTCATAAGGTAAGAACAATAGTTCACATGCGTTTGCTGTCTTGTTTGTAGCCTATGCGCCGCCTATACATTGTGCTATTATTTTTTCAAAGAATATCTCAGTGTATACTTCACTTTTGATAATAACATGTACTTTAATAAGTGAGTGTATTTAAAAAAAAAAATCAATGAGGGTTGCGGACAAAATTGCACACAACGTTGGGAATATCATTTTCCATAGTTCACTTAACCAATACACATCATATTTGGATGATGTGTATACAACCAAATGAATTAAGACTCATGGATGAATCCCACTTCCCTCACTTCATCACATCATGTGTTAGATATGCTCCTTTAACAGCATTCAACCCAAATGAACTGCAAATCAGAGACTTAATTATTCATTTTACCTCGAGCACAAAAGAACTATTGCCATTTGACAGTATTACAGATCACTTAATTAATCGAGATATGTGACAAACCTGGGTGAACATGTCCCCTCACATTGTACATTTTATTTCAAAATTCAAGTGAAACATCTCGATGTCCTATATAAAAGGGAAAATGGAATGTTGTTATCCAATTATGTATATATTGTTATAAAAAGTGATATATACATTGAGATATACTAATATTTTTTTCAGAAAAATATTTTTTTTATTTTTATTTTCATACACTACAGCTGCTGGATAAACTGCCACACAATATATATAAGTATCTATTTTGTCATAAAAATGTGTGTTTTTTAAAATGGTGCATATGCCTGATTGATTTCATGATAGATGAATAGATGGCACCTTTTTTTTTTCTTTTTTTTTTTATACTGAAATGACAAAATGGCATTACAGAGGTATGTGCTTTATTTATTAGTTCATCCAATTGTGTACTTAACGTGGTATGTATTTTTCTTGCACCTTGGGTTATGTGATTCAAGTCAAGAATAATATGAGAGAAAGAACGCATGAATGTATTAGAATTTGTTTTGAATTTCAAGCTTTCAATTTGAAACTCAAACTGGCTGAATATTTTACTACTAAAAATCAAATACAGCGGATTTTAATTACTATTACTATAAAAAAAAACCCACTACGAAAAAAGGACAATCTCACATGATGAGAGATTCACCTTGTTTGATATAAATTGTTTTTGTTCTCCAAAAGGTTTTATTGTCAATTTTCCTGAATTACATATTGTGTGATAGAGTTGTAAATCTGACTTTTTCTTTTTAAACTCTACTATTAAGTATTAACAATATGAGATAACATGATACACAAAAGAGTATATATAGTCTGATACATGACCACAATGTTTTACAAAGAAATTTTTACATCCACAACGCTCTATTTTTTCATTTTGTAATTATAAATAATATTTTGATTATAGGAGAAACTTGATGTATCAATTATTTGTTGATAATCAAGAAATTAAAACGCAAGTCATGTTTGTCTTTTTTAAAAGACATTGATATTCCAACCCCGAAGGCCTAGTTGCCTTAATTATGATTGTAATTGAATATCTTAATTAGTATAAGCAGCTTCACTTGTTTGAAAATGATTGTATTGCACTGATAAAGGACTATGGGAGAGATCTCTTGCAGATACAATACAACCAAATTGGGTGGCATGCACAGCTTTAAAAATATTTAAAATATAAAAGCTGTTTAGCACATTGACAAAGTTCGGGGTTGGATCCTTCGGTTGTTTTTATTCTTTTGTTTTTCAAAATTTTTCAAATGAAATGAGTCAGTCCATTCATCATACACGATTTCAATTCATTCATTTAATAAAACGAGAAATTCCATCTCACTTATTATTATTTTTAATTATTTGATTGATACAATAGATTGGTCTCTTCCCCAATCTCACTTATTATTAATTTAATTATTTGTTTGATACAATAAATTGGTCTTTATAACCCACCGCTATGTTGAACAGGGGACTTCAGTTACGTGGAACACTCAAAACTGTCATCCTTAATCATATTTCAATGTCTAGCAAGACCTTGAATATTTCTATTGAGGCATGCACATGATATGGTCCCAAAGTGACTGACATTATTGCTTAGGGCCTCAACACATGGATGAGTTCCAATAATCACATGATGATGAAACAAAATAAATGAATAGTGAGACTTATCACTTTTTCTTAGGAATTAGTTTCTTTCAACACACATTCTTTCATAAAATCAAGTCTAAAATTTCTTTTCCTTAAATCTCTCCAAGACATTATTTCCCTCTCTCTATCTCTCTCCTTAGTCATTGTTTAAAATACATAGTGATCAAACCCTATCATATGCGATCCTTGCGAACCATATATATACATCATTTATCGAAGTATATGTGTTGATAAAGAATGCATATAGCCAAGTAAGATATATACTTCAATGAGCTCATATGCTTTCCTTATTGACGTATATACCTCAATAAATGATGTATATACGCGGTTCGCACATACCACATAGACCACACCATATCATTACTATATATATATATATACACAATGTCTATTTCGAATTGAAAATGTCTCTTAATGCACGTGCATGATATGGTCCCAATCATTCATCCGCATCTAAGTGAGTGGCAATGAATTTATTATGGAATTCTAAAGTCGGAAATTCGCATCCACACTTTAAAAACAAAAAACACCATATATGCTTTCACACGAGCCAATAAATTCAAAGTCATTGCATCTGAATGCGATATTTAAAAATTGGATCAGATCATTATGTTTAACTGGTTAAACAATTCATCAGTCTGATTTTTTATATCATTCACTCTAAAATTTTAATAATAAATAAGAAACATCTTAATTCATCAGTCCATCAAACCCCTGTTTGAGCCAAACGTTTTTGAGATCCAAACTGTGGATTACTTATGTTATATAAAACTTACAATATAAGAATTTTATGTTATATAAAACTTACAATATAAGAATTTTATTCTTTTTAAATTTCATTTTTTTGTAATTTTTTAAATTATTTTAATGAATAATTAGTTACTTAATGATGACATCACAATTTAAGTTGAATCATAGTAACCTTTAACTTGATCAGTGTTTAGGCATCGTTCGGACCCGCATTTAAGCGGATTTTGTGTTTTAAACGTTCAACACGGATCCCCCCTGTTCCCATGGTGGTAGATGAACTGTCCACACAGAATGCATGTCAGCTAGATCCCATTTGCTTGTCAACTCTCAGGCGGTCTGCACCAAAGCAAGTCTGGTTTTCTCTGGCAATCTGTGCGCTCCCATCACTCTCTTCAGATCCCAGTATTATGTTGTGTAATCTTAAAATTCTTGCTTGGTGTATTTAAGAGGAAAATTGAACATAATTAGAAGGAAAATGAAAACACAATCATGAGGGCTATGGAGGCTTTGGAGGTTTTGACTAGGGGTGGTAAACGAGCCGAACGAGCCGAGCTTTGACCTGCTCAAGCTCGGATCGTTTAGCAGCAGGCTCGGCTCGGGCTCAGCTTAGCTTGGGACCGAACTTCATTTCGTGTTCAAGCTCGGCTCGTTGGGCTCATGAAAAGCTCGGTTAAAGCTCAGCTCGGCTCGGCTCGTTTGTTAAACAAGCCAAGCCGAAGCTCGAATCAAGGCTCGGCTCGGGCTCGTTTAGCTAAAAAAAACCTTGTTTAACATTTGAAAAAGTCACATTTCACAAATCACAACACCTTATATATGTGAAAATAACATAAGCTCAGGCTCGGGCTCGGTTCGGGCTTGGCTCGTTTCCCTTTTTTTATTAAGTAAACGAGCTTGTCCAGGCTCGGGCTCGGCTCGACTCGGCTCGTTGACAAACCGAGCTTTAAAAATTATTCAAGCTCGGCTCGTTTATCTAATCGAACGAGCTTAAACGAGCTTTAACCGAGCCGAGCCCGAGCTGCTCAGCTCGTTTACCAGCCCTAGTTTTGACTAAGTCATTTGGCTATTTCGGTAAATATTCCAAAGTCATGATTAATTTGATATCCTTTTAATAAATGATGATTAATTTTATAAAAGCATTAATGATTTTTAAGCCCCAAGTTTTAGGTTCCATAAGAAGTCCCATGACCTTACATATGTATAATTCATTTTATACCCTCCTCAGCCTTCTAAGTCATCAACCACTTCAAAATAGGGAAAAATCGATCTAGCTCCCAGAAAACTTATGAAAATCAGAAAAAGTCCCTGTCAAATTGATAAATCCCCTAAAGTCCACATCTTATTAAATAATATTTATTTTAGTACATATAATTAACCAGATATGTGGTTAATCTTAACCATGCATGATAAATAACTGTTATACCCTTTTAAAATTTATTTTCTTTGTTGAAAAAAATCAATATAACTCCCTCTAAACTTATGAAAATAAAAAAAAGTATGTGAAATTTAAAAATCGTCTTTAACTCCCCGAAATCTTCTTAAAATAACAAAAAATCCAAGTGATTATCTAAAAATATATACTGATTTATTTAAATTTTATTAAACAAATTATAGTTTTATAATCAAAGTGTTATGAGGGAGTTAAGAAGATTTTTCCCTTCAAAATATCATTCTGGTCACCCTGCACATCTCCTGCGACCAGCGTCACCACCCTAGGATTCCTCTCGCCACCCTCTATATATTACACGAGATGTAGTTTGGCTGCCTTTTCAGACTTCCTCTGGCCTCCACTTCCTCCAACCTTCAACTTCACATTTTTTTTGAAATTCAGATACATTTCAAATGTATCTGACAAACAAGTTGCATTAGTTTATATGAGTTTTTTTGCACATGTTTTTGTGGTTTTATGTAATGTTATTTAATGAATAATTATTTTGTTGTGTTAACTATATAATTCTAAGTTAAGTTTTCTGCTTTATTTATCTGGTTGTTGGTCATTTTTTTCATTTTTTAATGTCTTTTATTATTAATCCAGTTACATTTTATAAGAAATCAAGATACATTTGAATTTTAATCATACAATGCCATAAGGATGAATTGTACTGAAGGTAATGGTTTTTGTCTCTCATCTGTTTTGGTTTTTCAATCTTCTAAGGTTCTTTAAATTGAATGATTATGCAATGCAAATCATTATAAATGAATTGTACTTTTTCATGTATAGCTACATTATTTAGATACATTGTGATTTCATTATAAATGAAATTCAGATATATTGTTTCATATTTAGTTACATATTTATGAAAATAAGATATATGTGCATTTTGGAAACTCAGATACATTCAGATTAATTGTTCCGGATACAATTACATTATATGAAATTCAGATATATTGTTTCAAATATAGTTATATTTCTATGAAATCTACACACGATTACATATGAAATTCAGATGTTCATATATATTATTTCAGATCCAGTTACATTTTATCAAATTCAGAAACATGGATCCAAATTTAGTTACATTATATGAAATTAAGATGCATGTTTAAGGGTGTGTTTGAAAACACAGTTTGAAAAACAGTTATTAACTTTTAGATGATTTATGCATCCTTGGCTGTTTTATGAAACATAGATTTCGATGTACATAGATAAAATTTAGTAATGATGATGTATTTAAGTTAACCCGTTTAATAACAAATTTTAGCTTTTATCTAAAATCTTTATTGCCAAACAGAGCCTAAATTTGAAAACTACTACAGTTGTGTTGGTGCGAAACAATTTTACAATTTTAACATTATTTTTTGGATTTAATAAAAACCAAAATTTTAAAGTTTTATTTTCATAAATAAGAGGTGCTTTACTATAAAAAAAAACCCATATAATTATGAGGAAAACAAATCAAAGCAGTGATGGAAATATCTTTGAGAATATTTTGTTTAATAGAGAAACTGAAACAGATGCCGCAGAAATTTGAATTGGGGGATTTTTTTTTATAGATACAGTGGATTCTTTGGGAAGTTATAATTAAAAGAGCTTAAATCCCCTATATTTTTTGTGCCTATAAATTATAACCAAAACTTCATGTTTTTGAACATTATGTGATTTCTGTTCGAAAACCCTAAACCCTCTCACCCAGTGATTTATTCATTTACAGAAATGAAAAAAATAAATAAAAAATGGTGGAGGCGTTGCCCGAGAAAGAAATCGTGAGTTTAAATAAGGGGTAGTTTAGTATTTTACTTTTTTAAGATTTTTTAAAAATCAAACAACCAACCAATCAAAACATGACACTTAATATTACTTATCAATTGGGTTTAAAACTCGGAAAGGTCGATCATATACAATGAACATTAATATATAAACCTCATCAAATGTCTATGAAAAATGGGTTGAGCTTGAAATCGCCAATGGGGTTAGAGGGCAAGGATGACCTGAGTAAGGCACAATCGTTTAAAGCTCTCATCTACAGAGAGCACCTAAAACCCCACAAAAATATAAATTCTTCTTCTTATTCTATTGAAATTTTAATTTTATTTTTAGATTTTTATTTTCTTTTCCAAGACTTTTCATTTTTTTGTTTTATTTTTATATGTTCCCATTTCATTGAAAATTTTAAAACAGGGTCTTCTTTAAAAAAATTGTAAGAGTGTTGTGAACACGTGGATAACCACCACCACTTTCTCTATAACTCCCTCTCTTCACTTTCCTACACCCCCACTATCTCCACCCAATGATATGTACATTGAGCCTATAAATAGAGGATTTTTCAATGTATTGATAACTAACGATATAATTGAAGAAAAGATAAAATACCTCTATTTAATTGTTTTTTATATATATCTTGTGTGCTTTGTTAATGTATTCTTACATTCATGTATCTCTTCTGCTACTTCACTTATGTTGTAACTCTTTAGTTGTATGAAATGCTTAGTTGGGTTGTTTCTCAGCTAGCTTTATTTATATTGGGCCTTAGCTTTTAATGAAAAGGCTATTGCCTACCTTTCGATAAAAAAAAAATGTATTCTACTTAGTTTATAAGAAATAGTTAATTTAAAATTCGTTTCAAAATTTCTGCAATGACAATCATGATGACCTATAAAAATTGGATTAGAATTTCTCCTAGGACCTCCATAGTTGGTTATTTTTTAGGATCGGCCCTGCTAAAAGAAGATCAGACTGAAAGAATTATTTTCTTTCCATGTTTGTATTTTTATGTCTTATTATTTTTAAGGACATGTCTCCAAATGGCTAATTGAGTTAATTATAGTTGTAATTGAATATCTTTATTAGTGGCAGCACCTTCACTTATTTGAAAATGATTGCTTATATTGATAATACGGTGATGACAATGTGACATATCTATTATCTTGCATATATATTATATTGCTATTCAAGATAGCCTAAAAACACATTCATAATGTTTTTTCCTCTTTTCTTTTTAAATTGGTCAACTCCAGTGATATAATCAATTTATTTGTTACATAAAATAATGTCTTGGTTTCTATTTTTTTTTACATACAGTGGACTCATTTAAATGAAATATATACTCAAACTTTAAATGAAATATATACTCAAACCTGTCACTTTTAATCAGCTTTACAATTTCCATCTTGCCCTGAAAACTTCTCTAAGGCACGTGCATGATATGGTCCCAATCATCCATCTACATCTAAGTGATCAGTGGCAATAATTTATTATTGTTATAAATATGAATGATCATTGTATCCTTTTGTAACCATCCATCCTTCATTTAATGGGTTAATCAAATCAAATCTCATTTGATATTGTGTCTCTTGTCTATAAATAAAGGCATACTTTGTATTCTAGACACATTGAAAAATACAAGAAATACAAAAACTTCTCTCTCTCTCCCTCCTCTTTCTCTTTTGGTAGATCATCCATTCTGATTGGTATATTAAATCTTCTTCTTCTATTTAGATTTATA
Organism: Acorus calamus; assembly: GCA_030737845.1. Taxonomy (NCBI): domain Eukaryota; kingdom Viridiplantae; phylum Streptophyta; class Magnoliopsida; order Acorales; family Acoraceae; genus Acorus; species Acorus calamus. The sequence continues at coordinate 6,997,872 of CM060869.1, read as the reverse complement.
ACACGTTATCAGCACAATGTTCTCTATTTAGATTCATAATATGTTATATCATGTATTCAATTTTTTTTCTTTCAAGCGGATTTTTTTTATACAGTATTCACAATCCATATGATTTATGAAGGATGATGTTCTGTTAATTAAATAAGATCCATATATATGATTATATATTTATGCAATGAACAGTAGTATGCAATTTTTTTTTCTATCCATGCAACCCGTATAGGAATATGCAATTTTTTTTTCATGCAACCCATGATCATATATTTATGTTATGGTATTTTTTTTTCAATACCAATCCGTGTTCTTTATTGTACTTACTTTTTCATGCAACAGTACTCGAATTGTTATTATTATTGGATCTCTCTACTTATTATCTATTACTAGATTTTAAAGTTTTTTTTAAATATTATTATTCAAATATTATACATCTATGTGTAGAACCAGAAGTTCTCACAAATTCTAATTTTATGTGTAGAACCATAAGTTCTCACAAATTTCAATTTTGATATGTAGAACCAGAAGTTCTTACAAAATAATGATAGAACCAGAAGTTTTAATCTTATATTAAGAACCAGAAGTTCTTACAAAATAATGATAGAACAAGAAGTTCTCACAAATATATGATAAAACATATGTTTTTTTTTATTATGTATGTCATTTATGATATCCTAAATTATTTATTTTTCTAATTTAGGATTTAATTTATTTAGATTGAATTTTTTTTCTCTTCTAAAATTATGGTATGACCGATTTCGGATGGATATGTAAATATTTTGGATGGATTCGTTAATTTGATAAAATATATTCTTGTGATATATTAACTCCTGAATGATCCAAACACCTCATGCAATGAACAGTGTATGAAATATTTCTCCGTTGCAACCTGTATGCATGTTTATTTTAATAACCTTGAAAATCCATGATATTATTTTTGAATGGCATCTCTGTAATTTCATAATTTTTAATCATGCATGTATATTTTAATTCTAATGGGTCGAAATTTATTTTATAAATATTACTCTTCAAAAAAAAAAAAAAACTGTGTAACCCACGGGCATATAAATATTCGGGTTATTTTTTTTAATGTCTCATATTATGTCATTTATTATTCATTTTTTTTTTATAAATAATTATTCAGTCATTATTTTTTTTTCAGTCTCAAAAGAATGACAAATATCACTAAGTTAGAATTTAAGGCTCTCGAATTATCAGAGGAAAATTATCTCTCATGGATATTGGATGCAGAAATCCATCTACAATCTCAAAACCTTGGAGATGTCATTAAAGAAGGAAACAAAATGTCCCTGCAGGACAAAGCTAATGGCTCTCATATTTTTGAGACATCACATACATGATGACTTAAAAAATGAATATTTAACTGAGAAAGACCCCTTGAACCTATGGAACTCCCTGAAGGAGCGTTATGACCACCAGAAGACGGTCATACTTCCAAATGCACGCCATGAATGGCTAAATTTAAGGTTTCAAGACTTTAAATATGTGACAACCTATAATTCTGCCATGTTCAGATTTACCTCCAAGCTCAAATTATGTGGAGAAAAGATTGAAGACATAAACATGCTGAAAAAAATATTCTCTACTTTTCACGCCTCAAACATGCTCCTGCAGCAGCAATATCACAAGCGTAAGTTCAAGAAATATTCTGAACTTATCTCTTGTCTCTTAGTCGCTGAGCAAAATAATGATCTTCTAATGAAAAATCACAATTCTAGACCCACTGGATTTGCATCATTCCCTGAAGTGAATGCTGCCTTTGCTCAGGGCCGTGGAAGAGGCCGAGGCAACATGCGTGGACACCGTGGAAATCGGGGACGAGGTGGCCATTTTAATTAGGGTCCACGAAAACATACAAATTTCAAAAGCCACCAGCAGTGGAATGCCTCTGTAAACAAAAGGAATGATAATCATGCTCCACAAAATAGACCTCAAAATCAACAAAATGTTTGTCATAGATGTGGTCGTACTGGACATTGGTCCAGGGTCTGTCGTTCATCGAAAAAATTGGTGGAGCAATATCATGCCTCTAAAAAGGGAGTGGAGACAAACATTGTGGAAGGATGGATGATATTACCCACTTGCATGTTAATGAATTCTTCGAAGACGAGGATGGAAAGCATATTGATAATGAGACTTTTGCTATCATGATCGGAGATCCCACTACGCCATGAGATGGTCTTGAAGACCCAAGTTTTAATTATATTTTTTTTCTTAGTCTTGAGACATTGATATTATTGTTTAAATGTTTTTTTATGTTTTTGAATCATGATATTTTTCTTATTGCTTAGTGGTTAATTTATTTTATGAATGTTTATTCTATTTTTGACTGAATCTTATTATCCATTTTCAAGGTATGGATCGGGAAGTTATAACAAATAATGAAATTTGCCTGATAGATAGTGCAACAACTCATACCATTCTGAAAAACCAGAAGTTTTTTTTATCTGAATTGGTATACAATGCAGTTAAGGTATCCACCATTGCTGGACCAGTTAATATTATTGAAGGCTCCGAAAGAGCCCATGTGATATTACCAAATGGTACCTACCTATTCTTCCAGAATGCACTATATTCAAGTAATTCTTAAAGAAATTTGCTTAGTTTTAAAGACATAAGGATGAATGGGTACCATATTGAAACAAGCAATGAAAGTAACAAAGAATTTCTTTGCATTACTTCTAGTGTTGGAAGCCTGAAGCTTACACTAGAAAAATTCTCTGCACTATCCATGGGGTTATACCAGACAACACTTAGTGTTGTAGAAATACACTCCGTCATGAGCCCGAAGCTCAATGATCCAAATATCTTCATATTATGGCATGACCGTTTGGGTCATCCTGGAGCCACCATGTTACGAAGGATTATAAACAATTCTAATGGACACTCTATGACAAGCCAACACCTTACACTACCTAGTGATTATGTTTGCACCCCTTGCTCACAAGGTAAACTTATCACTAGACCTTCTTTTCTTAAAATTGCATCTGAGTCTCCATCATTTTTACAAAGAATCCATGGTGATATTTGTGGCCCAATTCATCCTCATAGTGGACCTTTCAAATATTTTATGGTTTTAATTGATGCTTCTACTCGTTGGTCACATGTCTGCTTACTCTCTACTCGTAATTTAGCATTTGCTAGATTACTTGCTCAAATTATCAGACTTAGAGCACATTTTCCTGATCATTACATTAAGTCCATTCGCTTAGATAATGCAGGAGAATTTACTTCTCAAATTTTTGATGATTATTGTTTATCACAAGGTATTGATATTCAACACCCAGTCCCCCATGTTCACACGCAAAATGGTCTAGCAGAATCTTTGATCAAACGTTTGCAACTTATTGCAAGACCTTTACTCATGCAATCTAAATTGCCCATGTCTGCTTGGGGACATGCTATCTTGCATGCTGCTAAGTTAATTAAACTTAGGCCTACTGCTTATCACCCTTTTTCACCTTCACAACTTGTGTCAGGCTGTCAACCCAACATTTCACACTTGCGTAAATTTGGTTGCGCAGTGCAAGTTCCTATCCCACCACCACAACGTACAAAAATGGGTCCCCAACGTCGTTTGGGAATATATGTTGGTTATGATTCTCCTTCTATCATTCGTTATATGGAACCATTGACATGTGATGTATTTACTGCTAGGTTTGCTGATTGTCATTTTGATGAGACACTCTTCCCGCCGTTAGGGGAGGAAAGAACGTACCTGAAGTACGTTCCGTTCCTGAAGAACGACGAGAATTATCGTGGAACACTTCCACTTTGTCTCATCTTGACCCCCGTACCGCTCAATGCGAAAATGAAGTACGAAGATATTGCATCTTCAGGAGATTGCAAATCAAATTCCTGATGCATTCAATGATGCAGCCAAAGTGACCAAATCACATGTACCAGCTGCAAATGTGCCAGCTCGAATAGATGTCACAAAAGGACAAACTACGGCAAATGAATCCGTTGCACGCCAGAAGCGTGGAAGACCTGTAGGTTCTAAAGATTCAGCTCCCCGGAAGCGGAGATCAAATGAAAACTCATGCCCTAATAATACTCCAGAAGAAGGTATACATAATACTCCAGAAGAGATTATGAACAACAAATCAACTTTCTCTAAAACTCCAGAAGAGTATAATGTCCCTGAAGAGACACGAGTCCCTGAAGTGGCTATGCAAACTCCTGAAGAGAAAAATGTACCTAATAATAATGAGATCTCCATATTTTATGCGCATTCAAGAGAAATGTGGAATCGTAAAGAAATGATCATCAATGACATTTTTTCATTCGCAGTAGCTAGTGAAATTTCAAAGGGCAATGATGATAACGAACCACATAGCATAAATGAATGTCGACAAAGAAGTGATTGGCCAAAGTGGAAAGATGCTATTCAAGAAGAATTAGGTTCTCTTGAAAAACGTGGTGTATTCGGACCTATAGTACAGACCCCAAAAGATGTTAACCCTGTAGGTTACAAATGGGTGTTTGTAAGAAAAAGAAATGAGAAAAATGAAATCACTAGATATAAGGCACGTCTCGTGGCACAAGGTTTCCTGCAGAAACCTGGGATTGACTATGAAGAAACTTACTCACCAGTCATGGATGCAATAACGTTCCGCTATCTAATAAGTCTCGCAGTTTCTGAAAAACTCGATATGAGACTAATGGACGTTGTAACAGCTTATCTATACGGGAATTTAGATGCTGATATTTATATGAAAATCCCTGAAGGATATAAATTGCCTGAAGCAAAATCAAAGAGTATGTATTCAATAAAACTAAGGCGTTCATTGTACGGCTTAAAGCAATCTGGAAGAATGTGGTACAACCGTCTTAGTGAATATTTGATAAAAGCTGGATATGAAAACAATCTCATTTGCCCATGTGTTTTTATAAAGAAATCCAATAAGGGATTTGCTATTTTAGCGGTTTATGTTGATGATATAAATTTAATTGGGACTCCTGAAGAGCTCAACAAAACTGCAGAATGTCTGAAAAAGGAATTCGAAATGAAAGACCTTGGAAAAACTAAATATTGTCTCGGCTTGCAGATCGAACAAAATTCTAGTGGAATATTGATCCACCAATCAAAATATATAGAAAAGGTATTGCAACGCTTTAACATGGATAAAGCGCATCCCCTAAGTACACCCATGGTCGTTCGATCCTTGGACGTTAAGAATGACCCATACCGTCCTAAAGATAAAGACGAGGCAACTCTTGGTCCGGAGGTACCATATTTGAGTGCTATTGGTGCATTACTTTACTTGGCTCAATATACGAGACCAGCCGTAGCCTTCTCACTCAATCTCTTAGCAAGATATAGTTCTGCACCGACTTGCAGACATTGTAATGATATCAAGCATATTATGAGATACTTTCGTGGAACCACCGATTTGGGTTTATTTTATTCAAATGATAAACCTAATGATTCACATCTAGTTGGCTATGCAGATGCAGGTTATCTTTCTGACCCTCACAAAGGTCGATCACAGACAGGTTATGTGTATCTTAGTAACAATGCTGCTATCTCATGGAGATCTACAAAGCAAACATTGGTAGCTACCTCATCTAACCATGCAGAAATATTGGCGTTACATGAAGCTAGTAGAGAATGTGTTTGGCTGAGATCATTGATTCAACATATTCAAAGCACCTGTGGATTGTCATCTACAACAAATATTCCTACAACCATATATGAAGACAATAGTGAATGCATTGCTCAAATCCAAGGAGGCTACATCAAGGGAGATAGGACTAAACACATTTCACCGAAGTTCTTCTACACACATGAACTCCAAAAGAATCATGAAATTGAAGTCAAACAAATCCGTTCCAGTGATAACCTTGCAGATCTCTTCACTAAAGCCCTCTGCCAAAATCAACCTTCCAGAAGATGGTACGTGAAGTTGGCATGCGTCGACTTAATCATCAGACAGTTTGATACTTACTTAAATCAGGGGGAGTAACTAATAAATGTGACTATATTCAATCATGGATATCTTTTACATACCGTACTCGTTTTCCTTCGTCTAAGTTTTGTCCCACTGGGTTTTCTTAACAAGGTTTTAAAGAGGCAGTATTAAACGTGTCCAACATTACTAAGATCAAGTAATTATACTTTTTTTCTTTCATCTAGGTTTTGTCCCACTGGGTTTTCCAAGCAAGGTTTTAATGAGACAATTACTTTAGTATAATGGTTGATGGTCATCCAAGGGGGAGTGTTATAAATATGAATAACCATTATATCCTTTTGTAACCTTCCCATCATTCATTTAATGGGCTAATCAAACCAAATCTCATTTGATATCGTGTCTCTTGTCTATAAATAAATGCATACTTTGTATTCTAGTACATTGAAAAATACAAGAAATACAAAAACTTCTTTCTCTCTCCCTCCTCTTTCTCTTTTGGTAGATCATCCATTCTGGTTGGTATATTAAATCTTCTTCTTTTATTTAGATTTATAACAATTATGGTATTTTAAGTAGGAAATTCGCATTCACACTTTAAAAAAATACACCATATATGCTTTCACACAAGAGCCAATAAATTCAAAGCCATTGCATCTGAATTCGATATTTAAAAATTGGATCAGATCATCATTCTGTTTAACGGGTTAAACAGTTGATCAGTCTGATTTTTTATATCATTCAATTTAAATTTTAATAATAAATAAGAAGCATCTTAATTCATCAGTCCATTAATGGTCAAACCCCTTATTGAGCCAAACGTTTTTGAGATCCAAACTGTGGATTACTTAAAAAATAAAATAAATAATTGTAGTTTTTGAAAGAAGACTTTAGCATTATGTTATATAAACTTACAATATAAGAATTGTGAATTTTTTTAAATTTTCATGTTTTTGTAATTTTTTCGTTTATTTTAATGAATAATTAGTTATTTAATGATGGCATCACAATTTAAGTTGAACCAAAGTGACCTTTAGCTTGATCAGTGTTTAGGCATCTTAGGACCCACATTTGAGCATATTCTATATTTTAAATGTTAAATGTGGATCTAAATATTTTTTGATAAACACTGTGTTTTTTTGCGTTTTCAACGTTAAATTCTTGGTGTTTCAAATCTCTCATTTTAAAAAAGCCAGAGGTTGAACTGCACTACTAAAAGACCTTAATCTCAATTTAAAAAAAATGTTAGGCATAGTTCATAGGACAAAACCAAGGACAGTTTGTACATGATTTAATTTTTTTTTAAATAGTAACTTCCATCTAATCTAACTGCTTTGTATTGTTTTTCTTTGGGCCATGTCTTTTAATATATTAAGGCCAGACCGCGCCTACCGTTCCAGTAAAAAAAAAAGTTTTTTAAAAAATATAAACAACTTCATCATGTGTTGCATAGATTCATTGTATTGAAAATGGTACATATCTCATCAAAAGATATATATATATCTTATTGGATAACTATAAAAGTATATGTACTGTCCATGCATAATGTGTGTAACAACACTCTTTAATAAATAATTTTTTTTAAAAAAAAAGGTGTGTTCCAGTCAAGATCCCATTTTTTTAAAAAACATTTGCTCTCATGTCATAAAGGCCAACTTGTCCTGTGTTTGCAACAACAGTTCACCAAGTGTTACATTGAAGATGTAAAAAATACACACTTTAAAGACAAACTGATCATTTGTTTGTCAACTCTTGCGCGGTCTGCACCAAAGCCAGTCTGGTTTTCTCTGGCAATCTGTGCGCTCCCATCACTCTCTTCAGATCCTCAACAGCTCCGCTTCTATCGCACTTCGCTAATACCCTTCAATTCACATTGTCTCCGTTTCAAAATCCCACATTTTCAACAATAGAATCAATAATGAAATCGTGATATCAATATCTATAATTTTTTTAAAAAAGGTTACCCATTGAGCTTGCAAGCCAAGTGGGAGTCGACGAAGTGTTGGGTGCTATGCAGGCCGAGAGACTCGCACAGCCCAGCGTGGTCTCTCTGCAGGTAGTGCTTCTGGTGCCGGGTCTCAGCCAGGTAGAAGACGAAGTTTGAATCACGAGGCAGGATCCGGGTCACGATCCTCCGGTCGAGCTTCATCTGTTGTCGGACCTTCGATTCCCGAGCGAGCCTCTTTTGCTCCTCGTTCGTGCAGAAGATCGCCGATCGGAGGTGCGTGTTGATCCTGAATTCCTGCGTCGTGTATGCAGGCCTTCTCAATCAGCTTTTTCATAAAAAATAATCTTCTTTTTACTTTTAAAACATAAAAATAAAAAACCGTTATAACAGAACCAAAACTTTTGGAGCAACAATTTTTTCGAAATAGACAAAAAGTGAGGCTGAAAAGTTGCTTTTAGAGATACTATTTTTATGTACTTTCATTCTGAACTCTAATTTTTAAAGAAAGTGAAAAAATAATTTTTATAAGAATTTCACAAAAGTATGTTTCTTAAAATTCTATTTTCAATTGCCGGTTACATAAAAAAACTGTTTTTTAAACTCGTATTCAAACATTACCCAATGAAAATCAAAGGTTGAGTTAGAATGATCACCAAGTATTCTTTGTTGGTGGGGTCATGGCTTCCCCAGAAGGCGTCGCAGAGTGATCGAAATGACGCGATTCGATTGTTGTAGACGACGCGAACCGCTTCGGTGTGACCGGTGATCTTCATAGAGACCTGTTTTGTTGAATCTGATCAGATGAAATGAATCAAACCATACATATATAAAAAAACAGTTCTATATTTTGTTAGATTTACCTCTCTATGAGTAGGCTTTACAACACTTCCCCCACAATATCCAGTGGCAGTCCTAAGGACTCCATCAACACCACTTAAACATGCTTCAAGATCCCAAAAACTGCCTATATATTCATGAAATTTGATTGATAAGAATTGAAGAACCAACATGAGAAATGTAGAACAACAAGACTAAATTACCTCCAGCGAAGATCACTTCATCGACGAATTCGGATGGTATGTCAAGATCAGATGATCTGAGGGTGTCGATTTCGGGTTCAGATTCGATTTTAGGGAGCAGTGTATACATTTTTGGTGGGTTGGGATGGGAGGTCTGAATTTTGAGAGGATTTGTTGATTTTGTTTGAGATTATATATAGTACTTGAAATGTAATGGGAAAAGCTTTTGTTCTGGTCAACAATAAAGTGTTTCACATTATTAAAAGGTTCTTCTTTGCAACTGTCCGCGTTTGTTTCGATGGAGGCAATAATACAAAATTTTTGATACACACCACCTGCTTAAAAATAGTCTCTTGGTCAAATGGACTGATTCAGTAAAAAAGCACAAAAATGCATATAACATGTAACAAATGTTATAAGACGATTTTTAGGACAAATTTTAAAACTGGGTGTATCATTATTTTAGAAAAATGATGTGACCAAACAAATCAGATATTTCAAATTCAAAAATTTTTATTTTCACCTTGTGACAGAAAATTTTCATTACAATACTGATGAGAATTATATCAATAAATGTTTGTATGGATGATGTATGTTCATCAAACAATTAAAAACTTTAATGAATTAAAAAAAATTATAAATGAAAATCACATAAAAGTTCATTAATGGACATGTTTAATCTATCTAAACATGTATTGACATGAATATATCATTACTTTTTTATGTGAAAAGTTTTCCCTTGGGAATTTCTTATGAATGTGAAATGAAAGTGGGAATCTGGAAGTCCTAAAGTTTTTTTATGAATTTTGACTATTGATATTGATTTTTATACAGTTTTCGATAGTGTTTGGAAATGATTTTGGACGGCTTTTAGAGAATATGCTTTTGCAATCATCATATTTATTTTAAACTTGTTTCAAACGCCCTATGGTCATAGCTTTTAAAGAAAGTGAAAATCAATTTTTAGTTATTAAAATAGCTTTTCAAGAATAAAAAAATGTGTTTCCTAAAAAGCTACTTTCAAAACTTGCTTAAAGTGAAAAATTATTTTTCAAACTTGTTTCCAAACGCAACATAAGAACCGACCAATATAACCTGGTAGTCGATTCTTAAAAACCTTAGTTCAATTGAGCCAGATCAAATCAATTTTAAAATATTTTTTTATGAGTAAATGCCGAGACCCAAACACATGATCTTTAGGTTGCAAATGCTCTTGTCAACTATAAGTCCAAGCCAATTTTTTTTTTTTTTGGTGTAAAAGGCCAAAATGGCTTACATATTATATTAGCCAAAATTAAAGGTTACATCAGCTACATTATCATCATCATCGAAGCGAGGATAAACCTGATTGACCTCCTGTATACATTTATGTATGGGTTAATCCACTTACGTATTTGATCACTCTCCATTCCATTAGTAGCCAAACAAACCTGAGACCTAGCAGCCTGCTTTGCAAGATTTCTGGTGCTGCAATTGCTTCTCTGGAAACTTTGTGAAAGTAAATCGGCTCTCTATCTGGATTTAAAGACTTGAAATGAGATAGAGTTTCCTGCAACTGCAGGAGCCCCATTCCATCACCCTACAAAACTGTTAGAATAGCCTCTGCATCACTACAAATATGAATGTCATGTAATCCCATCTTCCTCACATGAGCAAACCCCATACACATGCCTTCAACCTCCATTCGAACGGGAGAGGACCACATTCTACTCACACAACCAGCAGCAAGAATTTGTCAAGGTGTCTCGCGAACAATGACATATGCAGCTCCTGCCGTGCGAGAGATTGGATCAACACTTCCATCCGAAATAACAAAAATTTGATCCTCATTTGAGTGCCCCATTGTGAGACTGGACTGGGGTAGTTGGAGCATTTCCTGTAATCTCCAAAGAGATTCTGGGTAAATAATATGTTTTTTCATTAAATTTATAACACATTCTTTTGCCACTGCCAAAGCTTTGTTAACTGTGACCAATGGAGACACCTTGCTACCTTGAAAGAGCAATAAATTCCTTGATTTCCATACTTGCCAGCATAGACAGGAGAAGACAACCACCCTAATTATAGCTTTGGGAATGTAAGTCCAAATTTTTTTTGCTGAAAGCCTGTTTCCAAGAAAGTACCCTCCAAACCATTTGAACAATAAAAAGTTTTTAAAACATTGACCCATAATGTACACGAAATATATCATTGCTTAATATACACTATAGTTTTTAACTCGAAATGTCAAGAAAAAAAAGATTAATTAAGAATTCATGTAAGAGGACCTACAGAGGATCCCCCATCAAATTAAATTATTAAAATTAAGTATTTTTTTCCCATTTATGACCTTAAGCGCGGCAAAGACCTCAAAACCCGAGGACTATAGAAAACTGAATTGCCATCACTTTCGATTCCATGTGGACTTGAAAAGAGTGCCTCAAAAGTCATCAGTGGATACACTGAGATTAAATTAAGCGAAGTTACCCTTTTCGGTTGTAGTAATATAAAATTGGGAAAAATCCAAATTACCCCCTGTAAACTGATTAAAATCCATATAACCCCCTAACTTTTCTTGAATTTCACATAACCCCCTCAAAACATCTAGTAAACCCAAATAATCCCCTGAATGAAATTTCTATTGACAGATGATGAATATTTTATAAATATTCTGTTTGGTCAACCCTGATAAAAAACACAATATATAAAAATCTCTTACAATATATTAAAAATATGAAAATTATATCAAAAAGATGATTTTACCCCTCTAAATAGATTATAAAATCCTATTCAAATGGGTAAAATCGACATTTACATATGATTTTCTATATTTTTAACATATTGTGAGGTTTTTTAGTTATACTATTTTTTATCCAAGGTTAACCAAACAAAATATTCATTATCTGTCAACGTAAATTTTTTATTCTGGGGTTATTTGGATTTAGTAGATGTTTTCAGGGGGTTATTCGGATTTTAAGAAATGTCAGGGGGTTATATGAATTTTAGTCGGTTTACAGGGGGTTGTATAGATTTTTCCCTATAAAATTATAAATCTATTTGGGCGAGTTGCATCTTAAAACCGAGTCTGGATCCAGTCAGATTTGACACCATTAGTGTCGAATTATACAATCTATGAATCAAATTGCACAAAGAGTGATATTTGATGACTAGGTCATTTTCAGATTCAATTTAAAACTCTTTACACCCCCATTGTAAACATTGTTCAATAATAATGATATATGTCTAATTAAAATTTGTTACACTTACAATTAATCTTCATAAAACTTGAACACATTAAAACTTAATCAATAATATACGCAACTAAATGTAAAATATGGAGATACCTACATTTTTTGATGATATATATTGATTATACCTTCAAACGGTTTTCATGTTACTGTGAAAAAAATTTGTTAAGAGACGAAACTATAAAATAAAAATAATTTTTTTTTTCATATTAATGTAACTAGAAGCATTACATTAAATGATCAATTCTTCACAATCACGCGCATTGCTCATGCAGTTAAACTAGTATATATTGATTCAGTTGTTCTCCCTGCCTAGTTTAGAGTCACGACTCACGACCCGTCCTATAAATTAATATACCTTTCATGAATAACCTTAAAATAAGATTAGAAAAATATGAGGTACAACCTCATAATCTTAAGTGTAGTCAGTACAAGTTTTGATTTTTCAATAGTAATCTATTCTATTATAATAATCGAAAGGGTTTAAGTTTGTATATTCCGTCGTGTGTAATATTTTCATTTCTGATACTTAGTTATATATGAATTTTTAATTTTATATTAAAGAAAAAAGGAAAAAAAAACACATATTTTTAATATTTTAGAAGATAGTTCGAGATAATCATTAAAATTTATCTTTTTAATCTCCATCTCTATTAATGTTATATTGAATGAATAGTAGGGATCATGCCATATCATCATATATTTTATATTGAGATAATAATGAAATTTAGGTGATAAATAGCCAATTAATGATTAAATATGAGTTTCAAAATTTGATCTCACTTTTCATTGTAAGGCATTTTTGGAAAAACACATATTTTACAGTCATAAGTATATATCGAAATTTTTTTCCAATGAAATATTGATAACCATAATCGGATTTATACTTGAAACATAATGACATTTTAAAGAATTTCAGAAATAATTTAATTCTTGATTTTCTGAATATGACTCATAATTATCACCTAAATTTTAGCAAAATGACTCATAATTGTTATTTTCAATAATATTATTGAAAATGGTTTAAATTGTACATGAATATCATTTTTTATCTATTCGAGTAACATTGTTGGTTTGAGATATATATGTAAAATAAATCATTTTTTTGTGGGTAATTTTTTTCAAAATATATTTTTATTTATATGCATATCGTGCGTGGGGGAAGACTAATTATCATATAATGATGTTATAAAAAATGTATATATTTAATTTTATGATGAATTGATTAGATAAATTAATAAAAAAAATAATGAAAATTTTTCAACGAGTTATATATCTTACCCAATACCCAACAAGGTATATATGTTATTGGATAGCTATAAATGTACATAGATTGTCCCCACTGATTGAGTGAAATAGGTGAAACAATATTCTAATGGTCTGTTTGGACATATGATGGAGACGTTTGCGTTCAGAAAAACAAGGGCATGTTAGACTGAATAAATGTGGTGTGGGTTGTGCAAATGCAAATGCAAATGCGTTTGGATTAGGCCTGTCAACGGGTCGGGTCCGGGTCGGGTCGGGGTGGACCCGGACCCGACCCGTGACAGGATCCGGCGGGTCCGGGTCCAATCCAGGACCCGGCGGATCCTGAACATGTGGACCCGGACCCGGACCCGTCGGGTCTCGGGTCGGGTTGGGTCCGGACCCGACCCGGACCCAACCCGAGGAAAGTTAATAAAAATAAAAAAATTTAAACTCATGAATTTGTTTGTGTTATCATTCTATTAGGAAAAATTTATAATAAAATATTAATTATTATTGAACTTTCTAAACTGATATCCTAATACTGTGTTTGAACATATTTTTGTACAATTCAAAAGAAGCGAATGAATTATTAAACAACATTCAAAGTAAACATAAGTCTAAACAATATAACAATGAATTAAAAGGGAGAGTTCATAGTTATTTGTGTCACAAAGTAAATAATAAACACTTATACTTGTAACTTGATAAATAAGAAATAAAATTATGAGTCAAATATTAATATTCTTGTAATATATGAGTGTATATTAATAAAACAGTTGGGTCTCGGATCCAACGGGTTGGGGCGGGGTGGACCCGGACCTGACCCGTTTGTATGTTCGGGTCCACCGGGTCGGGTCCAAATCGGGTCAGATCCAAAACGGGTCGGGTATATTATATGTGTAATCGGATCCGAATCGGGTCAGTGGTGATTTCGCTAGATTTTCTACCGTAGAATCTGTCAAGCAGAGTCAAAGTACCGCTGAGAGTGACATGATTGTTCCCTTGGCATCTTATATATCCTCATTATTTATGAGACTAGTTGGTTTGAAGAAGTCTGAGACTCTTCAATACGTGTATTGTAGCAGGAGCAGGGAAATGTTGTTGCAGTGGAAAATGAGATCATTTTCTTAACCTTTCCATGGGTTTAATTTGACACGTATGAACAAACCTTGAATTCATGCTATGGAATTTCCATTGATAACTACAGACATGAAGAGTTGTTGACAGGGCACTTTGACCTCATAACTCCTAAGGGCTAGTTTGACAAGGGAATAAGTGTTAGGATAAGGTATAATTATTGGGATAAGTGAGTGGGGGGAGAGCTTATCCCCATATGAGATAAAAAATAATTAGGATAAACTATGGACAGTTGTCCCGATTTTGAAAAAAAATGAGAATATTTTGTTCCACCTAAAGGGTGGGATATCATTTTTCCCCACTTTTTATCCCAATTTTGACAAATTTAAATACGAACAAAATTGATAGATTTTTTATCTCCTAAAATTGGAACAATTTATCTTCAAAAGCTTATTCCGTTGCCAAACTAGCCCTAAGAGAGTATGTACACACAACATGTGAGGACAAATCATATGAGTCTTATACTTATCGGTCAAGTTCCGTGTGAGCGAAACGAGATAGTAAAGTGTAGCTTTCTTTGTTTGCTTCGTTAGAGAATCATGCCCCGTTTGGTTCGTGTTATTTTGGAATTGAATTTCATTACATGTGAGAAAAGTGTATAAAATTCAGTGTTTGATTGATGGTAATCTTGATGGTAATTGTGGATCCCACTAGAATTAAAATCCATCAATGTGGGAAAATATGGTGGAATCCGATTCCCACCCTTTGTGGTGGTAATATCAAATTCCATCATGAATCCTAAATTAAATTACTATTATACCATTTACAAATTAATGAAATTATTATGTATATCCCTTCTAAAATAAATAGCCTCCTCTTCTTTTTGTTTTTCCCACCACTCATATAATAGATTTATATAATCATTTTGATTTTTTAATTAAAAAAAATGTGTTGTAATTTTTATGGGTTTTTTTATTTTTAAGTCCCCATAAACCATAGGATTTAGTTATCGATTCCTCACTTATTCGTATTTTGGTTTAGTCCCCAGATTTAAAAGATATGTTCATTTTTAGTTCATGTGACAGACCTTTTCCTAAATTATATAGTTTTCATATGAAGAAATGAGTAATTGATCACTAAATCCTATTGTTTATGGGGACTTAAAAATAAAAAATCCAATTTTATATGTGATGTGAAAAGTCTTAATTGTGTATTAGTTATTAATTTATATTTTTAAATTTAGTTTTTATTTTTGTAGATGGGTTTAAATGTTATTATAATTGGTATAACATGTGATGTGTGATGTGGGTTTAGGCCTAAAGCAATACCTCCAAATCCTAACTAATAAAATGATTATTTATCTTTTAGGGGAGCTCATAATATTCAACTGATTTAGAAAAATTATTATTATTATTATATGTTTAATTACATAATTGGTTATTTTATTTATTTGCATTCATTAAAATTTTTTAAAAAATTTATTATTTTTTTTTTATTATTGTGATATAAATAAAGAAATAAATTTTATAGTTATATATATATATATATATATATATATATATATATATATATATATATATATATATATATAATTGTAAATGTATTTTAGACATTTAAATTAAATTCCTAATCATTTTTCATGTATAAGCCAAACACTTGAAAATGATTCTTTGAAGAAATCTGTTAGATATATTTTAATTATAACCCAAAATTCAAAATATTTTATTACCTTATCAATTTTGGCAGTTACACATTCAGGGTTATTATTTGAATTGAATATGGTAATTAATGGGATTATTATTATTATTCATTACCATTTTTAGCGGTTACAATTATTATTTTTTTGGTCTATATAATGACCTTTTAATTCTGGTGCTGAGAGAGATACAAAAAAACAAAATTCGGTTTTCTTCTTCACATAAAGCTATACTATTATATTGGCCATATTATATTCCCACAACATCTTTTCTTTTGATCTTGATCAAGTTTTATGTATTCCATTTCGGGCATCAGGCTACACAAAGATTCAGTTTGAGGACTCCACTTGATCGCACCATAGGGAGTCGGTGTAATCTCGCGGGTCGAGTTGTATCTCGGAAACGTTATGTCGGTGAAACTCTGTACGTAT